>OX456523.1:26802930-27245430 GCA_949748255.1 Eustalomyia histrio
ATATATCGTGCAGATGGCCGCCGCGGCTTTGCTGGCATGCACGCGATCTTTTAATGAAATTTTCAATGACCGTTTTGCATGAATGCTACGGTATTTCATTAATGCAGCGTCCAATTTCCTCTTTTAAGGCTTGAGTCGTCGTCGGCTTATTCGCGTAAACCATCGACTTCAAAAAACCGCAAAGAAAAAAATCTAATGGTGTTAAATCGCACGATCTAGGCGGCCAATTCTGATCTCCAAAACGCGAAATAACACGACCGGGAAATGACTGATGCAGCAATTGAATTGTTTCTATGGCTGTATGACATGTGGCGCCGTCTTGTTGGAACCACATGCCCTCCACATTCATTTCTTCAATTCTAGGCAAGAAAAAACTGGTTATCATTTCACGATACCGAACACCATTGACTGTTTGCGCTTGACCTGCCTCATTTTCATAAAAAAAAGGTCCAATGATTCCTCCAGCCCAAAAACCACACCACACAGTGACACGTTGAGGATGCATTTGCTTCTCGTGAATCACTCGAGGATTTTCCTCACCCCAAATGCGACAATTCTGCCTATTGACGAAGCCATCAAGATGAAAATGGGCCTCGCCACTGAAGATGATTTTATCGGCAAAATCAGCATTTTCATGTTGTCTCTCCAATACCCAATTAACGAACTCCCTTCGCTGTCCATGGTCAGCTGGCTTCAGTTCCTGAGTCAATTGAACTTTGTATGCATGAAGATGCAAATCTTTCGTCAAAATTTGCTGCAAAGTGGATTTGGAGACACCAATTTGCTGAGCTCGGTGTCGAATTGAGGTGGATGGAGTTTGAGCGACATCATCACGTACAGCTGCGACATTTTCGGTCGATCGACCTGGTCGATGGCGCGTTGTTGTCTTTACATCACTAACAGACCCAGTTTCGGCAAATTTATCCATTGATCTCTTTACAGTTCACTCTTTTGGAGCATTATTGTGACCCCAAATTGATCGCAATTTGCGAACTGTAGCCGCAAAACTTTCACCATTTTGGTAAAACAATTTCACAATGAGAATGCGTTGTTCATTCGTGTAGCGCTCCATTTTTACTAACCTCGTACCTTCTACTAGCAAACAATAACAATTGTTCAAATGACACTTCGAATGTTGCCAGATTTAAAAATTGCGTTCTTCTTGGGACACCCTTTACATCATAAATAAAATGGGGCCAATTACAGAACCCTGTGGAACACCACTGGTAACCTCCAATAAACTAGAGTTCCTGTCTCCTACAGAAACGAATTGAGACCTTTTACCAAGATATGAACATATAAGTTTACATGCAGATTTAGAAAAATTAAAAAAATTACATTAATTTAATAAAACAAAGCAAAAATAACTATTTTTAGCTAGGCTGATACATGTTTAGGGTGGGGTAAAAATCATCATCTAATTTTCTTTCGCTATAACTTTTGTTTAAATTGAAAATTCATTTGATTTTTAAGTGATTATGTTTATTCAGAGTTATAAAATTTGTTGCAATTAATTGTGGAAAATTATAACAGACAAATGGCTGCTGTTAGAGATGATGCAAATTTAGGCTCTTTTGATTAGATTTTACATAACTGAGCGCATCATTTGTGGTGTCATGTTGTCAAATTCAGATCGAATGTTGTTCTTGAAGTCCTTCAAAAACATTTTCGTTGTAAACAAAATTTCATTGGGTACTCCAAGAAGACCTTCCCTGTTAAGTGGCTTATTTTTATGACAAACGTTTTATAGATGTAAAATTTACCATATTTTATCGATTCAAATTTCATTCAATGCATTTTGATGGTATTTTTTTATCCTTTAAATTTTGTGTGGGTTTTTTTTTTCTATCTTCTTCTTCTTTTTCTTTATTATTATTATCGCTTTTGGTGCAATTGCTTGGAAATGAATTTAGCGTTCATTGATATTGTGCTAAAGAAAATGTTAGATATAGAAAATTGTAAAAAATAATACTGGAGATAGACGAACATTTTTTTTTTGGATTTCACGTTATATTTTTTAAGGCAAATAAAAAATATGGTAATTTTTATCTTGTTTTTTTTTTTTGTGTCATTTTCGTTATTTGTTTGAACTACTTTTATGCATGTATTCAGATCAAATCACAATACTGTCACTTTTTTTTCTCCGTTCAACCCAATTTCCTTTATTTTTTTTTTCTTCTATTTTTTTGTTTTGTTGGATATCATTTATATAAAGTTATTTTCAGTTTCAATAAAGTAAAGGGTGTCCCAAGAAGAACGCAATTTTTAAATCTGGCAACATTCGAAGTGTCATTGTTTGACATTTGAACAATTGTTATTGTTTGCTAGTATAAGGTACGAGGTTAGTAAAAATGGAGCGCTACACGAATGAACAACGCATTCTCATTGTGAAACTGTTTTACCAAAATGGTGAAAGTTTTGCGGCTACAGTTCGCAAATTGCGATCAATTTGGGGTCACAATAATGCTCCAAAAGAGTCAACTGTAAAGAGATTAATGGATAAATTTGCCGAAACTGGGTCTGTTAGTGATGTAAAGACAACAACGCGCCATCGACCAGCTCGATCGACCGAAAATGTCGCAGCTGTACGTGATGATGTCGCTCAAACTCCATCCACCTCAATTCGACACCGAGCTCAGCAAATTGGTGTCTCCAAATCCACTTTGCAGCGAATTTTGACGAAAGATTTGCATCTTCATGCATACAAAGTTCAATTGACTCAGGAACTGAAGCCAGCTGACCATGGACAGCGAAGGGAGTTCGTTAATTGGGTATTGGAGAGACAACATGAAAATGCTGATTTTGCCGATAAAATCATCTTCAGTGACGAGGCCCATTTTCATCTTGATGGCTTCGTCAATAGGCAGAATTGTCGCATTTGGGGTGAGGAAAATCCTCGAGTGATTCACGAGAAGCATATGCATCCTCAACGTGTAACTGTGTGGTGTGGTTTTTGGGCTGGAGGAATCATTGGACCTTTTTTTTATGAAAATGAGGCAGGTCAAGCGCAAACAGTCAATGGTGTTCAGTATCGTGAAATGATAACCAGTTTTTTCTTGCCTAGAATTGAAGAAATGAATGTGGAGGGCATGTGGTTCTAACAAGACGGCGCCACATGTCATACAGCCAGAGAAACAATTCAATTGCTGCATCAGTCATTTCCCGGTCGTGTTATTTCGCGTTTTGGAGATCAGAATTGGCCGCCTAGATCGTGCGATTTAACACCATTAGATTTTTTTCTTTGGGGTTTTTTGAAGTCGATGGTTTACGCGAATAAGCCGACGACGACTCAAGCCTTAAAAGAGGAAATTGGACGCTGCATTAATGAAATACCGCAGCATTCATGCAAAACGGTCATTGAAAATTTCATTAAAAGATCGCGTGCATGCCAGCGAAGCCGCGGCGGCCATCTGCACGATATATTGTTCCATACATAACCTCATTCTGTCTACTTTACGATATAATAAAGTTTCACGATTTTTTTTTAAATATCTGTGTTTTATTTAAAATTTAAAAATTGCGTTCTTCTTGGGACACCCTTTATATCTTGTTTTTTCCCAATCCATATGTAGAGGGATTAAAAAAAAAAGATTGACAAAAAATATGTAGAGAATTTCAATCTATGAAAAATCTGTTTATGTAAGCTGTATTTTTTTTTTCAATTGTATTGTATTTTTGTTTTTTTTTCTGATCCATTTTTTATTTCGAAATCACATTTTACTTATTGTTCATTTAACAATTTTTTTTATTGAGTTTTATTTTGAATATTGAATATCCCTGTATTGTATTGTATTATTTTTAATAATAATATAACATTTACTTTTCATTAGATTATACCCAGACAATAGGAGATTAGTTATTTTTTATTATTACAACAATTTGTTTTTTTTTTGTTTGTTTCATAATTCCATGAAACTTATTGATATTTGAATATTTGTTTTTTTTTTTTATCCAGATAATTTAACAATGCAGTTTGTTGGGTATTAACTAATTGAAATTGTAATAATATGACAAATTATTAAACCCTTTTTTTATGTGTATGTGATTGAGATAAAAAAATTAATTGTTACGAATTAAATTTTGTAAATATTTAAAGAATAAAAAAAATTTATTTGGCTTATGGGATATTTTTTTTGTTTTTTTTTTGAGGGGGAAAAAATAAAATACATACAGGACATTGCAACATTTAATAACTTTGACGCATTTGTGGAAAGGAGAAACCACACGAGATGCAGGAAATACTAAAAAGACTAAAAAGTGACTGTTTGGGCTGGCATTTGAACTAAAACGATCATTGGGCCATTTTTCTTCAGAGAAGGTGAAACTGTCGATGGGAACAGATATCGGTGGATGCTGGCTCAGTATGTCCGCTCGAAAATTCGCTAAAAATGCCTAAACGGTTGCTGGTTTCAACAAGATGGTGCACCATGGTACACTGCAAATGAAACAATGCAGTTTCAGCGACAAAAATTCCCTTGACCTGTACACTTACCAAAAAAATTCTGTAATGGCAACTGAAAATGTTGCTGTTATTACGGGAAATTTTGTTAATTTGAGCCCAGCGGTATTTTTTGCTAATCTTAGCAACACATGTCTGCTGACGTGTAGTACAATGAAATTAGTAGAAAAGAAATTAGTAGCCGCTACTAAATTTTAGTAAGCTTTTTGTAAAGTGGAATTTAAAATGTGTTTGTTAAAATCAGCATTAATACACTTAAAAAAGTTTGTAAGTTAAAATAACTGAAAATATCATTTAAAAGAAATGATATTTCATTTAAAAACCGGTCTACTTAATTTTCATTTAAATTAAATGCCATTTGTTATTTATTTTTAAATGTTGATTAATCAACTGACACATCCGTAACAAACAACTGATATAATCAGTTAAAATAAATGTCAAAATTTTACCTACCAATCCTTAAAAAATAACTGTTTTTTTCATTTATTTGAAATTATTTCCGTTTTTGTATTTTTTGTTTTTTTTTTTAATATACTCGTACAATACAAAATGTATGTATGCATATGAAGCTATAAACACTTTTTGTGTGAATGTATTTGTGTATGTATGTGTGTTTATGAAGTTCTTGTAATTTGTATTGAAAAATTTTGTATATATACAACCAATTTAAATAAAAAAACAAATTGAAATTCTTTGAATATTTTTTTTTTTTGAAACAGACAGCAAACAAAATTTAAATTTGTAATAACTGTTACGGACATAAATAAACCACAAGTTTCCGTTTTGTGGGTAATTTTTTATTAAATTTCAAACAAATGAAAAAAATAAATGAAACTGAAAAAAATCGGTAAATGATAGTAAATTATTTCGAATAAATGTATAAAACAGTTAATATAGATATTTCTTTGAAAAATAAATGTATTTTCCTTTATTTTTAAATGGAACAGAAAAATTTTTTATTAAACTACAAACAGTTAACTACATAATATTGTGAGTGTACAAAATTTCAAATTTACCTTTTTTTATCGAGCATCAAAATTTTTTTATTTTATTTATTTTTTTCAAAAATTATTTTGGAAAAAATTAAAAAAAGAACCAAAGGCTTGAAAATTGTAAAAACAAACCAATTTTTTATTTTGATACAATTTCTTTTTATTAAGGCTGATTTTTAAAAGCAAAAAAACTTTTAAGTGCTGTTTTAAGTGGATGTCCTATTTTTAGACATAAGTCAGTATATTAACTTCCGATGCCTTTTTTTAATATATGTAACAGTTTAAGGTAATTTAAGTTTGTAGCTGTATATTTTAATTACAAATAATATTTCCTTCAATATCCTCTTTTTTTAAATTAGTAAATTTTTTTTGCTAATTTTTGAAATTAGCAACAAAAATTTGTAAATATTCTGTAATTTGTAAAATTTAAATAGCAAAAATATTTGCTAAATAATATTTTTTTTTACTAAAAATCAGAACAAAAAAAGTAAAGTAGGATTGAAAACCGTTGACAAATTTTTCTACTAACTTTTTTCTGAGTGTATGTCAAAAAAGGCGATATTAACTAGTCACCCAGATCTCCAGATCTAAGCGCTACAGACTTCTTTTTGTGAAGTTATTTGAGAATCGAAGTTTACGTCAACAAGCCTCAGATCATTGACGAGCTTCAGACAA
Organism: Eustalomyia histrio; assembly: GCA_949748255.1. Lineage (NCBI taxonomy): Eukaryota > Metazoa > Arthropoda > Insecta > Diptera > Anthomyiidae > Eustalomyia > Eustalomyia histrio. Next base: position 26,809,057 of record OX456523.1, read on the forward strand.
ACATTCGTGCCGCTATACCAGCCGAGATGCTCCAAAAAGATATGAAAACTGCAGCAAAGAGGCGGCCATTTGATTGATGTAGTATTCAAAAAGTTATCCAAATGAATTGAAAAGGACCGAATTAAATAAAAAAATCACACATATAGAAATCGGTTTTTTTTAATTATTCCATATTCACATATCGTCATAGAAGTTGGAAAACCCTGTATAAAACATTAACATTTTGTATGATGCTTAGGTACAGAAATCAAATTATTTTACTTTGCTTTAGTGAATATTTTATTAATTGTATCGAACAAAGAAATATTGAAATTACAAAATTTTTTGTTAAAAAAGAAGCTATAAAAATGTGTCATATTTTCGATTCGAAGGACCATAAAGATCTATGTATTTACTATTTCTTAATTTCATTAAATATGCTATTTTGATTCGAAAATTATTTTTCTCTTTATAAATCGAATTACATGATCAAAATTATACAACATTGAAGTTTATACTTTGTACTTTTATATTGGTCCTTCGAAGCGGAATTTGGGTGCTTATACTGTAATCATTATTTAAAAAAAATTATATTATTTTAAAAATGTTTAACTAGCTTCTTCCAGACTTAACAAAGTGTCTAAAATCTTATTAGATATTTTAGAATATTTCGCTAATGGTCCTTCGAACCATAAGGAGATTTACTTGTAATTCTAGTACAAATAGTACCCTAGTGTCCCCATAAAAGTTACATTCTACCAAAACAAGATTTACACCCAATTTTTTTTTTTTTACAAAAAAATTGTTATAAATAAAAACAAAGAAAGGAGAACTTGAGTCAAAGGAGCACCATAGTATTTTTAAGCCTTAAATAGTACCACAAAAATATTGTATAAAATATAAATGTGAAAACATTATGGAGACGCAAAAAATTTTTGGGGTGAAAACAATTTTTGTAGTAAAAAAAATACTGATAAAAATATTTTTCGTAGTCAAAAAAAATAAAAATGTTAGAGGTAAATAATTATTTACCACTAAGTGTGCCTGGTAAAGAATATGACAAAATATTCTTAAATTTCTGTGTGATCTTTTTTATTTATGCAGAAAATTTGTCCCTTTTTCCATGGTCTTGATTTACTGTGCCAGGTTTTAATGAAAATTCTTACGACAAAATTTAATTACCCCATTTTTCTGTATTTAGTAGTTTAATTTATATATGTAATTATATTTTCTTTTAATAAATATATTGTTGACAAGTTTTTTAAGACTTTCATAAAATTGTTTGTTGAAATCAACCCCTTTAACTTGTTGTTCTTAAACCCAACAGTTTACAGATGTATTACAAATGAAATGACATTAATATTATGACAATATGTGCTGCGGCTCTGTCTTTTTTTTTTTTTTGCACATGTCACGTCATCACTCACATGGTTGGTCTAGTCGTCATGATGATATATTTGTATTTAAAACATTTTATTTTTTTTCATAATGATGACTTTATTCTGGTTGGGGTTAAACAAATGAATAAAACTGTTACGCAAAAGTCTTATTTGTAAGTAAATGAGTGGCATATGTTTTAAAAAGTTATAAATAATTTTCTGCAAATCGCATGCATACATTCAATGCCGTACACATTTTAACCAAAATAAAACCGCAGAAAGAATTTGTCATTCACACAAATGAAATAAAAAATTAAATAATGTTAAAGTATTATGTAAGATATAAATTTTAAAAATTGCAATACAAATATTGTATTAAAAAATATTATTTAAGTTTCATATTTATTTATAAATATACACTGATTACAAAATTAAAAAAATTTTTAAATGTTTCAATCAGAGCAAAAGTACATCTTACATTTACATAAGAGTTTAGTTAATGGTCCTTCGGTAGTTTTTTCCCACTAAATAAAATGTCAGTACTTTTAAAGAATATTTGTAGTGCCTACAAAAAATATTTCAATCTTTATTATTGTGATAATGTAAGATTTAATAATCTCACATATGGTCCTTCGAACTGTTTATAAAATTACTGTATTTTTTAAAATTTCATAAAATTCAACAAAAAGTGACAAATTTTTCAATTATGACTTAAGTTATATCGACAGTAAAAAAATAATTATTTAAGACATAAAAAGGAAAAAAAAATTTTTTACTAAAATTTTCAAGAAATTTTAATATAAAAATTTTTATTTAAGTACAGTTTGGATACAATTTGTGTACAAAACACACTAACATGGAAATCCCCACCATATACACACCGATTTGGATATGCAATCGAGAAGCCTAATCCAAAGTTTTATCCCATACTTTTTAGTGCCATCTCCGATGTAAAAACCGGGGTAGAAAAAAATAATTTTGTTGGTATTTTTTTTTTTTGTTTGAAGCATCTCAAATTTTTTTTTGAAATTTCTTTTAAACCCATAAATTTGAAAATCACAGATTCGGTTTTTAAAAATTCTAGGAATCTCAGTATCTTCTTTTAAATCACTGAGTGGCATAAAAATTAACTGATTTGTATAAAATATTTATTAAAATTCAATTGAATGTTCCATTTGAATAAATCAATTTACAGGCCTTCACAGAAAGCGATAAACTAGCAAAAAGCTGTGGTAAATTAAGTTATAAATTTAGGTTTTGTGGGGTTATAATTATTTAAAATACTTTATGAAACACCTTGTAGTTTGTACAATATAAAATAAATTAAGAATTCACATTAAAAATTATTGTCTTCTAATTAGTAGTTGAAAGTATTTATTAAAAACTGTCTTATTTTGGTCGATTTAGGTTTTGAGACTTTCTTACTTTCTAAAGAATTCAATACTTCATTTGATTTTAAATTCTGATTGACTATGGAATGATTTTAAAATTGCATTAAATAACTACGTTATTAGTTTTAATTATAGAAAATTGAAAGATTTTTATACAAATGCAAGAGAAAAAAATCTAAAATTAAAAAAAAAAAAATAAAAAATTAAAAAATAAAAAAATCACCAAAATAGAAAAACTCTTTTAAATTAAAAAAAAAACTCTCACAAAATTAAAAAATCCCAAAATAAAAATTTCTAAATCGCCAAAAGTTGAAAAATCGTTCAAATTAAAAAAATCGCCTAAATTGGAAAAATAGTTAATTATCGTACCATGTTATATTTAAGTAAATTTAATCTAAACCCAATAAAAAAAAAATCAACGGGATGTTAGCATAAATAGCTTTTTCCTTTGATTTGTGAGTTAAATAGAGATATTTACAATTAGCACTTTCAAGGGCATGAAAAATGTTGATAAAGGTCGCAGCTGACCCGAAAATATATTCCATTCGGCTTGTGTCTAAATAACTTTTCCTGTGTATTCTCCATGATTACTAAATAAAAAATAATACAATTTTTTTTATTTGGAAAAAACAAATTTTTCTATGATCTCGAACCAGACTAAAAAATAAATTTTCATACATATAATATTCGGGCTGAATCCCCTTAAAAATATGACCGTTCGCAAAATAGGCATAATCCTCATAAGCATAATGATCGACAAAATTCCCCACATTTCCACAAAGTTTCCAAGGTTTTTCCTAAATTTGATGCATTTAAACTACCACGATAAGTACTATATTGAATGCATTTAAGTTGCCACAATTGTTTATTATGAGTAAGAATTCATTTTTTACTGATTTTAATTAATGGTCCTTCGTACCGTAAAATAAAATGTATTTTATGCCCTGTTGTCTGATATAACTAAAAATTCTTTTTTAAGTATAAAATTAATTATTTTAATCAGTGTATTGCCATAAGTGCAAATATGCATTAAATATAATTTAAATAATTCATAGTTTTTTTTTTTTTGATAAATTTGGTCTCATACGTATGCATCTGAACAATATGACGACAGTTTTTTTCTTCTTCATTCTTTTCGTTCAAATGTGTATTATTATTATTTTTTTTTGTTATAAATTTTCCAAAATGTTTTCTCTACAACATCATACAATTGCAGACAGATTGAAGGCATTTAAAAAATGTTTTATTTTATTTTTGCAAATTTTCCTCCATACATTACCATACATACATATGTGTGTAATGTTTGGTTGATTGTGTTGATGTTTAACAAACAAATTTGTTATATGTCTCCTTTAAATGCCCTTAAGCATATTATGTTGCTGTTGCAGCTGCTAGTGCAAGGATGGTAAATGTTGTTGTTGCTGCTGCTTACAATTTGTTCATAAATGTTGTTACCATTATTGTTGTTAATGCCATAGTTGTTGTTGTTGTTGTATAACTATTGGCATTATAAATTTGCATATTCTCTGTTTTGCTAATTTTATATGTATGTTTGTGTCTGCAGCAATATCATACTTTTTTTTTCTCGTTTGTTGCTTACAGTATGTCTGCGACATCTGTCCAATGAGCAAGTGTATGTTACAACAACCATATGTACACACACCAACATAAAAAGAGCAACATAATATAACATGAATCAAAAGCTTTAGGCTGTTTATTTTTATTTTTAAATATTTTTACAATTTTGTTATTATTTTTTTTTTTTGTTTCCTTTCACATCTTTGGCTGCTGCCTCATGTCATTTATTTTTGTTGTACTTACACTCACACTCATGTAGTTGTTATTTGGAACTAATGTTTTGTTGTTAGTATGAATTTTCATTAAACACAAAAATATTTTGTAAAGACAGTGGTATGGAGGTAAGAAAAGAATTTCGATTTTTAAAAAAGAAGTCATCTGTATATAAATGTTATGTAAGATATTCTCCGTTCGGTACAAGATCATTAAAATTTTGCTTTCTAAATGAATAAAAAAAATACAATTTTTGTAATAATAAAGCATACACAGAAAAAAGTTGACTAGAAAATGGATTCAATTGGGATGAAATATCTGCTCAATTGCGACCATCATCAACATTTTTCGTTCTTTAAGTTAATTGAAAATATCTCTTTAAAGAAAAAAGCTAATGAAACTTAACTTCTTGGTGATTTATTGAGTTTAGACGAAATTTACTAACGATCTTTAGCTATTTTTAGTAGTCTCCATTATTAAATTATGTCAAATCAGCTGTTGCCACGTATTTGATTTGGTTGGAATTTAGTTTTGGTAATGTTGATTATTTTGATTAAAACATATTAAACGATTGTGCATCATTGCACTAAGAAGCTTTACACATTCTTTTGATAGGAGCATGTGGACCAACCGGACTTGGGAACCTGAAGTTGGGGCCCAGTTATGGTTCACAGATGGCTCGAAACAGCTGAATAATGATACGGGTGCGGGGGTTTTAGGGCCTGGGTTTCAGCGCGCCCTTCCCATGGGCAAATAAACCTCCATCTTCCAAGCGGAAATTTACGCCATATGTGTGTGTGGAGGAATGCCTAGGCAGGCGTGTGGTCAGATCTCGTGTCTATATTATCTCTGACAGTCAGGCGGCACTCAGGGCTCTTATGTCCCACGAGGTGCCATCTAAACTTGTCATGGAATGTATTACGGCTCTCAACCGACTCGGTAGGAGCAACTTCCTAAACCTGGGATGGACTCCGGGCCAAAAGGGCGAGAGGACGGATTGTCTGGCCAACCGTGGTGCCCGTCGGCACTTCATAGGCCCTGAACCTTTTTTTCCGGGGTGCTATATTAGGGAGAAGCTAAGAATGTGGAGAGAATAAAAATTTTACGATTATTGGCAAACATCTCGTGGCCAACGACAGGCCAAGAGATTTATATCTATGGCCAGTGGTGGGTCTGTGCCACTACTGGCCCTTGGTCGAAGGGATCTAAGGATCTCTGCGATTGTACTGGGCTTTGTGTCAGGAATATCAGTTTTTTGGATGACCGTTTCTTGTCGCCTTCCGACATTTGGAAAACTTCACACGGAAAGGTTATTGTTTTCATCAATAGCTTGAACATTAAGGGTGGTTCTGGGCAGCGCAAAAGACGTATTATGGTCGCGGTGCGCAGTGCCATGTGAGTAATTAAGCCTCACAGATGGAACGTTGCAGTTTTTTTTTCACGAATTCGCTTCTAAACCAAATTCAGTACAAGAAAAATTTATTGACAGATAATGTGGTAAAATATGTTTTCTAAAATTGAACTAAAAATTTAAAATTTAAAAAATAAGTTAATAGTGCCTAAAAATTACATAATTTCTTTAACTAGAAGTTGTGAATTAGAAAAGCGTAAACTATTAACAAAGATATCAGGTAACATTTCAATTGATTTTATTATATTTTAGAAAAAATTTCCCAAAAATAACTTCATAATTATATTGTAATTATATTCTCAAAATTAGTTCAGTTACATTTTTTAATAAAACTTAAATGTTTGTTTTATTATTTACTAAAAAAATTTACTTATTTTTAGAATTTATTTAAGTATTTTTAATTCATTTTTTTAGCCTTGAATTTAAATCAGATTAAACTAAAAAGAAACTGTTTCTGATAAAAAGTTGAAATTTTCTAATTTTTAGAAATTTTAAAAATTTTTTCTCTAAAAATAGTTTAGATAAACAAAAAAACAAATAAAAAATGCTTCAAGGCAGCTTCGTGCATTAGAGGGTTAGAGTAAAAATATTTATGGATAATTTTTCAGATATAAGAAGCCCAATCTTGGATATTCAAGAAGCCAACTGATGGTTTTATAATAAGGACTCTCAGAAGCTTAATCTTAGGTTTTATAAGAGGTATTTTAGAAATACAATCGTAGGTCTCTTAATAGGTCTCTCAAAAACCGAAAAACTCCTCAAATTTGGGATCCGGAGGTATGTGGAAATATGTAAAATCATGTATGGTCATGTACTAAACTATGCATAGATGTATGTGGTCATGTATGCCCATGTATGATCAGGTATGTTCATATCTACGAGGGCGGATCAATAAGTCCGGGACTTTTCGAACATCCCTCGTAGTTATATGAAATGCAATACTGCTCCCATCAAGACTACTGTCAAGTTCCGTCATTTACTTTGCGTTTAACAGCTGTTCAAAACATACAACCTCGTGTATTTTTTAAAAATTGGAAAATGTGAATTTTAATCAAACCAAGGAAAAGCTTGATAAATACTATGGGGACTCTGCACCATCGATTTTAATGGTAAAAAAGTGGTTTTCTGACTCGTTGTGGTTGCACAATTACAATGCACCCGAAAACGTCGAGAGAATTCACGATATGGTCTTGGCCGATCGAAGAGTAAAAGTGTGTGAGATTGTTGATGACAGGCATTTCATATGGCTGTGAGGTTTCGATTTAAAATAACCACTTGGATTAAAGAAAGCTGTCTGCAAGATGCGTGCCGCGTTTGCTCTCAATTGACCATAATGCACGGGTGCACACGTGTGTAGTCTCAATGGCAAAATTACATGAATTGGTAGCTCATCCGCCATATTCTCCAGAGTTAGCCCCCAGTGTCTATTTCCTATTTACAAACCTAAAGAAATGGCTCGGTGGAAAGAGATTAGCTCCAACGACGAAATTATTGAACAAAGAAATGCCTTTTTTATGGACCTCAAAAAATCCTATTTTTTGGAAGGGATACAAAAATTGGAGACACGTTGGACTAAGTGTATTGAAATTATTTTGAAAAATAATTTTTTTTTTTTTGCAAAAAAAAGTCACGGACTTATTGATCCGCCCTCGTATTATAAGAGGTCTTTTAGGAATACAATCATAGGTCTTTAATGAGGTGCCTGAAATACCTAAAATTCTCAAATTTCGGATCCGGAGGTATGTGGAAATATGTAAAATCGTGTATGGTCATGTACTGAACTATGCATAGACATATATGGTCATGCATGATCAGGTATGTTCATATCTATTTCGATTTTCACTATAAAAAAAATTATTTTATTTATTTATTTAAGTATTTATTTATTCAAGTGGTCTTGCTGATTACACTGTACAACAATTTCGAACTTTTTCCAAAATTATGGGGTTCTGACATTGGATTTTGGTAGAGGAGACGTTTTCAAAAATCACATCAGAATTTTATTTTAGTAGGATGGGGACGGGTTTAAGTTTCCCCCTTTTGACCAGTTCTTGCAGCATATCGGCATATTAAACTATGTGTTCTTTACATCTCAGGTATAGGGTACGTTCAGCAACTTTGTAGATAATGGTATGGAAAATATTTTTGTAGAACACATTAACCCTTTATCTCCCTCACATGACGATTATTTTTGGCTCTATCTTAACAAATCAAAAAAACACCCCTAAAAAGAGGAAGGGCGGGAATAAAATGTTGGCCATAAAATTTTACTACAAATGTCAAAACACACCAAAGCCCAAAACTTAATTCAAACACCAAAAAACGAGTAAAATTCAAGATTGCTCTTTAAGAGTTAATTTATTACAATAAATTTGTAAGAATAGACCCGAAAATTGCCGTTATGTGGAGGAGATAGGGGGTTAATATGTTCAACAAAAATAATTGGTGTTATATTTTCTATAAAGTTGCTGAACATACCCTACATCTCAAATATAAGGAACACATAGTTTAATATACCGTATGCTGCAAAAGCAGGCCAAAAGAGGTAACTTTAAGCCCCCTCTAAAATTAGAGTCCGATGTGATCTTTTACAACGCCGACACACGTACATTTTTTTTGTCTCCTCTACCAAAATCCATTGTCAGAACCCCGTAATTTTTTTCCTGTTGTACCGTGCCTATAGCACGTTAATGTTGTTTATGATCCTTTAAGCCAGTTTTTAACTTAAGGTTAAAATTTTTTTCTACAGTTAAATGGTAAAATAAGATATTTCTCTCTTTATTTAAAGAAAGGCTTAAACTTTTAAATATTTTACATTCTTCTTGAGTTTGTAAGGTAGTTATGGTCATTCGAACTAAAAATATTACACTCTAATTTTTTTTGTCTTAATATTTTTCCCTGTAACCACTGTCATCTTTAACTTTTTTTCTCGTCTCCAACATGTTCTCATTTATTCCAACATGTAACTAATGTTAGTTTTAATGAACTATTACTAATCATGAATATCATACGTACTACGGGCAGCAGGAGTATAGTAACGCATTAGTGTGTATTAGAGTGAGAGGACTCGCAAAACATACATTTTCAATTTCAATTCAAACTGTATCAAATAATATAATTCAAATTGTGAAGAAAAAAAAAATGAATTTAAGTACGTTTTACACATTTCCACATCCACTCTTTGCAATAATTTTTAACATGTTTTAGCCGTTGGCTTTATTCCACAATAAATTGCATGATGTTGTGTTCGCTTTTTTCATAGATGAATGGATGGATGAAAAAAAAACTATAGAAATCCATCTGTATAAGGAGACGACTAGCAGGTATTTTCAAATGATGGTTTATGTAGAGCATATGTGGTATTAGTTTTTTTTTTTTTATTTTATTTTACAATGTGTTGTCAATACAAGAGAATTATTAAAGTAAGCGTCTTTTTTTTTTGCTAGTTGAAAATATAAATGAAATTAAAATTTTTTCTATTAATATATATATTTTTCTTTAATTCCTTTCAATGTTTGTTTTTTTTTATTAAAAAATATATTTTTCTTTAATTCCTTTAAATGTTTTCTTTATATGTTACCAGTAATTTATTTTTCACTATAGTTGTTATTTTTAATTACATTTGTTATTTCAATTATAAAGTTGCAGTATATTATTTTCTATAAAAAGTACTTCAAAAGTCCATTACACCTTGTTTACTTTTTTATACTATTTTTTTTGTAAAAAAATGTATATTGTATCTTCTTTGTTTGCTCCTTTTTTATGTGTTGTAATTTATCCGTTTTCCCCCCATTGTCAAGTTTTTTTTAAAGTAAATTTTGATGTTTAACCTTAGGGTGAATTTTTTTTTAACATGTTTCAAAATGATGTTTATTTTAAATAAAGACATTTTGGGGGAGAATATAATATATTTAAAAAGGAAATTATTAAAACTTACCGTAAAAACAAAATTTAAAAAATAACATTTTTTAATTAATTTATGTTTTCTTTAAAAAAAAAACTCTTAAGGTCCGTTTAACTTTTGTTCAAGAAAAAAACTTTCATTACTTTTGAATTTAAGGTCTGATTACTGAATGTCCCTCTTAAATTTAACTAAAAATTTAATATGATTAACATTAATAAATATGTTAGTTTAAGGTCCAGTTAGTAGCTAATTGGACATTGTGAAAATGGGTTAATGTGTTTTATAATTTAAATGTCATTTAAGATTTTGTGTATGGTCCTTCGGATCGGTGACACTAATTATTTATTTAATTTCATTTATGGTCCTTCGAACCAAAGCAAACATCAGCTTTTAGATCACATTTCAAGGGTTTTCTAACGCGAACTCGCATTTCAAAAAATAAAACTTTTCAGGAAAAAATTTTTTTATAATAAACTTGTGACATTTTTTGAACATTTTTTTAAATTTAAAATTTATTATTACTGTTTAAATTAAAAAAAAATTAAATCTATGTCAAATTTTTTTGTGTCTCTTCGGAAAAGTAGTAGTTTTTGTGATACGAGTTTCGCGTTGCGTTAACCCTTTAAATGGGATTTAAAAGCTGACGTTTTCTATGGTTCGAAGGACCATAAATAGAATTGAATAAACTATTGTTCTTTAATTCGATCCAAAGGACCATATACGAAATCTTAAGTGACATTTAACTTTTTTATAATAAACTGTGACATTTTTTCTAACAATTTTTTTTTTTGAAATTTCAAATTTATTTTTACTATTTAAATTAAAAAAAAAAAAATAATCTATGTCATATTTTTTGTGTCTCTCCTGAAAAGTAGAAGCTTTTGAGATAAGAGGTTGCGTTGCGTAAACCCTCGAAATGTGATATAAAAGCTGAAATTTTTTATGGTTCGAAGGACTATAAAATATTGAATAAACATTCGTTCATTAATTCGATCCGAAGGACCATATACAAAATCTTAAATGACAGTAAAATTGTAAACCACACTAACTAATTTTTTCAATGTCCAGTTAGCTACTAACTGGAACATTAACTATGTCCTTATTTTACTTCAAATTAACCATGCTCGATTTAATTTTTTCTTTAACTTCTGCATTAAATCTGCTAATTTTAAATTATTTTTTTTCCAAATTTTCATTTTCAAGTTTTCGTAATCATTTCTATCAAGTTTTTGAATTAACTCAACTTTTTCATTTTATCTAAAGATTTCCATTCCATTTTAGTTGATTTTTTTTTTCTTATATTTTTAACCTTCAACCCAATACTAAATCCTTATTTGAATGTTTTCATTTAAAATAGAACCCTATTTATATTATTTTCAATACAAACAAACCGTAGTTATTTTACCTTGTTTACCAAACGTTGATAATAATGATGATGAGGCTGACGATAATGTGATGCAACAAGCTGAGTATTGTCACAGATTTTGTGTTTTCTTTTTTTTTTTCAATCTTGTTGCAATAATGGGTTCAGTACTTCGTCATCATCATCGTCATCATCTGCATCTGTATCATTGTCAACATCAACAACATCACTATTCTCAGTTGTTATTGTCAACATTGTTGTCTTGTTTACATGACAAAAATCTTTTAAATTTTAATGGGGGGAAGTTGTAAAGAACAGAAATTCAAGAGTTACACTCACGGCATTAAAATAAATAAGTCTGAAGTCGCTATAAAGTCTAGTTTTAAATTATCGAGATATAACAAGTCATTTTCGTCGCAAAATTAAGGCTAGGTTTAAATAAATCTAGCTAAGATCATGTGAGATGTATAGCGAATTAGTTTTCATTGATAGAAAGGCCAGTACTACTCCAAAAAAAAATTTTTAGAACATTTTCACAGAAACGGTTTTAAAAATTTTGGATGCCTTATGTCTCTCTATCTATAAAAAAAATATCCACATAGTTGAAACCACTTAGCAAAACTAAAAGAATGATTTTATTACCTTTTTTACTGTTTTATTGAATACTTTTTCATCGGTTTTAAATTAAAAAAAAAAAAAAACAGATAAAAGAGATTGAATATCTTGAATATACAGTATGCAGTTAAAAAAACTGCATTTGTAGTTGAAAAGTTGTACACTAAATTTGCAATTGAACGAAATAAAATATGTAGTTTAATAAAAAAGTTTTCTGTTCCATTTAAAAATAAAGGAAGATACATTATTTTTCAAAGAAACATCTATATTAACTTTTTTATACATTTATTCGAAATAATTTACTATCATTTACCGATTTTTTTCAGTTTCATTTCTTTTTTTCATTTGTTTGAAATTTAATAAAAATTTACCCACAAAACGGAAACTTGTGGTTTAATTGTGTCCGTAACAGTTATTACAAATTTAAAGTTTGTTTGCTGTCTGTTTCAAAAAAAAAATATTCAAAAAATTTCAATTTGTTTTTTTATTTAAATTGGTTGTATATATACACAATTTTTCAATACAATTTACAAGAACTTCATAAGCACACATACATATACAAATACATTCACACAAAAAGTGTTTATAGCTTCATATGCATACATACATTTTGTATTGTACGAGTACATTAAAAAAAAAAAAACAAAAAATACAAAAACGGAAATAATTTCAAATAAATGAAAAAACATTTATTTTTTAAGGATTGGTGGGTAAAATTTTGACATTTATTTTAACTGATTATATCAGTTGTTTTTTACGGATGTGTCAGTTGATTAATCAACATCTAATAATAAATAACAAATGGCATTTAATTTAAATGAAAATTAAGTAGACCGGTTTTTAAATGAAATATCATTTCTATGAAATATCATTTCTGAAAATATCATTTAATATTTTCAGTTATTTTAATTTACAAACTTTTTTAAGTGTAGTTATTTCTAACTGTAAAAAATCAACCAACAGATGCAGTAAATAGCAAAATACAAATGTAATAAAATTTGAAGTAAAAATTCTAAAATATTCTCTAAAATATAACTATAAATATAGTTTAAAACAATTACAAATGTAGTTAAAAAAACTACTAAATTAAAAACAACTACAAATTCAATTATATTTTCTGACATTTTCTTTCGAATTTTTTACTTTGTCAACCTTACGAAAAAAGGTAAACGAGAATTTTAAAGCAATAAAAATGTTAAAAAATTAACATAAATAAGATAATTATAACAGCAACACTCAGGAAATTCTGATTCTACTAATTAATGTGTTGCTTTCGTTGCAGCATACATAATAGATGGAATGTGGTGAAAGATAAAGGACTTCGAATAAGACAGTACTTTAATTGCGTAAGATGATTATTCTTAGAACAGTTGTTGCCCGCCATCTTTATGTTATTTTACTTCGGTGGGGAACCGATGGGAATACCCGAGGAAGATCTTGAAATATATATGACAGATAGAAAACTCGTACCTATTAGTTTTCTAAATTAATTTTGGCGTCGCTGGGCATAGAACATGCAACCTTCTGTGTAACAGTTTAACGCGTTAATTGTTACCCCGCAAGAGGCTTTTCAGAGCCTGGAGGAGTTATTATGTAATTCGATTTGAATGCAAAAATATATGAATTGGTATAAATTCCTTGAAATACGATTTTCGAAAATTTATTTACGAACGAACGGAATTTTTTTGCAAACAGCCTTTCGGTAATGCAGCTGTGTACTAAACTTCAAATATACTTCATTTAAAAACCGGTCTACTTACTTTTCATTTAAATCACATAGTTTTTTTTACTTATTTTTAAATGCTGTTTAAACAAGTGACACATCCGTAAGAAACTAATGATAAAATCAGTTAAAATAAATGTTAAAATTTTACCAACCAATTCCTTAAAAAATAAATGATTTAATCATTTATTTAAAATTGTTTTCGTTTTTGTATTTTTTTGTTTGTTTTTTAATTTATAAAATGTATGTTTGCTTACAGACACTTTTTGTGTGTATGGGTTTGTTTGTGTATGTATGTATGTGCGTTTATGAAGTTCTTTTAATTGAATTGAAATAAATTTCTATATAAACAACCAATTTATATAAAAAACAAATAAGAATTTTTTGAATATTTTTCTTGAAACAGACAGCAACAAAATTAAAATTTTATAATATTTGTTGTGGCAGCTAATTTAACAAAGGGCAGTTGATACTTCCCTTATAAATTTCCATTGAATTCTTTCCGTAATATCCGTCACTTTATACATCACTCTCCCTTTACACAATCCATTTTACACTTTCTTTTTAAATGTATATTTTCCTTAAAATATCAGCGTTTTTACTGTATCTCTTAAATTTCGACATTTAAGCACAATTGCTGACGACTTTGAGAATAAAATTCAAATGCTGCCAAATCTTAAAACGCTAAAAAATTTGATAACTCTGGGACACATTTGAACGAATTAGATAATAAGATCTTACTTTCGAAAAGAAAATTCTTTTCGAAGGGTTTTAGTTTTCGAATAGAATTAAATAGTGACCCCCCTCTCCATCCCTCTGAAGCTTTGCAATCGTCAATCTTTTCAAAGGACTGAAAGATCAACTATTCTTGTTAAATTTAAAATATTTGTAATTTATTATTTTTCATATAAAAATTCTTTGAAAATAAAAATTGGAATAAGAGAGAATAAAATTACAAAATTCTGTTTATGATATTGAAAATCGTCCATAGAACTTTTTTGTAAATACAAAAAATACAAAAATTGTTGGTGTCTTTTTAAAAAAACATAAAAAGGCACCAACAATGGAATTTGTAAATACAAAAAACTTTTTGTTATTTTTTTGTAACTTCAATTTTTATTTTCAAAGAATTTTCATATGAAAAATAAAAATTTACAAACAGTTCAAACAAAAAATTGTTAGAAATCGAATTTGAATTTAAACAAATTTGTTTAGTTACTTAAAATTTTGTAATAATTTTTCTGAGTACAAAAAGTTTTTTTGTATTTAAAAATTCCATTGCATTTCAGTCTAGTACACAGAAAAAATTATTGTCAAAAAATTCAATTCAATTAAATTGTTTTTTTTAATTTTTTGTTCATTTTCAATTAATCATATCAATTAAATTTTAATTTGATAATAAACTTGATGTAAAAAATATTCTAGTTTACACTAAATACTATTGACAACATATAAAAGTCATATTATTTTGATTTATTTATATACTTTTATTACAAAAAAACAAAAAAATATGTTTATAAAAAATATTTTCTATATTACGCGTATTAATAAAAGCGTTTTTTTAAGAAAGAGAACCGCACTCATTGTTTAAATTTACAAAACCAGTCTATGTAGTGTTTGTATGCATCAGAGCCCAGCAAAAATAAATGGAAGTGATTCTTAAGGAATTAATTTTTCATTGATTCTAAAGTATCGTTTAGTTCTGATTTTTCTCTTCTAAGGAAGTTCTTTTTCACAACTTATAAAAATGTGATTTTTAATGAAATCTAGATTTTTAATGAAATCTATGACGCTACAAAAAGTAAAAAATTTATTGTAGTAAAAATTGCAAGGATTTCGAATAGAGATAAATAAGGCCCGATTGCTGAATTTCCCGCTAAAATTTAACGAACAGTAAAACTCAAACTTTGTATAGGAAACAACAACAAATGTGTCAGTTAAATTCCCAGGTAGAAGCTAACGGGAGATTGTGAAAATGAGGCTAAGGCCCGACTGATGTCCTGTAGAAATCAAAATTACAAATTCAAAATTTATTTGGGAAGAACAAAAGATTTAATTTTTCACTAAACTATAAGAAGGGCTTTAGATGCAATGAAAAAGGATCATAAAAGAAAACTTCCACCCTATGACACCCCTATGTAAAAATCATTGGTTCCGATCCAAATTTTCACAACACTGGAATCAATATCACTGCTTTTTTTTTTCTTCTTTTGCAACTTTTTTTTTTGCTGGGAGTGTATACACATCAGTGTTGACAGATAAGGGAATTTGGCTTCAGATTTGAAAATTTATTGATAAAAAATTAAATTTGAATAGATTTTTCAAATCGAAAGCTATTGCTGCTAAATAATTGCAGAACTTGATAATTCATTTTATTTCATATTATTAATTTTATGAATCTATGAATAAATTATAACCACTTCATACAATGATTTAATTTTGACTCGGTTAAATAATTTGTTTTGTGATTTTGTTTGGGAACGATTTTTGGTTATTTGATTTGTTAAAATTTAAGCAATTTGATTGATTTTATGAAAAGAATCAAAAAAAAATCAAATAGATTTTCTGATATTGTAGAAAATTATTCATTCAATCAATGAACACAATTTTGCAAATCGATTCGTTGAAAATTGAAGCAGATTTAAAAATTAAATCAAGGAATCATGTTTTTAAAGGTCTATTTTAAAATTTAAAAAAAAAAATCTAAAATTTAAATTTGTTAAAATTTTAATACTTTTATGAGGCTGCCCTTTTTAGAACAATTATTTTTAATTTTTAGTAAACAAAATCTGCAAAAACTGATTTTAGAGAAAAGGAAAATTAGATTATTTAACAATTTGTTAAGGATTTTTGGGTATTTCAACTTTTTTGGCAACACTGCTTAAACGCATGCACCAGTTGGTTTGTTGGTTGTATTTTTTTGTGGTGCTATTGGAACCTTAAAAGTACTGTGGTACTCCTATGAAGTATTTGGCACAAAGTATAGTTAGAAATTTTTATGCAGTGATGAATTACACACAAACATATGTATATTTCCTAAAAAAATATTAAAAATTTTAATTGATTTGAATATGGACTTTTAATCAAAAATTTTATTAAAATTTTAATTATTTTGATGGTGGAATATTAATTACAAATTTGATTAAAATTTCAATTGGTTTTTGGTTAGAAATTTAATTAAAGTTTTAATTGATAAATTGAAACTTTAATTAAAAATGTTAAAGATTTTTGATTAAAAATTTAATTAATATGATTAAAAAAATAATTGAAAAATTTCAATTAATTTTAACAAACTAAATTGATAGATATAACAAATTATTTTGCTGGTCCAAATTCAATTAAATTTTTAATTGTTTTTACAAATATTTTACTTGAAAAATTTCAATTAATTTTTACCAAAAAAATGATTGATATAACAAATTATTTTCCTAATTCAATTAAATTTTTAATTGTATTTACAAATATTTTAATTGTAACTCGATTTTAGTATTTTTCAGTGTAGTCTATGTCATAATTTAATCCTTAAATTTCTTAAGGAATATTAATGCTGAAAGTTTCATATATTTTTGTTGTGAGTGTAAAATCAGTCCACTTGGATTTGATTTTTTTTTCTGTGTTTGTAAAAATGTTACCTCATCATGAAACCATAGAACAAATGTGCTGTCATGTTTCATTATTTTTCTTTAGTTTTTTTTTTTTTGTTTTTGTTCCATCCAACTCTTAATAAATGGGGTAACAACACTAACTACTACTCTGGTTTACATGATAAAGAGTTAAGCTCTTCGACGTAGCAAATGTAGCAATCTATAATCATCTATATGTAGTTCTTGATGCATTTTTTTTTTTTTGGTTGTTCATGTTGTTGTTGTGTCTAGAATACTACTTGTTTAGCACCCACATAAAACATAGATTTTGCACCGTGTATCCTGTGTGTGTGTAAAGAAATTTAAGCCATGTTTTTTTCTTTTAACAAACCATGTTAAAATGCTAAATTCTAAAATTCAAAGCAATGACGCTAAGAATTTATGGCAATGCAATGATTTCTAGTGCAAATACAATAAACAAAAAAAATAATGGAAGTGCAATTTCTGGAAGCTATTCTTTCTATTCACTCTCCATCCTGCAGTCAAGTCTAATCGAAGTGTTAACTTGTTAAGGTTTTCAGTTAGTGTGGTCTTTACCTTATTTATTTTGTTTGTTTGTAGATCTTTTTTTTTAGATTTAGTTTTAGATTTTATGATTATTGTTCTTTTTAGTGGTTTCTAAGTTTTTATTACGAAAATATCGAAATGGTTTTATTTTATTTTGTTAGTTTTGCTTAGAACTGAAATGTCTGTAAAACTCTAATGGAAAGTGCTCAATTTCTTTTTCAAAGGTGTTTTTTTTGTGTGTGTTTTCTGCATATCCAATGATTGTTATAGTTGCCTGGTTAAAGTTGTCTTGCATTACTTTATTTGGCCCAGGATTTTCTATGGTCTCTCTGTCTTTAGATATTTTTTTGTGTTTATCTCTTGGTTATTTTCAAGTTAAATATGCTGTCACCTCATATTGTAATATATGATATTAGCTTAAGGATAAAAAAAATTCCATTTCTACACGTTTAAACAACTAACAATTGGATTTATTTTAAGATTTCTTTAAAGGATTTTTATGGACAAGTTTTTCGTTTAGTAGATTTTCAAAAAGTTTTTCAATGCTTTTGGAATTTATTAAATGGTTTTCAAATAAAAAGACTATTGATAATATGATTTTGCACATGTGATTTGTTTTTATTTATGTTTGTGATGTCTTCAGGTTTAATCACAATTAAAGAAACTTTTTGAGATAAGAAATGATACTCGTAATGGTTAAGAGTTATTTAAAGCAGTTGAGATAAATTATGGGGCTTTTAAGAGGCTATAATATTGCCATTTTTGGGGTCTTTTAAGATATTTTATAATTTGTCAGATTGCATATCGTAGTTTTTAGATAGGTTCTGGTTCTTATGATGATCTATGAAAACTGAATTGTAATCTTTTAGTTCTTCCTAATCACGAAAGGAGCATCCTTTAAGTGTTCCATCAAGGATACTGTAAAATGCATCAAATGAATGCCAATCATGGAGCCACGGAACCAAACAATACGTTAGGTGCAACCCATGTTTATCACTCGTGAGTTTATGTGATGATGGTGGAGTAAAAATCATCATCTGATTTTCTTTCGCTATAACTCTTGTTAAATTGAAAATTCATTTGGTTTTTAACTGATTATGTTTACTTGCACTTAAAAATTTTATTTCAATTAATTTTTGAAAATAACGGTGCACAGCCTTTGTGGTGTCACGTTGCCAATTTCGGCTCGAATGTTATTTTTTAACCACTCCATGGTGCCGGGCTTGTTTGCGTACACCAACGACTTGAAATATTCCCAGAGGAAGAAGTCTGGGACAGTCAAATCGGTAGATCTGGCTGGCCAAGCCAAATCACCGAAACGCGACGTAACACCGGCTGGAAATTCAGCCTGTATACAAGATAAGTGGCCCCGGCCTGTTGGAACTACATTTCCTCCAAATCTGGGTCGTCAACTTGCGGTTTAAAAAATTTCGTTCACCGAAAAAGCGTTACCGTCGGCTACCTTGGATAAAAAGGTTCAATCAAGAATTATGTATGCGTAGCTTTAATCATGAATTATGTATGCGTAGATTTTCCGTCTCCCAGAACTGAAAACTTTGCTTAGACGTGGTAGCTGAGATAAAAATTAGCCTGGTCGCTCATGATCAATTTTGATGGAAAATTATTCACTGCGTCGTTGAAATACAAAATCTTACGGCTTTGGTGTATAGCGGTTCATTCCCTGCGGGGAAAAAGGGGTCAGTTGGGAATTAAAAGTTGGGTATTGGGGCCTGTCTGTGATAGGTGTAACTGTACCGATTCCGAAAATACCTATCACGAGATAGACGAAAAGAGGATCGGTTCCTAAAGTACCACGTGACCGGCTTAAATGTCATGACATGTTCTTTTGCGTTGGTTTTGTTATATGTTTTTTGGGGTTAGTTGTGTGACATGTTCTTTGAGACCAGCCCTGTGACATATCACAGAAGGAAATTGACCACCTCCTAGGACAAGTGATCGGTCCTTTTCATAAAAAAAACTGTCCGGTGACCGGTCACGTAAAGTGTCCTGGGATAGGTCCTTTTCCCGCAGGCTTGTTATTCACTATAAATGTCGCACGTGCCAATTTCATAAATGTCAACACAAAAGTGACATTTCCAATAGGATGTTACTTATTGCTCCTCCTTTTATAGATGAGACAATATAAGTCAATCGGCCGAGATCTCCGTCTAAAAATTGTGCGCATCGAAAATACACATATTAATTTTTCAGAGGAGAGTTGAAAGGTGGTGAAAGCTGAAATGCTTCAAATACGGCAACACTGTAATTGCACGAGCTGATAAATCTTAAAACAGTTGTTGCCCGCCATCGCATAGAGATTTGGCGAACTTTTGAAAGATTTTAAAAATCATAGGCCTGTGGTGTTATTTTACATTGGTGGAGTTAACAGCTATGGTAAGACCAAAGGAGAACGTTGCGATATGGATGACGGCATTTACTTAATTTGATGTTACCGTCACTGAGGATCGAAACTACAACTTAATATAAATCTAGGCTTTAGTGATCAGTTTACTTATCTCGGCAGAAAAATTTCCATGGTAATATCAAAAAAAAAAAAAAAAAACATTGTTATACAACATTCTGACAAAGCTTCAATGAGTCAATAGATCTGGAGGATACCCTACTGTCATTAATGACACCCTACTTGGCTCAAGCGGGCCCAGAAGCTCCGAAATAGACTTCGAAGCTCCCGTCCAAAGACAGTTCGATCCCCTTTTCGGTCAGATATTGGTGGTAAGGAGATCAAATAGGGTGAAAGATTTCACTTGAATGCTTCTTTTGACACTCCAAATAAGTGCTTATTTCAACGAGCATCACACAGAATTCTCATTCCCAGCGAATCAAGAGTATCCAATTCCTCACTATTGACACCAACCATATTAAGTAATTACATTGACGACACCACAGCCCTATGGGTCAACATACAATATTGTGTTTTACATTGCATTGAAATCAACTTTTATTAGCATGACCTTAATCGGAGGTTACCGAAGGGTTGCGATTAAGTATGTCTTTCATAATTTGCCTTTTGCCCTCAAACTCCAAAAAGCTAAGCATACAACTGAAGGAAAAGGAGTGACAAATGTTTATGTCATCAGCGAAAGAGTAGATGGGATTGATCAAGAAGTCATAAATGGAAACGAGAAAAACAGGGGACGAAAGAACCGCACACTGCGGTTGCTGAATTAAGCTGAAACTCATTGGATGAAATCTCACCTATAACAACACTTATAGTGTGATCCTTGAGAAAGCTCGAAATAAATCGAGAGAATTCATTAGCAAAACCAAAGGCAATAAACTTTTATTAGAGTGTGCTGTGTCAAAGACGATCGAAGGCCTTGAAAATATCCATAAAAACCACTTTACTTTCACCAAACTGGTGAATATACAGATTTCAAAGCTCCGAAAGAAATATTAGCTGGCCTCTAGTTAATTAATTTAATAGAAATTAGTCTTGCTCTTTATCACCTTTGAGAGCGCAAAGCTTGGTGCGATCGGGCGGTAGTTATCAATAAGTCCGTGACTTTTCGAACTTCCCTCATAGTTGTATTCAACACTGTTATATTCAACACAGCTCCTATCAAGTATCACCTGTTAATAGACTACTGCCAAATTTTGAGCAAGTTCCGTAATTTTCTTTGCGTTTAACAGCTGTTCAAAACATGCAATGTCTTGGATTTTTTTAAAAATTAAAAATGTGATTTTCGAGTGCTGATTAAACATTATTTTTTGCGACAAAAATGTCAATCAAACCAAATAAAAGCTTGGTAAGTAAAGGTTGTTTTTCATAGAGTGACACAAGTTTAAATCATAATAAAACAAGAAAATATATTTTTAATATTTTTTTGTAAAGAAAATTTTATGAAATTAATGTTTAAATATGATTTCTGCCATGTGGCCGCCACGGTTGGCGCGTAGAAGGCGCAATCAGGAACACCAATTTTCCACAACTTTTCGCAGCATTTACGGCCGTATTTCGCCGATAACTCTTCGAATGATGATTTCCATTTGTTCAATTGTTTGTGGTTTATCGACGTAGACAAGTGACTTAACATAACCCCAAAAAAATAATCTAATGGGGTTAAATCACACCATCTTGGTGGCCAATTAATTGGGCCATTACGTAAAGTTATTTTTTCATTAAAAATTTTTTTGAGTAAATCCATTGTAGCGCCCGCTGTGTGGCATGTGGCTTCGTCCTGTTGGAACCACATTTTAGCAACATTAATGCCACGTAATTGAGGAACGAAAAAATTTCAAATCATATTCCTTTACCGTTCATCATTGGCAGTGACATTCTCAACATCATCGTTTTTGAAGACATATGGGTCAATGACTCCGCCATCCCATAAAGCGCATTAAACAGTAATTTTCTGTGGATGTAATCGTGTTTCGACAAAAGCTTGTGAATTCTCCTCACTCTAAATGCGACAATTCTGCTTATTTACGTACACGCAGAGAAAAAACATCGTTGCCACATGATCACTGCTACTATGTTGTGCTTGCTGCAATTGGGTATGGTTGCCACAACCATATTATTGGTTGTCTAACCATCAACATGGTCGCTACCATCATTATTATAGTAATTATTTCACTATTTTATGATTGCCACCTTCTATTTTATAACATGATTGGCTGTCACCATACTGTGGTAACAAAAATTCTGACTATGAAAAAAATATGATAATTATGCAACATAAAATGCTGGCAACAATCAATGAATAATTACACATCAAATAAAACATGACTTTGACATTTACAGTCCTAATACGAGTATTGTCTTGTTGTCATTAAAACCAAAATGTCTTAAAAAAACATTTATATATTGTTTACTAAAACTGGACAAATATCAGATGTGGCATTAAAACATTTCATCAATTGACCTATTAAGATCCAGTTTATTTTTTTTTTTAAACTTTAGAAGATTTTTTTTTGAGGGTTTTTTTTTTAAATTCCTTTTACATGTAATATTGTATACAATAATCAATTTATTGTCAAAAAGATTCTATATAAAGATTTTATCTGAATCATATTATGATAATCCAGAAATCATAATATAGTTATGGGGACCATAATATAATAACATTCAGCATCATAATATGTTTATTTAGAATCATAATATGGTTATTTTTGGATTATAATATAACTGTAGGGCCAATGTTATGGTAAAATTATGGATATTTTATTATCATAATATAGTACGACTATGGTTGGCACAATCGTATACCCCAAAATATATGATGCTCTTCGAATATGATTATCCCAACTATGTTTTTTATTTGCGTGTACCCATTCAACCAGAAATGGGCTTCATCGCAAAATAATATTTTGAATGGAAATTCAAAATCAATATTAATTTATGCCTCAACCCATTCGCCGAATTGGTCGTTTGGCTTTAATTCCTGCACAAGTGGAATTTTGAAAGCTTTTAAGCCAAGATCCTTTCGTAAAAATATTCCATAAAGTGGAAGGACACAACCCCGGTTGCTGAAAACGGCGAGAAATTGATTGATTGATTGATTAGGATCATCTTCAATGCTTTCCTGTACAGCGGCTACAGCTTCTTCAGTGTGCACTATTCGGCGTCTCACGGGATGCACATTATTAGTAACAGTAAATGTGGTCCGAAAACGATCCATCGTTCTTCGAATTAGCCGCTCTGAAGGACGATTATGTACGCCATAAAATGGGAGAAGTGCACGAAGAGTTTGACGAATTGAGCAATTATATTGATTAACAATTTCACGCGTTGATCTGGTGTAAGTGGATTCATAATGAAATTTCTAAGCAAACTAAACAAAAAGCAACTATCAGCTGTTAAATGGGTTGTAAAATAAAGCAGAGATGCCAACTCAAAGTTGTGACACTCTAAAAAAACACGCTTTACTATGGGGACTCTGCACCATCGTTTTTAATGTGAAAAAAGTGGTTTACTGACTTTTGTTGTGGTCGCACAAGTATAAATGAAGCTGAACGTTCTGGACGGCCAAAAATGTACATTCGAAAATGTCGAAAAATCCACGATTGAAGAGTAAAAGTGCGTGAGATTGTTGATGCCATAGGCATTTCATATGGCAGTGTGGTTTCGATTTTAATTGATCAGCTGGATTTAAGAAAGCTGTCTGCAAGATGGGTACCGCGTTTGCTCTCAATTGACCATACACGTAATCGTGTGACGTGTGCAGTCTCAATGGCAAAATTTCAGTGACTATATCCTAGTTCCAAACCTAAAGAAATGTCTCAGTGGAAAGAGATTTAGCTCCAACGATGATATTGTTGATCACACAAATGCCTATTTTATGGACCTCGAAAAATCTTATTTTTTTGGAAGGGATACAAAAATTGGAGAAACGGTGGACTAAGTGTATTGAGCTAAAAGGAGATTATGTTGAAAAAAAAAACTGTGTTTCATACAAAAAGTCCCGGAATTATTGATCCGCCCTCGTAATGTGAGGTTCTTCCCTAGAATAAGTTATGTGTAATAGGGTTACTTAAGTCCCATGTTGGGCGCCATATATGTTAACAGTTTGTAAAAATTAGTTTTTTTAAAACTTTGGCATTTAAAGATTCTAAGACACTTCATATCGATTATAAAAAGTTTATATTTTTATAGTTGTTATTTTGCATTTAATTCATTTTCTACAAACAACTTTTACAGCACTTCACTATTTACCTTACTGCCACAGGAAATAATAAATTATAGAAAATACAACAATTTTATTATTTTAGGACGTTTTAAAGACTATTTATTTATATTATTGTAATTCAGTTTATTTTTAAACAATTTTTTTTTTGTTTTGCATTTATTTTGATTTGAAATTAAGCTGCGGGTAGTATTTTTTATTTGCATCGCTATAACACACACACAAAATAAAAGTTAAAAAAAATGTAATATACTAAAAATATATACAGATGTTATTATTGTACTTTAAGCTAAAAAGAAATCTATATGTAAAATACAATTAAATATTGTATAAACAACAAATAAAAAACCAGTGAAAATATTACAATAAACTCATAACTTATACCCCACGTAGACGGCGAAAAATTATACACAAATAAACACAGCCTTTTATGAACAAAACAATATCAAATCACTCCACTCCAGGAATAGAGGATTTAGAGTAGTAGTAGAAGATATAGTTCAAACATTAGACAGACACACATAACATAATAAACACCACAGGCTTATAGATGTTTAAATGTAAATATGACTGAACAAAAAGGGCACACAAATAGCAACAAAAATCATCATAAACCATAAAAACTCATCCATATCCATAGTTTTAATATTCAACAATTAAAATAACAAATGTATCTGTGTACAAAATGCATCATCGTCATAAGGGCTTTTATTTCACCGTATATTCTTCTTCTTCTTCTTCATACCACTGCAGCAGAAGCAACAGCGAAGCATTAAAAGCGGCGGCAACTCGAGAAGAACATAAAAGCGCAAATTATCGTACTACTGCAACTGTTTGCATTTTTGCAGTTGTATGTTATGTTGTTGAGCAACAAACTACATAAAGTGTGGTGCAAAAAAAAAAAAAAAGATTTATTATTTATTATGACACATGGTCCTTTTTTGCAGTCCAAGACTGTCTGTCCGAATGGTTGGTCTTTTTTTTTTTGTATTCTTCATTTGCTATTCATTCTCCTCTAGCTTAACATACAGATGCTTAGAGCGACACTCATCCATAGACAAGGGTATGTGGGGAAAAAAGTAACATTTTTGTAAGCCCTCTTATAAAGTTAAGTGGCTGTTACTCAAAAGTAATTTAGCTGAAGTGGCAATTCATTAATTATACACGAGTACGAGTGTTACACCAACGGCAGCACCATCACCACCAGTAACTAACTGCATCTTTATACGTACTGGCAGCCAGCCCAGGCCAACTTGACATCCGACAGTGTGGTCAGAGTTCATATGATTATTAAATAGAACATAGAATGAAATTACAAAAAAAAAACTCAACATACATACATAATAAGGATTTGCAATTTGTGTTTTTCTCCAAGGATAATGGCCAATTATATTCTACATTATTATAGTTAAGTATGTTCCAACAAAATCTCTTTATGCAGTTTCCAACAAATGTTATAATTGCAAGCATAAATTATCTTTTATGTGTAAAGGAATAACGTGACTGATTGACTGACTGACCTAACATCACCCAGCCCAAACCGAACTAGGAAGTTGGAATTCCATATCCGGCGCAGACAACCGCTAAGACGGAGAGCTGCAAAATTATGATAAGAGTGGAAAATTCTCCTTCCTCTTGAGGGTCTGTTCAAATCTCTTGGGGTAGAAATCTGAAATTTAAAATATGTGATTCTTGGCGTATGATAAAAATACGAGTTGAAAAAGCAAAGGCTCCCTCAAATCGGATTGTCTGAAACCGATTTGGTTAAAGACATTATAATGGTTTGACACGATAAAGGAACGAAGAAAAGTGAAATTAAAACACTAGACAAAACGGAATGGAACAGGGAACGAAAAGAGTTGAAACACTAGACAAGGGAAACGAGTTGTATTGAAACACTAGATAAGGAAAACGAAATAGAACGAGTAGAATTTAAATACTGGCTAATTGGTTGCTTGAAGTGGTAGCTCACGCCCTCATAAGCATCAAGTAAAGTAAAAAAGTGACTCTGTATTGAAAGACCAAGCCACCATTGGACAGATGGTATCCAAAGAATAAGACTTAACCCATAAGATTGAGGTAACAGAAAAAATTACGCAATCCTACGTTCGATGTCACCGCCATTCCGTCCATTTTAAGATGACGCAATGTTCAATGTCGGCTGTAATGCAGTGCCGGCCAATTGCTGGAGAGATGATCTACCATCTCCTTCTCACGCTGTATGCCACATCTAAGGCATTTTACATCGCTCACCCGCCCTAATGGTTCCCAGCGGTGTTGTAACTGACAACACTGTTGAGATATTTAAAGCCCGATCTGCCCGATCCTCACCGTGAAAGTTCCAAAGTATTTGGGGATTGGCAACTTAGCCTAGACAGTTCTTCCTTACACTCACCGACGAGCATAGCAAATGTAATGTATGAGCTCAGCTACATAAGCGCCGTCTGGCTATCACCGAAGATACCCACGGTTCGGCGAACTCCAACCGCATACAACAGTCTGCAAGCTTCCCTGATAACTGGAATCTCCGTCTGAATGACCAGGTAAGCTGAAGGAGCCAGATAAAACCCAATCACCAGAGAAGATCCCTAGAGCCTGCTCCTCCTTGAGCTGTCGGTGTGGTGTATACCCTGTTATAAAATCCACATCTTGAATACCTCCAGACCCATTCCTCTTTGAAAGAAAAGCTGACCCAAAAAGTTCTATCAAAGTCAATCCCATGAGTACAGCAGTAAGATTGCAGCTGGTTGAGAAGTCTAGCAAGTCCGTAGGTTATTACATTCCAAGAACACATAGTAGCAAGTCGTGCCGCAATGCTGACAGAAGCCGCCACCACATATAAATCAATAGAATTAATATGAGGGCATTATGAGCTTCGGAGGGACAAATCCTCACCAGTAACTCCAATATAAGCCGAACCCGCTGAACTCTGCACAGTTGCTTCATAACCATCTGCTTGGTAGTTGATGTTCACCACACAATAGAGCCATACATGAGTATTGAATATACGATGACCATGTACACTCACAACTACTTTTTGGGACTTAAACCTCATCTTGAAACTTTCTGCAGGAGTAAAAAGCAACCGTCGCCTTCCTTAAACTAAGCGCGGTGTTAAGATTGCACGATTGTATAATGTCACTTATCACACTCAGAAACATCGCTGATGGTAGTATCACATAAGCAATGACTGTAAAGGCACAGACAATGAGTGGAATTGAAACGAGAAGGGGAAATGTACTGAAACGGCGAACGAGTGAAATTGAAATACTAGACCAGCGGAACGAAATCGAATACAACGGAAGACAAGTGGAATCGAAACTCTAGATATGAGAATCCAGAAATAATGCAACGGGGAATGAGTGGAATTGAAACACTTGACAGGGGGTTTTGAGTGAAATCGCGAAAAAAAAAGTGGAATTAAAGCAATAGTCAAGGGAATGGAATGGAGAACGAACAGAATTGAAACTAGATAACGGGAACAAAATAGAATGAAACGTGTAACGTCTAGACAAGACGAATGGAATGAAACAGGAAACGAGTGGAATTGAAATTAACGAATGGAAACGAGTGGAATTGAAATACTTGAGTTTTGGCATTAGGATTCTTATTCCGCGGTAGCCATCCAAGACGAAAATTTTGGAAGTTTCAAAAAACTACAAAATGAACGCAATTGAATACCCACTCAAGTCGCTATAACTATGATTTTTAAATTTCGAATGTAGGCTGCTACTTTGGTTTTAACATCTACAGAGACGGGGGAGCAATTAGTATCTCTCTCAACGTCGTGCCCAACAACTTCTGCTGGAAATTAAAAATACCTGTTCCCTTAGGTATATGCTGATAATGTAGTTTTTGGCGGGGTGTAGTCTCAATCTCAGAAGAAACACTGCTTGGTATTCCAATTAAAGCGTGGCAAAAAATTAGGTTCAAAATGAGAAAAGGTGTCGCTTGAATGACATGTACAAACTCCTTAAAACAGAATTCTGAAACTTGAAATTAAAAGATCCACTACAAAAGCTTAAGCATATTTTTTTAAACAGACAGATCGTAGGAAAAAAAACTACATTTCTTTTTTATATATTCCAATATTTAAAACTACCGGTAACGAAGTATCGGACTTTTAAGCTAGAAATATATATAATTCACTGGATAAATAATTGCAAAATATATTTTTTTAAATATTATTTTTAATTACAACAGATACGATACATAAGCAGAATATTGCAAAAAAAAAAATCAGTGCAGCACATTAAGGTTAACCCTCTAAGCGGCAAGACCTTGTCAAGGGGGGGGGGGGGGGTTTGTAAAATTAACAATTGTTTTAATTAATTATTTTTTTTTAATTGGCAACATTTTTTGTAAATATATTTTTCCTGTACACAAAACATTTTAATTACCTCTTTCTTATACTCGTAATAAACCTCATGATGGTAATTATGTATGTATTTCAATTTCTATACTTTGTAATAATTTTCCTCTCTCCCCCCTTTTTTTATAAATTCAATTTTCTTTTACTTATCTCTATTGGCAATTTCAATTAAATATATAAGACTTTAATTTCTCCCATGTTACCAATCTGATTTGTAATAATTGAATTTTTATAACATTTTGAAAACAAAAATATTCAACTCTAGACAAAGATATTAGAATGTTACGTATTAAATAAAATCAAAACCACAAAAAAAAACTGGGCAGCAATAATCATTACACGTAAAAACATTTAAGTTCATTATGTTAAGAAGTAAAGGAAGATTTCGACGTATACAGGTTGTTTGAAAAGTTCCTGCGCTCACCAAGAGATGGCACTGCTAGCTCCAAACTTATTTTTTCTCAAGTTGGTATAACTGTCCTAAGAACACATGCAATGTTGCAAGTCATTCTGTCAAGTCTTTCTTTGTTTACAAGCCATTTGTAGTTGATGTGTCATTGATTTTTTTTAATATGGAAAAAAATTGAATATCGTGCAGTCATTAGATTCTTTGTTTTGAAGGGTTTAAAAGCAAAGGAAATTTATGAACAATTGTTAGAAGTGTATAAGGAGTTCTCACCTTCAAACGCACCGTTGAATTTTGGGCTGGTAAATTTAAACGTGGTCGTACCAGCCTTGAAGACGATCCAAAACTGCAACCACAGCAGAAATCATAGAGCAGGTACATAATATGGTTAGTGAAGATCCGAGTTTGACTAAGCGTGAAATTGCTAATGCCATAGGCATCTCAGACGAACGAGTACTCCATATTTTACATGAAGAATTACGTATGAAAAAACTGTTTGGAAAGTTAGTGCCGCACACATTAACAATTCAAAAAAAACTGAATCGAAAACAAATTTCTCAGCGTAATTTGGAGCGTTTTAAGCCGAATAAAACCGACTTCTTGCGTCGTTTTATAACTATGGATGAGACTTGGATCTACCACCATGATCCTGCATTGAAACAAGAACGTTTACAGTGGACTGAAGCTGGTTGTTCAGCTCCAAAGCAGGTGAAGTCACAACGATCAGCAAAGAAGGTTATGGCATCAGTCTTTTCGGATGCAAAAGGAATTTTGTTGATTGATTATCTTCAGAAAGGTAAAACAATCAACTCTGAATATTATTGCAGCCTTTTGGATCAGCTGGATAAAAAAAATTCGTGAGAAAAGATCTGGTTTAAAGAAGAAAAAAATCATTTTTCATCAAGACAATGCACCTGCTCACAAAAGTGTTTTGACGATGGCTAAATTCAAAGAATAAAAGTACGAAATGCTTGAACATCCACCGTATTCACCAGATTTGGCTCCCAGTGACTACTATCTCTTCAGAAATCTCAAACAATTCCTTCGTGGAAAGCATTTTTCGTTGAATGAAGAGGCCATAGCAGCCGTAGACGGTTATTTTGCAGCGCTTCCGGAAAACCATTATAAGAATGGGATAAAATTATTGGAAGATCATTGGAACAAGTTTATTGAGCTTCTAGGAGATTATATTGAATAAAAAAATATATTTCGTAACAAAAACAGTATTCTTTCATTTCGAGCGCAGGAACTTTTCAACCAACCTGTACACACATACAAAGTCATATAATAAATTTTTATGGTAGTTCAAAGTTTTATTTTTTTTTTTTTTTTGAAAAAGAACACTTCTGCATCGACAGACAGACTGACAAATATTTATAGTGAACTTGTTCGTGTATAGTAAAAATATACATTCAAAAACCAATATACATTAAACAAAAATAAGTTTTTGCTACTGTTTTCATACAAAACATCGATGATTTGATGTACGGTGTTGTAAATGTTTGGAATTTTTATATTCTTCAATTCACTTCACTTTTTTAGCAAAAATTTTTAAAATTTCCTCTAGCTCTTTGGTATTAACTGAGCTTGGAAGCTTGAATTCTATTTTGAATGAATTTTCTAAAAATCAAATTCAATTTGATTTTAACTCGTATTAATTCTATACATTCGCGAAGAATAAATTTTTTGAAATTCATTCAAACGAATTTATTTCTAAGGAATTCAATCCATTTATCTCAACCGAATTATTAAACATTACCCAGCAAAAACATGGCATCAAATACATACCATGCTATTTACTCGCTTAATTACTTTTGTTCGCGATGTCCCAAAAGTAATGAGTGGTCATTATCTTCTCGCTTACAAAAAACACAAAGTAATTAAGCTTACTTGCTTGCCTGGTAAGTAGTTGATATCATGTTTTTGCTGGGTACGAATTCATTCGATTTATTGGCCATTCGATTCACAATTGGGGATTGTAATCAAAATTCAATTGTTTTTGATTTTATTGAGCAGTTTGGAAATTACAATTTGAAAAGTTAAAATTATTTTATTTTATTACAGCAAATTTAACGATTTACTGCAGTAAATTTAACAAAAAAAAAAAGTCAGAAACAATAATTGAAATCAGAATTAAAAACAATTAGTTTGATAAAATAAATTGCCAGTAAAAAACCGCTATAATTTAAAAAAAGTCATCAAAGTTGAAAGAAAATCTAAAAATCTGTAAATAAATAAAAAATCGCCAAAATCAAAACAATCTCAAATTGAAAAAAAAAATCGCCGAATTTGAAAAAAGGATCCACAATGAAAAAAATCGTTAAAATAAAAAAAAAATATATAAAAAAAATTCTTCAAATTCGCTCAAATTGAAAAAAAGTCGTAAATATAAAAAATTGCCAAATCTGAGAAAATCGTTCATTATAAAAAAAAACGCCAAAATTAACAAAAAAAGGAAAAAATGGCAAAATTTAAAAAATCGGTTAACGGTGTACTGATGGTAATTTTAATCTCTGGCGTAGACATTTTTTTCTTGCGCTTTTAGTTTTCACAGATAACTCAATATGACTTTCTCGACCCAAAACCGTTGCTCGTTTTCACTTATTTTGCAAAATAAGTGCGATATTTTCAAGAAAATTGCAATCTTTAAATCTAACCATGAAAACCGAAATTACTCTAGCGCATATCAAAATATTGACGATTAAAGTTTTATTCAAGCGATTCAATTTGTGAAAACTTTTTAATTTTGGTGATTTTATATTCTTATTAGTGATTTTTAAAATTTTCGACGATTTTCAATCTAGAGAATTTTTTCAATTTTGTACATACATTTCTTTCAATTAAGGCGATTTTTTAATTTTAGGGATTTTTAATTTTTAGCGATTTTTTTAATTTTAGCAAGTTTTTTGATTTTGGCGATTTTTTAATCTGATTCATTATTTTTATCAATTGTAAGTTTTTGATAATGGACGATTTAAAGTGTTTTAAAAAAGATTCAATGCAAGCAATTTGGCGATTTATTAAATTTAGGAATTTTTTTTTAAATTCAGCGATTTTTTTAATATTTCTATTTTTAAATTAAAATTTTCGACGATTTTTAATCTGGAGAATTTTTTCAATTTTGTACATACATTTCTTTCAATTTAGGCGATTTTTTTAATTGTAGAGATTTTTAATTTTTTTAAATTTTAGCGGTTTTTTTAATTTTGTCGATTTTTTAATCTGATTCATTATTTTAATTAACTTTAGTTTTGGAGAAATGGATGGTTTAAAGTGTTTTAAAAAAGATTTAATATTAGCGGTTTTTCCAATTTTGGCGATTTTTAAATTTATCTTTTTTTAATTTTTTCAAAATCAGCGATTATTTTTTTTTTTTTTTGATTATTTCTATTTTTAAATTTAGGCGACTTTTTTTAATTTTAAAAATTTTTTTAATTCGATATATTTTTAATTTTTAGCTTTTTATAGATTTAGCTATTTTTTTTTTTTTTTAATTTCGGTGATAATTTAAAATTTTAAAGTTTTTTCGGTTTTGTCGATTTTTATTTAAATTTTGGCAATTTTGTTTAATTTTTCAATTTTTTCAAATTTTAGAAAAAAATTTCTATTTTGAAATTTAGGCTATTTCTTTTAATTTTAAAAATTTTTTTAATTCTAAATATTTCTCAATTTTTGCTTTTTATAGATTTAGCTATTTTTGTTTTAAATTTCGGCGATTATTTTGAAATTATTAAGTTTTTTCGGGTTTAGCGATTTTTATTTCAATTTAGCAATTTTGTTTAATTTTTAAATTTTTTCAAATTCAACCATTTTTTTTTTAATTTCTATTTTTAAATTTAGGCGTGTTCTTTTAATTTTAAATTTTTTTTTTTTAATTCTAGATATTTTTAGCTTTTTATATTTTTATGGATTTAGCTATTTTGTTTTAAATTTCGGCGATAATTTTAATTTTAATTTTTTTTGAATTCTGGAGATTCGGTGTTTTTTTCTAGGTTTTAGAATTTTTTTTTCAATTGTGGGTTTTTTAATTTTAGCGATTTTTCCAATTTTGAAGTTCAGCGATTTTTTTTTTAATTTGGACGATTTCTTAAATTTTAGCAATTTTTGCGGTTTTGGTATCTTTTTCTTAATGTTTTATTCTTGGTTTTTTTTTTGTAAAAAAAACTTTCATGTGTAAAAAAGCCTTCGTTTTTAAATAAGCCTTAAATTTCCTTTAATTTAAACCGCAAACTTATTTATTTATTTATTTTCAAAATCTTAAATTTGAATGAATTAAATCTAATGTCATTCCGAAATTACTCAGTCGAATAAAACAAATTCAAATGAACAATAAATCAAATTTGTAAATCCATTAAGTAAAATTCGATTGAATTCTTGGCAATTAAATTCAGTGATTAAACAAACAGAATGATGACAAAGAAGTAAAGTCTTTTTAAAATTAAATCAATTGAGGCCAACTAAAAATGAATGCCATTCGTGAAACTGTGGTTTGAGAATTCAATCATTACATATAGTCAATCAAACTTGACTAATAAATTCTTTAAAAGCTCGGGGTTTTAAAAATTAACAAAATCTCAATAGATTCAAGAAAAGTTACTACTGAAAGTTTGAAAAATGTAAATTATCTTATTTCTTTTTTTACGGAAAAATTTGAAAACAGAGTGTTCGATGTAGTTTTGCAGTTGTTTTTTTTTTGTTCTTCCTTAAGAACTTAATTATACCAAGAGGATGCATTAAACGAGCAAAATAATATAAAGTTAAATATAAAGAAGAAAGAACAAAAAAAAAATAAAATAAAAAACAGCAAACTTGAAAATTTATGGATGAAAATTGTTGCATTATAGAGAGTTAAAACTATAAAAATCTATGGATTGAACAAACCTTATTACTTTCAAGATGCTAAAATGAAAATCAAAATTAAACTAAACTGCCAGATCGACTATATTGTGCACTATTACCATGCAAAAAATAATCCACAAAAGTTTAGGTTAAAAATTTTAATAAATCCAAATTTCATATTGACACAGACGATAAATACCAACTTTTTTGTTAAAATATTTAAAATGATGAATTTAGCGTCTCTTAAAGCTAAACTCATCTTGATTAAACTTCAAATTGTTTGCTAAAAAATTTTACAAAAAAAAAAATCATTAAATAACAGATAATTAGTTAAATTATGAGCAATTTTGCTTACAAATATATTTTACCAACATATTTTGTCAAGTGTTTCATAAGAAATCAACCGAAGAAAAAATAAAGTCTTCGAAAGAAACATAAGTTAGAATATAAAAGAAAACAACAATAACTTTGAACTGAATAAAACTAGAAAAAAAAGATAAAAAATAACGTAAAAACAATACTAAAGGAAAATTGCTTAAAGGAAGTTAAAACAGGAAGTATAAGGAAATTACTGTTAGAATAGAGTTTTCAAGATGAGTTCTTCTGGCATAAGTACCAAAAGCATCTTTAATTTCATCATTATCATCATCTTCCACTACTACCACATACATCATCATCATCTTTAACTTCTTGTGCTTAGGAAACTTAAACCAACTTGGAAGAAAGAACAAAAATAATAACGAGTCTCTGGTGAGGTATATAGATTGTATGAATAAAAGCTATAAGGAAATTTTTTTTTATTATATAAAAAGCCGGAAAACTTAATGATAAGCTCTTCTAAATGAAAACTAAATGTGTTTAGAGA
Organism: Eustalomyia histrio; assembly: GCA_949748255.1. NCBI lineage: Eukaryota > Metazoa > Arthropoda > Insecta > Diptera > Anthomyiidae > Eustalomyia > Eustalomyia histrio. The sequence goes on from OX456523.1 coordinate 26,843,890, forward strand.
CACAAGTTGGAAAACTGAATGAATACAAAAAATATGAATAAAAAATATTGTAGTACTACGCACAATTTAATATTCATCCTTTTTTTTACAAAACTACAGTTTATATTATTTAGATTGTTTGCTAGCAAACAGTTTAGAAGAGATAATTTAATTCGTTTGCATTTTTTCTCTCCTAACGTTTAGAAATATTTTGCCAAAGGGAAATGCAACAAATGCAATTTTGCAAACTTGATAAATTTAAATAAAATAATTTTAAAACTGGACATAAGCAAATTTTTATCAAAAATCAAAGAAAAACAAGTTATAAAAAGCTTAAATTCCGCTGTGCAGAATCTTTGAATATGCTCCACCAATATCCTAACAAAAATATTCTCTTCTGTTTTTGATACAAATAATGTAAAAAAAAATTTTTTGGTGTAAAAAAATTTTGAGGTACAAACAATTTTTAGTGAAAAAAATTTTTGAGGTGAAAAAAAATTTTTGAGATGAAAATTCTTGAGGTGAAAAAATTTTTTGTGGTGAAAAAATTTTTTGAGGTGAAAAAAAATTTTTGAAAAAATTTTGTGAATATAAAATTTTATTTAATTATAATTGACTGGTGAAAAAACAAGTGAAAATATTTTACTTGCCAGTCGCAACTATGAAATTGTTCTAAAATACACAAATTTGTATGGAAAATTAAAAGGTATCTTCACATTTTCAATCATAACTTTTTCTGTGGTCTGAATGCACTGAAACAAATACGACCCTTGGTATATTGTCCACTGAAAGAAATCCATTCGATATTTTACGAAAAAAAAAACGTTCGTAGTTATTTTGTTCGTAGAATATACGAAATTTTCGTATATTTTACGAAATTCAGTTTAGTAAAGAATTTACTAATTTTACGAAACTAACGAAAATTTTTCGATCTTGTTAAAATGTTTCACACTTCTTCAGAATAACATTATCTGGTGCTAGAATGAAGGATTTCAATTTTTTTATCACAACTTATTTTATAACACAATAGGAGTTAAAAATTTGACCAAAAAATGCGAATCCGCCAAATATTCTAATTTATTTTTTTTTGTTTTCCTTCGTTCAAGTACGAGTTTTATACCTCTACTAACAGAAAAAAAATTGGATTTTAATTTCAAATAAGCTAGTCATGAGTTATCCTGACTATGCGTGGAGGACTTTTTTTTGATTATTGAAGGTTAATGATTTTACAATGGCTGGATTTTTAAATAAAAATTTCACAAAATACTTGTTAAATATTTATCTTTGATATACTTAATTGTGTTTATAAAATATTTCATTTGATATATGCGAGAGCGGATCATTAAGTCCGTGACTTTTCGAACTTCCCTGGATTTATATAAACTGAAACATTTACTTTGCGTTTAACAGCTGTTCAAAACATACAACCTCGTGGATTTTTTTAAAAATGGAAAATTGAATTTCGATTGCTCATTAAACATTATTTTTTGCGAAAAAAAACCAAGGAAAAGCTTTATGAATACTATGGGGACTCTGCACCATCGATTTCAATGGTTAAAAAGTGGTTTACTGACTTTCGTTGTGGCCTTAAAAGCACGGAAGATGCCGAACGTTTTGGACGCCCAGTTATTTTGTACCAAAAGAGTTTTTCTTCAAAATACTACATTTTTAGACATTTTTTTGATAGACACGTTTTTAGATTCTCAGATTCTGCAAACTGTTTCTTAGATAAAAATTCATATTTTCTTAAAACAAAAATAGATTTAAAAAATTTTTAGTTTCTAAGGACTTTTTATTATGAAAAATACTTAGATTCCAAGAACTTTTTCCAAACGAAAAATTCTGAGAGTCTGACGACTATCTAAAAAAATCTTGAAAATGCCCTTAGAATCCAAAAATTTTTATTAGAATTTAAATTTTTTTTTGATTTTTTTTTCTTTAAAAGAAAAGTCCATGGAATCAAAGAAGTTTTCTTGAAAAAGTCCTTAATATCAAATTTTTTGTATTTGTATTTATTATTAAAATTGGATTTCTAATACAACAAGACAAAATATCTTATAAATTACAGTATTAGAATCATACTAGTTATAGATTGATTAGAAAAACAATTAAACTTAAATTAAATATAAAATAATACAAGTATAATTAATCAGAAAAGTAAAAGAAAAAAATTTTACATAATTTGTATAAAAAAAACATTTATGAAAAATATTCGAAAAGTAATTTCCTAAACTTTATTGCGTTGACAGTAGTTTGCAAATTATTTGGGAGTTGGTTCCAGAGACTTATGGTGAATATGAAAAATTGACATTCGGAAGCATGATCACGATGCAGAAGTTGTGTTATTGCTTTGCCTCTTTGGGATCTCGAGAATTGCAAACGATTATAAAGATTATTTTTTTCTTTAGGAAAGACATTTCTTAAAGTAATATTCCTAAGTGTAAAGAACTTTTTTATAGTTTCGAATCATAATATAACTGTAGGGACCATATTATTAACACGATAGCTATGTTATGATTAGCACAATCATAATCTCAATAATATAACATGATCTTCAAATATGATTGTCCTAACTATGTTTTTTCTCTGCGTGTAGTATAAATATTATCGCTATCAGTAAAAATGAATTCCTGTCGGACACTATTGTCTTTGCTAGATATTTAGTTTTATAAATTACAATTCTACTAACTTTTTTTTTGAGCGTACATTTTAATAGAAAACAAATCGGAGGGAATTAAACAAATGATCTTTTGAATATGATCGTTTTTCAATGGAAAAATGTGCTCAAAATCTAAAGGATTTTCTGTGGTAAAAATTTACTCGACGTATGAGTAATATTGAATTAAATAATATCAATCATACGCACCAATATAATATTACTATAGGATTGATAGGATTTACTCTAAACTATTTATTATTAACTCACCCATTTTCTATTTTAATTATAGTTTTAATGAAATTTAAAAAATCCCTAACATACCTGAAAAGATATAAGAAAACATAAAAATTAATTAGTGTTCTTGTTTAAATATATATAAACAAATATTAAATATAAAATAGCTTATTAATTTAATTTTAATTTTTATTACAGCTTCTTCATCAAACCACAACGTAAGTCATTATATTTTGTATATTATTTAAAAAAAAAAAATTTCATATTAACAACATTAAGAATTAATAGTTGTTTAAGAAAAGAAAAAAAAAAATAAATAAAAAACCAACCAACTGCTTTAAAAAAATCAGAAAGTCTAGGACAAAAAAATATTTAAACTCTTAAGACAACTTCTACTGACCATCTAGCCATGATAACATGAATAAAAAAAAAAACGAAAATTCTTAACAATTTTATAAGAATATTTTACAATTAATTATTATAAAAGCTTATAAATATAAATAACAAACCTACATCTTGTTCTTATAAAACATTTTTTTTTCTTCATTCTCGCTTCCATAAATTATTACAAAATGTTTATTATTTTCATTTCCATTTTTTTTTCTCTCCCATATTTCATTTTCTTAGCATTGTGGCTCGGGCACAGTATGAGTTAAGAGTTTTGTTAAATCGAATAATTGAAAAGAAAAGTTTATTTTTTCTATATATATTTTTTTTTTTAATATTATTTTGTGTTGTTTTTAACACTATAAACCTCATCATCATTATTATTATTATTATTATGAAGCGCATAAGGATTTTTAAATGTTGGTTAGAGGTTTTTATTTTTTTTTTTACTCTAAAACGTGTTCGAATTGTAGAAGTTGAAAGTGATAGAAAAATTGTAGAAATAAACAAAACATATAATAGTATACTACAACAACATGAATAGAACAACACAAAAAATAAAAAAAAAACAACCGCAGCAACATCAACAACACAATCTCTACAATAATCACCCACCCATGTTTTTCTAAGAGGTTACAATACTTTAAATTGTTCAAGTGTGTTAAAGAATAGTAAGCGCCATGTTAGGCGTTAATTTATATATATAAAAAATAAATTGTAGAATACAAATCAAAACTATTTACACTGGTTAACAAAAAATAATATATATATTTTTTTTTAAGTAGTATACGAACCATATTTGGCCCAGAGGGCTTGGTTCTTGAATATTTGAATAAAATAAAAAAAAAAAAAAAAAAATAAATTCAAAGCTATTAAAATCTTAACTGCTTGAAAAAAGTATAATATTCCTTATTGAGCGAAAGATCCTTTATTTATAAAAAATTTAATTAAAAATATTTATTTATCCCAATATTTCGTCACCACATTGGGTGACTTCTTCAGGGGAAATTGTCTTTTTTTCATAATTAATAAATTAAAATTATAAACTGTTTATATTTTTTTTTTATTTTATTTAAGAGTTTATAATTTTAATTTATTAATTATAAAAAAAAAGACAATTTCCCCTGAAGAAGTCACCCAATGTGGTGACGAAATATTGGGATAAATAAATATTTATAATTAAATTTTTTTATAAATAAAGGATCTTTCGCTCAATAAGGAATATTATATGAATAGAGAAGATCGAAGAAAACTAAAATAATTATGCTTGAAAAAAGTTTATCTAGAGAAATCCTTGATCATCGTTTTAAAGCAAAATGACAATTGTCCATATCTAGAAAATTAGAAGGGATAAAGCGAAACGGGTCTGAAGGAGTACTTATTAGGATATTCAATCGTTATTCGATTAATAGAACAAATTTGTCAAATAATTTAAAAATTTCCCCTGAAGAAGTCACCGAATGTGGTGACGAAATATTGTGATAAATAAAAAATTATAAATTTTTTAAAAAACAGAATATAAATCAGAAGATCAAGAAAAACGAAACAATATTTTTATTTTATTTATTTGTTCTTCTCTGATAGCCGAGCGGCATTCCAGGCTTTGTAGTCTTGGACATTCACTTCAGGAATAGCTCTGGAGTGTTTTGATACCCTTCAACAGTTGTCCAAGCGTAATAGGCAGTCCTGGTTAAGGAGGGCGAACTACCCCAATGGCAAAGGACAAAACTATTGGTCAACCCCTTTTCCAATGGGAAAATGTTGGACTTTGCTAGGAACGACATTAGATTACTAACAGGGTTTCTTACCGAACACTTCGGATTGAACTACCATGCGGAATCGCCTCTGTGTCGACTATGTCTTGAGGAAGGCAAAACAACCTTCCACATTTTGTGTGAGTGTGTTGTATTGCATAGGACCAGAAGGAAAGTTTTCAATAGGAAGTTTTTAGGTCCAGAGGTTATAAGGCACTCTTCTCCATCTTCTATATTAAAGTCCATAGAGAATATAATACATAATCACCCTTATTATAGTTGTCGTTATCAATGTCGTCGTCGTTTTTGAGTCAACATCACTTTACTTCGACGTCGACATCACTTCGACACCAAATTGGTATTCTAAAACAGTGTTGTAACGACGTTGACAGTTTATCGATTTAAACAAAAACACATCTCTAAAAATTGAGTCGGCAGATTTATTTTGTTTATTATTTTTGCGAAAAAATGTTTTTTATGTGTAATTTAAATTCTGATACCAGTGATGAAAAAAATAAAGAAAATATAGTATTGGAAAGAAGACTTCTCATACAGAAAACTAATATCTTTAATCTGCCGGATAACAAGTGAGTAGCAAAATCAAAGTCTGTTACTTTAAAGAATGTTAATCTTCTAATTTTTTTAAAAGGTTTGAAAGTTACTTTCGGCTGAATAAAACAGCCTTCAAAGATGTGCTGGAAACAATAGCACCTAATTTGAAAACCGAAATCAAGTCCACATTTATTTTCAAAACAATAAAGTTGGCAGCTACATTAAGATTTTTAGCCCAGGGGTCGTACCAGCTCAGTGTTGGAAACGACTTTAACTTAGGGTTCAGCTGTTTCTGAAACTGTAGAAGATTTGCCGCAGCTTCCTCCAGCGGGCTCAATATAAATTGCTTGAATCTTCCGCCACCTGTAGCATTACACTCGGATTTGTTGGCTACCATTTTCTTTTTAACTTTAAATTTTAAGTCTCGCCAAACCTATAAATAAATTTTGTTATATTTTTATAATGCACTTTATATGATCATGCTTTCTTTACCTTCTGCCATCCATCTCACATTATTTTCGGTGGGCCAAGTGCATTTAATAAATTTGATATTCTTCTCATTTTTTCCGTTTTTTTTTTCAGTCATTTCTTTTCCTCAAGTCGTTACTAAAAATTGTGTCGACAAAATCAGAGTCGTTTCAAGACAATATCGTCGTCACATTTTCTTACAGAATACCAAATACTTATCGACAGTTATCAATTATTTTCGATAACGACAACGGGAATATTAATTTCAAAAAAATATCCCAAGACAACATTGTCTTGTGTCGATGACGACAACTAGAATAAGGGTGATTTTGGTTTAGTTTTATGATCCTCGCAGTGCTGGCCATGGGAGCCGATCTTGACTTAATAAAAATAATTATTATTTTTTATTGCCACCACCGGGTATCAAACTTGCATCTTAAGATCGCTAGTCCAGCCCTCTGCCGCAGAGATATTCTCTGATATGAATGTTGATTGGTTAGGCGAGATTTTGTGTCTCATTAAAAGTATTTATCCAATTAGTTCAAAAAGTTCAATATTATTTTCAGTAATTTTTGCACAAGTGCATAATTTTTCATCATTTTAGTGGGACCTTGAATTAAATATTAGCGTTTATTTTTAATTTACGTAATGGGGTATGACTTCAGTGTTTTCAAGTAGGTCTTGCTGAAAAATCACTTTGGCGTGACTTTCTTTGTATTCCGGCTGTTTTTGCTTCAGTGAGTGTCTCAAACACATGAGCTGTATCCAATAGCGGTCATACTACACATGAAATAGATCTTACCTTTATAAAGTAATATTTCTGGATTTTAGGAAAAAACCAGTATATTAAATAAAAATTTATCAATTTATAAGTTTAAAAAATTTTCCTACTAAAATCTAATAAAATTTAGTTTAGTTCAAAAAAAAAAAAAAAAAAAAACAAATTTAGAATATAATTTACTCCTATTTAGTTCAAAAAATGTGTTTTACAATTCTTGAACGTAATGTTTGTTTAATTTTTTTCTGCGAGTAGTAAAATTAACTAAATTTTAGAAAACAATTTCTAAATTCAGTTTTTAAGTATATATAACACTTTCTAATTTTTAAGAATTGTTTTCTTAAAATTAGTTCAGGCGATTAAAAACAAAAACTAATAAATTTTTTTCTATGTAATAATAAAAATTTATGTGATTTTAGAAACTGATGAACTATTTCTAGCGAAAATTTTCATTCAACTTAGTTCAGATATATTTTAAAAATTTTATTAAAATATATATATTTTTTTCAACTAAAAGTTTTTTCAATTTTGAAAAATAATAAACTTAGGTTTAGGATGTTTTTTTGTTGGGAAACGTCTAAATTATTTTCAATATTATTTTCAAAAAAAAAAAAAATTAAAAACAAACTACACAGAAAAAAATATCACCAAATTTTAAGTAATTAAAAATATTTGTTAAAATTTAAACTCGATTTCTAACAATTTTTTGTTTGAAATATTTGTAAATTGTTACTTTTCATATAAAAATTCTTTGAAAATAAAAATTGAAGTTACAAAAAAATAACAAAAAGTTTTTTGTATTTACAAATTCCATTGTTGGTGCCTTTTTAAAAAATATTTTTTTTGTATTTACAAAAATGTTCTATGAACAATGTTCAATATTACAAACAGAATTTTGTAATTTTATTCTGTGTAGTTAGTTTTCCTTATTTTCAAGAAAAAATAATTTTAAAGGAAACAAATTAAAGTAACCATTTAAACAAATTATGGTGCATGATTATAATTTTTAGTTTGTGATCGTACATGAGCGTGAGTCAAAAATGGCTCACGTGCCCATCCCTAATCTTAACCGTCTCAAATATTGAACTTAAAATAGCTTAAAATATATTTTAAAATTTTGTTAGCAAAAGGTAAAAAAAAAATCGAATTTGCGTTTTTATGTAATAATTTTGTTTGCTTACTACAATACAAAATATCGCAAGCACATTTTATACATTAAGGCATAGTGGTTTGCCTATAATTGACGTTGCGCCTATTAAACTTTATATTTATCGAAGGCACTAAAAAATTTTTTTTTCACTTAATAAAAAAGTTAAAATTTTTATATGTCAAAGTTTAAGCTAAAAATGCCAAAAAAATAAACAAGACATTTTTCCATTTTCCAATAATAACAAGAAATGTAACTGTAATATTTTGTATTTTTGCAACAATTTCCCTAAATTAGTTAATTTAAGAAGACAAAGGACCCCCAGTGTTCCTCCTTAGCCATAGATGCTGAGTGTCACTCAGAGCGTACCTTTTTGTAGTTATCTCAAGCAAAACCATTAATTAACTACGAAAAGGATCTGATTGTCACAATTTTTTACGTTTCAGGATATCCTAAAGTACATATTTTTAATTTGTTTACCTTTTTGCTAATGAAATTTAATATATATTTTTAAATTTAAATACATGAGTTAAGTATAATTCAATTTAATTTAAAGACAAATATGTATAGCAAAAAGCTTGTTAAGAGCAGTGTCCTCACAAAGCGGAAGTCCTTTGAAAGTGGGAAAATACTTACACAATGAGTTTAAAGTACATTAAAATATGTTTCATATTTATTAGAAAATTTTTATCAATTTTAAGGATAATTTTCACTTAAAAAAAGTGTTATTTAACTTGATGTTAGAAAATATTTTCTTATTTTTAGGGAGTTCAATCCTAGTTTTTAGTAAAAAAAAATATCTAATGAACTTAAAAAAAATACAAGTTTTCTTAAAACCAACGAAACATTCCCTAACTTAAAGTAAAATTTTAGATGATGTATGAACTAATTAGGAGGAAATTTTTCTGTTTTCTAATAAAAATTTAGTTCTCAAATTTTAAGTAAAATTTGTTTCTTAATTTCAAGGAAAATTTTATTAAATATTGGTAAAAAGTGTCTGCCGCCGTTTTCATTCCAATTTTTCCTCTTAATAAGTTGATTTTTCTAAGTTCTAGTTTATTTTATTTTTTTGAGTGTTTTAACTTGTTTCAAAGTAACCAAAGTTTAATATTTAACCATAGTTATGTATATCAAATTTATATGAAAATATCTATTGTTAACCCGTCATAGTTTTAAAAGGGGCTAAATTTCATTAAAAATCACATTTTTGGAAGTTGTGAAAAAGAACTGCTTTAGAACCCAGAAAGCTTTGGTAATGGGTGCGATAAACTCATGCATTACCTTGTAATGTGTACTCCTTACGTTTATCATTATTTTTCAATATAAATTAATGAGTTACCGATAATTGGATACATAATGCATTACTTTGTAATGTATACTCCTTACCTATATCATAATTCAACAAAACGTAATAAATTGCCGATATTTGAATACATAATGCATTACTTTGTAATGCAAACTCCTTACCTTTAGCATTATTATGTAATATAAGGTAATGAGTTACCAATAGTTGGTTAAATAGTGCATTTTCCTTGTAATGCATACTCCTTACCTTCAGCATTATTGTGATACATAAAGTAATAAGTTACCGATAGTTGGTTACGTAATGCATTACAATTTAACATAAAATAATAACTCAAGACTGATAAATTAATTGATATCATACGTAGCATAAAAATCAATAGTTGATAAATAATTTGTATCCCATCCTATCTACAGGTTGGTTGAAAAGTTCCTGTGCTCGAAATGAAAGAAAACTGTTTTTGTTATGAAATATATTTTTTTATTCAATATAATCTCCTAGAAGCTCAATACACTTGTTCCAATGATCTTCCAATAATTTTATCCCATCCTTATAATGGTTTTCCGGAAGCTCTGCAAAATAACCGTCTACGGCTGCTATGGCCTCTTCATTCGACGAAAAAAGCTTTCCACGAAGGAATTGTTTGAGATTTTTGAAGAGATAGTAGTCACTGGGAGCCAAATCTGGTGAATACGGTGGATGTTCAAGCAATTCGTACTTTAATTCTTTGAATTTAGCCATCGTCAAAACACTTTTGTGAGCAGGTGCATTGTCTTGATGAAAAATGATTTTTTTCTTCTTTAAACCAGATCTTTTCTCACGAATTTTTTCATCCAGCTGATCCAAATGGCTGCAATAATATTCAGAGTTGATTGTTTTACCTTTCTGAAGATAAGCAATCAACAAAATTCCTTTTGAATCCCAAAAAACTGATGCCATAACTTTCTTTGCTGATCGTTGTGACTTCACCTGCTTTGGAGCTGAACAACCAGCTTCAATCCACTGTAAACGTTCTTGTTTCAATTTAGGATAATGGTGGTAGATCCAAGTCTCATCCATAGTTATAAATCGACGCAAGAAATCGGTTTAATTCGGTTTAAAACGCTCCAAATTACGCTGAGAAATTTGTTTTCGATTCAGTTTTTTTTGAATTGTTAATGTGTGCGGCACTAACTTTCCAAACAGTTTTTTCATACGTAATTCTTCATGTAAAATATGGAGTACTCGTTCGTCTGAGATGCCTATGACATTAGCAATTTCACGCTTAGTCAAACTTGGATCTTCACTAACCATATTATGTACCTGCTCAATGATTTCTGCTGTGGTTGCAGTTTTTGGTCGTCCTTCGCGTGGATCGTCTTTAAGGCTGGTACGACCACGTTTAAATTCACCAGCCCAAAATTCAAAGGTGCGTTTTGAAGGTGAGGACTTCTTATTCACTTCTAACAATTGTTTATAAATTTCCTTTGCTTCTAAACCCTTCGAAACAAAGAATCTAATGACTGCATGACACGTCAACTTCAAATGGCTTGTAAACAAAGAAAGAATTGACAGAATGACTTGCAACTTTGCATGTGTTCTCAGGACAGTTTTACCAACTTGATAAAAAAAAAGTTTGTAGCTAGCAGTGCCATCTCTTGGTGAGCGCAGGAACTTTTTAACCAACCTGTATATTAGAGAAAAAAATCTTAGAAATAAGTACAAAGCGTCGGCAGAATAATGGCACAAAATTGCTCATCGCCGAGCTTATGCTAAATTTTTTTTGGTTTTTCTCATAATAAGTTAAAATTTATTTAATTCTTTTAAATTTCATCATGTTTTTTTTTTTTTTGATTTTATTTTTGTGTCGCCTTTTTTTATAATTGTCCAACGAAAATGACAGCTGATAGAAATAATAGATATCAAATGATAGAAATAATAGATATCAAAGATTGCCGGAGAATTCCACCTTTGTGTTTCCATTCTAGACTACGAGATGTGCATTTATTTATATTGCATACTTCTGCAAAATCTAAAAACTACTGCACAATCTATTGATAACAAACATTAGTTTCAGAAACTCTAGCATTCGTGTTTTTTTTTTAGTTTGTATTTCTGTATAAACCCCTAAATTCGTTTGAAAAATTAAAGATTGTAAGTTGAAAGTTAAAGTAACCAATTATTGTTAACCTCTGCGTAATCATTTAGGTAACCAATTATTTGTTTACCCCCTACCTGCAAAAAGGTAACCCATTACTTTTCATTTTTTAATAAGTATAATTGTAAGAATGAACCCATTACTTTGATGAGCCATCGCCTGGAAAATTCATCAATTTAGTAAGTTGTAAAGTAATCCATCGGTTATACATTACTTTACCCATTATTTGGTAATGTGTTATTTTGCTGGGAATGGGAAAATCAGAACTAAATGATACTTTGGAATCAATGAATAAAATTGATTTCTTAAGAATCATTATTAGTTATTTTTGCTGGCTAAATTTTTGCTGGGATATTTTTCTAATAAATACTTCTGTTACTGACGTTGTTTGCTTTTCTTCAAATTCCTTAAAGAGCTGGCGCTTTTCAATTATGATGACTGCATGCTGGGTTGTTTAACAAACTGCTAAAAGAACATTTTACCAACAACTCTCTGCAATACGAGTACAGTAAGTTGCTAATACTGCTTCCATGTAAAAAAAAAATATGTACCTCCATATCATACAACTATACGCACTTGTGTTGTCTAGTGTAAATCTAATGTATAATTTTTTTTATTATTACTAAAAAGGCGTAAATGTGTAAAGAGTTTGCTATTTTCTTGTACTCGTAATGTCTACAATTTCCGCCTTCCAAAACACATATAGATCCCAGCAAAAAATATGCATTACCAAGTATTTTTGTGGAAATGTAATGGAGCTTAACTATTTAATTTAATTTAAGAGTACTTTTGAAAACCATATTCTTAATGCTGCATGTTGTCTATTCTTACGTGGTTACTTTGGTAATATAAGCAACAAGAGAAGTAGAAGTAATTATTTTGTATAATTAAGTAATGCATAAGGTAATGCTTTATCTCTCTACTTGAAAATTTATATTATTTTTGCTTGTTTTCACTCCCTATTATTGCTGGGATATACAATTACTCACTGATGTTGCAACCAACAACGTGTTGCATACTCCATCAACTAAAAGAAAACTTTAGTTAGATGCTGCTGCTTGCTGCCACTACCAACTATTACTTGCTACTGCTTCTTTGTGTGTTTTGTGTTGTTGATGTAATTGAAAAAATCTTTCTTTTTTTTAATGTCAGTCTTGTTGCTCTGCTATTACTTCTTATTAAGAACTTTTTTTTTGCCTTTTTTTTAAATTCTGTTCAGTTTCTCTTAATTTTGATATCATAACTTGTACATTTGTATCTTGTTGGCAATTTCATTATAGTTAAAATTGTGTTATTTATTATTTTAGTATTTTAGTATTTTTTTTTCCTTTTTTTATCTACTTAATATCTTAAGTTACTTTTTTCTTGTTTATAATTTAGTTTAGTTTTCACTTATATTAAATACAAGCGAAGTATTTTTCATTGAAATTTTATTTGTTGGCATTTTTTTATTATTATTTTCATTTCAAACTCAATATTTATGTTTCTTTAGAAAAATAAAATTAATGCTGAAATAAGTTGAAAAGCTTTTACTATGATTGTATTTTTATAAGAGGATTTTTTTTTGGGGGGTCGGAAATTTTATAGAAATTTTTGTTAACATTTTTTTAAAAACAATCTAAAACAAAAATTAAGAACTTACATAATACGATAACATTTTTTTGTTGGCTAAGAAACTTTTCAACTTTGACCTTTAATATTTTATTTGCTATTAAAGTGGTTCAAATAATTTAAAAAGTTTATCAAGTTAAGGTTGTTCCTAAATAAGGGCGGATCAATAAGTCCGTGACTTTTTGAATGAAACACAGATTTTTTTTTTTTGCAATAATTAATTATAATAATCTCCTTTAAGCTCAATACACTTAGTCCAACGCTTCTCAAATTTTTGAATCCTTTCCAAAAAAATAGAATTTTTTGAGGTCCATAAAATAGGCATTCGTTTGATCAATAATTTCATCGTTGGAGCTAAATCTCTTTCCATTTCTTTAGGTTTGGAAATAGGAAATAGTCACTGGGGGCTAAATCCGAATAATAGGGGAAATGAGGGGGCAATTCGTAGTCTACTTAATGGATTTTTGTTAGGAAACTAAGCTGTCACACGATACCGTTGGTGGTCGATTGTGAGCAAACGCGGCAGCCATCTTGCGGAAAGCTTTCTCATACCCAAGTGATCGTTCAAAATTTATACCACTGAGCCATGTCAGATGCCTATGTCTTCCACAATCTATCGCACATTCAATCTCCGATCGGACAACACCATATCGTGAATTTTTTAAATTTTTTTGGGTGTAGAGACCTCAACTGGGCATCTTTCGTGCTTGTAAGGCCACTACAAAAGTCAGTAAACCACTTTTTAACCATTGAAATCGATAGTGCAGAGTCCACATAGTATTAATCAAGCTTTTTCTTGGTTTGATTGACGTTTTTTTTTTTTGCAAAAAATAATGTTTAAGGAGCACTCGAAATTCATTTTTTTCCATTTTTAAAAAAATCCACGAGGTTGTATGCTTTGAACAGCTGTTAAACGCAAAGTAAATGACGGAACTTGCCCAAAATTTGCCAGTAGTCTATTAACAGGTGGTACTTGATGGGAGCAGTGTTGCATTTCATATGACTACGAGGGAAGTTTGAAAAGTCACGGACTTATTGATCCGCTCACGTATCGAAAAATATATATTAGGGAAGAATTTATAATCAAAGAATGATTTTTATAAAAATAAGTCATTCGAAAATTGTAAATTAATAATGAGTGTTTTTTACGTAATTTTCGGTTTTATTGGGGAAACTTATTTACAAATATATTTTTCAAAGAATTGTCCATCGCTGGCCACAACTTTTTCCCAAATTTTTTTTTTTTTGACACTTTTCTGATACCAGAACGACTCGTCATTTGAGACAATCTAATCATCAACCCATTTTTTGCATTGTTTATATAAAGTAAACTTCTGCTGGGACAGGCCATGTGTCATCGACCAGAACAAGTAGTAGCCGGAAGGCACTATGTCTGGAGAATACAACGGTTGGGATAGGACTTCCAATTTCAGCGTTTCCACGTAGATCTCGACCAGTCTTGCAACTAGTGAACAAGCGTTGTCACGCTGTAAAATTACTTTGTTGATTGTTTCATTCAAGATAACGTCGCACTTCTCGTATCAAATACAGAGCGGCTTTGCGAAGAATGTTAATGGCTGTCCGGGCAAAACACATGACTTTTTGTGCTTGGGGTTGTTGTAATGGATGCAAAAAACCCTTTTTTCAGGCGTTCGAGGAGCTGTTCACATGCGTAATTCTCGTATGGCACCCAGTTTCCTTGCTTTTTGAATCACTCCCATAACTTTTAGGCGTTTGCTTACTGTATACTCATCCACTTTCAATGATTTTGACAACACCTGAAGCGTTTGGTATTCGTCCACATATATCAATAATTCCAATTCTTCATCTACAAATTTTTTGGGTTAACCAGACCGTTCCTTGTCTTCGAGCTCAAAATCATCACTTTTAAAGCGACCAAACCACTTCCGAACACGATTGTTCAGACAAAGCATGCTCGCCCAAAACTTCCCCTAAAGCTCGATAACCCTCGAAGAGGAACTCTCTAAGAAAACACTTTATTTGGTGCAAAATTCGACATGATCGAAGCAACATTTAGTGCTGTTGTTTACGTTTCAACAAAATGACACAAACTGTCAAATACGCTCATTCACAATAGGTTTTAGCGGCAAGAGATGGGAAACTTGAATATTGCTTTATATGTATACTTGTGAGAGAAGCTCATTATTAATTCAAGCTCCCAATACTTAATTTTTTTATAATACATAAAAAAAATATTTTTAATTGATGGTGCATTTTAAGGTGAAACTTTATTATACTAAAAAAAATATTAATATAGGGTGTCTCAGTTATAGGGCACTTTTTAAATTTAGTGTAATTTTTTTTGCGAGTGGCAACTCTGAAATTTGTCAACTGTCATATACGTTTATTCCGATTATTAAAAATGGAGCGCTTAATGAAAGAACTCCGCAAACTTCGAAGAATTTTGAGTCGAGAAAGTGCACCTAACCATTTGAAGAGTGGTACAAAAAAATTTGAAGAAACTGGGTCGATTATGGACAGTAAGACTCCTGTGCGTCAGCGTATCGGCCGGTCTGTTGAAAACATTGCTGCCGTAACGAGAGTGCCGCCGAAAACCCAAAAACATACATTCGGCATCGTTCTCAGCAACTTCAAATTTCACGAAGCACTACGCAGCGGATTTTGACAAAAGTCCTCCACAAAGAATAATGCCTGTCATCAGAGCCGTGGGGCCATTTGACGGATATTTTATTCCATACTTTAACGGAACATGCCTTCTTTACAATCCAATACAAAATTCACTACTATCTCAAAAGTGTTTTTATTTTAAAATGAAAAAGTGAATTCATACACAGTCACCCTATACAAGGTGGGCCAATAAGTATCAACCCATTGGAAAGTGCTGCCATTTTTACAAATGACATCGTATGTCAGTTTAGTTGTAACATACGTGAAGTACACACGTGCGAAATTTATAGTAAATAACAATGAATCGCTATATGCCGATTTTGGAACTCAACGACTAAGTGAATGATTTTCTATAGTCATACTGACTTAATTTTTCATACCGGTTAGTTGACGGTACGTGACACAATGCATATTTTGAAGGATACCTTCCCGGTGATTTGGCTTGGCCAGCTAGGTTTTTCTATTTAGCTGTCCCGGACTTCTTCCTCTGGGATTATTTGAACTCGTTAATGGAGGAGTTAAAGAATAACATTCGAGCCGAAATTGACATCGTGACACTGCAAATGTTGCGCACAGTTATGTAAAATGTAATCAAAAGAATCCAAATTTGAAAAAACACCAACGGCAACCATTTAACGAACATAATCTTCTACAATTTATTGAAACACAATTTATAAGCGCGAATAAACATAATCGATTCAAAACCAAAATGAATTTTCAATTCAAACAAAAGTTATAGTGAAAGAAAATCAGATGATGCTTTTTGCCCCGCCAGAACTTTGTGAAAGCAGCAAGGACCTAATATATTTATTAGGGTGTCCTAGCAATAGCAAAACATTTTTTTTCGGTTCGTCCGTGACCGGTTTATTGTGATAGGGAACGGTAAATTTAACATGAGCTTGTCCTAGGAGGGGGTCAATTACCCTCTGTGACGTGTCACAGGACTGGTCTAAAAGAACATGTCATGACTTTTAAACCGGCACGTGGTAGGTACTTTAGGAACCGTTCTTCTTTTCATCTATCCCGTGATATGTGTTTTCAGAACTGTTCCAGTTTTCACCTATCACGGGACAGGTCCAATTTTCCAACTGATCGCTTTTTTCCAGCAGGGGAATTTAGAGGATTTTTTTTTTATAAAATATAACCATTTCTTTGAAATAATATAAAAAACAGTGCTTTTAATTGTTACTGCTGGCAACACTCTGGGGAAAAAGGTTATAAACTGGATCACTTTTTTTCAACTGCATGCTTTGGACCCAAAAAAATATAATTTTAATAATCAAATGCAACGAATACTTCCAACTTATTGCTTTCTTAAATTTTCATAATTTTATATTTCAAAATAAGAAATTAATTCAAAACATCATGTTAACCTGATCAATGAGTTAAATACTTGGCCAAACAATTTAATATATGATTCTGTGTGTGTCTGTATATGATTATTCTTATTTTCTCCCCTTTCAATGTTTAAACAATATTTCACAGCACACATGTTGAAAAACCACCACAAAAACCACATCAAAATCATTGAAAAATTACACACACAAATACACACAATATTTGAAAAAAAAGGCAGAAACAAAAAAAAAAAATGGATTAAAACCATAACAAAACATGATAAAATCAACAATAAAACCAAAATAACTTACAGAAAATTTACAAAATAATAAAAAAAAAACAAACAAATTCATCAAACATCAACAGAAATGTTAACGGAAAAAGGAAAATTGAAATCGGGTACCCAAATAAAAGAAAAAAAAAAGGTTTACCGATGAAACAAATTTTAAACAAAATTTTAACAAAATACCTGGATGATAAGAGCTATCATATGATACCCTACTAATTTTTTTTATAAAAAAAAAATTATTGAATTTTTCAAAAATGTCAGTTGAAACATTTTTCAAATTAAATCTATCGCCCGATTTGGTTTATTTTCAATAGCAAACTACTTAAAATGTTGCTAAATTGATTTTGTTTGTAAAAAGTACTCAAAAATTCATATTTTGATAAGTTTAAGGATTAATAAACTTACTTCCTATATACCCACCCCCCCCCCCCCCCCCGCACAGTGGAATGGAAATTCAAAATTGCTAACAAAATTGTTTGTGTTTGATTTTGTTAAAAAAAAAAACTTCCGAATAAAATGTTAAACTGGCTAAATTGGTATTAGAATCAGTAGTAATTTTAAATTTGAAAATATAGTAAATTATTTACACAATGTAGGGTATTTAAAAGAAACCGCGAAACATAAAAATGGCCAAAAAAAAAAATGAATTTTTATCGTCATCATCTACAAACTTTTTATTTTTTTATAGACCCACCAACAACAACAACATCATCAGTACAGAGTTGATGAATGGGACGAAAAAAAAAGCTCAACAAACAAACAAATACGTTGGACAGTCTGACGGACAAATTCTTTTAGATGAAAACACATCTCTACATACACTTATCCATATAACAACCCGTGAACAGGAATACATTTTCCATACAATATTGTAAATAAAGCCAGCAAAAACTGGCGACGACAACGGCGAGGAGATGATGACAATGATGTTGTTGATGATGTTACTGATGCTACTAAGGCTGGCATGGTTTTCAATCATTTGCATCCATTAATCAATTCAATTTAATTCAAGAGTATGTTGTATACGTTACGTTTTCAACTCGCGTAGATTAACAACAACTAGTAGACAAAAAAAAAATAAATAAAACTAGAATAGAATTAATTTCAAAGTGGGGTGATTTCTTTTTAAAGCACAGCGCTAAAAGAAGCGCACAAAATAAATACGCCCACTCTATGTTTATGTCTGGCTCTTTTGGCAGATGTAAAAAAAGAAACCTTTTTTTCTTCTTCTTCTAATTTGTAAAGAATTTTTACGTTTGTTTGCTTTAAAATACAAAACAGGCTACTTCGGATGTTTTTTTTTCCAAAAACTTGGTATGCAAGTTTTGTTAACTTTTATAAAGTGTGATTTTTTTTTAACGTTTGGATTTCGAAAATTAAACATAACACGGGAAATTTGCAAAAGTGAATGAAATAATTATTAAGGGCGATAAATGAATGTCTGCTATTTACTTTAAAGATTATTTCATGTAAATATTGCCCGCGGCTACGCCGTGAGCTCCAATTTTGGCATACTTTTTTCAGCATTTCGGCCGGTATCTCACCACCAGCAGCTGTAATGTTGTCTTCCAGGGCTGGAATTGTGGCTGGATTGTCCCTGTATACGAGATACTTCACGTATCCCCACAAAAAATCGTCTGGTGCAGTCAAATCGCATGGTCTTGGCGGTCAATGGACTGATCCAAAACGGGAGATTATTTGCTCATTAAACTCGCCTCTCAATACTTTTATGGTATCGCGTGCCGTGTGGCATCTGTGACCGTCTTGTTGAAACCACATGTCAACCAAGTTCTATTATTCCATTTTGGGCAAAAAAGTCGCTTATTATCTAACGGTACCTTGCTCAATTGACTGTAACGTTGCTATTTTCACCGTTCTTGAAGAAGTACGTTCAAATGAGGCCACCTCTTAAACTGCCTTTGGCTGCTCTTCACACCAAATTAGGTAATTCTGTTTGTTAAATTACCCATTTAGCCAAAAATGAGCTTCGTCGCTGAAGACAATTTTTTGATGTAAAAATGGATCTTCATCCAACTTTTCTAAGGCTCGTTCACCCAACAAATGACATTGTAGTTCGTCATCTGGCTTCAGTTCTTGCAGCAGCTGTATTTTATATGGTTTTATACCGAGGTCCTTACGTAAAATCTTCCAGGTGGTCGAATAACACAATCCCAGTTGTTGACATCGGCGACGAATTGACATATCACGATCTTCATTGACACTGGCCGATATAGAACAATATTTTCCTCGGTACGCACTCTTCGCATACGGGTTGGTGAAGAATTAATGTCCAATAAAGTGAAACTGGGGCGAAATGTGATCACAACAGCTTGAACAACACCCTGTTCGGAGGGTCGAATATGACGAGCATAAAATGGACGTAATTTACGAACACATTTCTCACACAGCTCGAATTTTGTTAATAAAATTGAATGAGTAACATGTCACGAATCATATTTTTCCACTGAAAAATTTTACACTGAAAAACCAAATAGCACAAAAATCACCATTTATATTGAAGGGAAGTTTGGTCATATTGAATCCGATAATTTGAATTTTTAAATATCTAATTTTTATTCGATAACAGTGACCCCAAATCATCATCCAGTTGTTTTAAAAATTTTAAGAAAATTAATTAACAAAAATTATATCTGTCATTTATATGCGTAAAATGTTTCAATTATGACTTGAGATTCATAATTAAGACCCTTTAAAACACTACAATTCTTATTTTTTAGTCTCATATTCCACTCTTTTAAAAAGAATTGAGTCCTTATTTTAAACCCATGAACAAAGCCTATCTTAAAAGTACCTTAACACCGTTTTATCGACTTATTAAATTAAGTTAATGACAAAAAAAGGATAACTTTCATAAAATATAAAAAATGTTAAAATATAAAAAATGTTAAAATAATAAAAAATGTTAAAAAAAATACAACTTTAAAATAAAAGTTTTTCCTATCAGGTTTAAACGCTTTAGCGGTGTGTAGTAAAACACACTATCTGAGTACTTTATTTAGTGTTCGAATTATTCAACCACCATATTTATTGGAGTTTATAAGAACATTTTGAAACGAAAAAACATTTAAAAGCTGTAAAACTTTTTTTGGATGTAAAATCAATTTTTATTGGGAAAACATTTGAGAAGAAAAAATTTTTAAGGTGAAAATAAAATATTATTCACCTCTTGGTTTCTGATCAAAAAAAATAACAAAATTTTTTATTCAATAGACGCGTAATTAAAATTGTACTAAAGCATACAATTTGTATGGACCATTTAGAGGTACCTTCATATTTTCGCATATATAACTTCGAAACCACTGGACCGATGTCGCCCGATATCAATAACCCCAGCTGCTTGAGAGGATTTCCATTAATCCAGGTAAAAAATGAGCAAGACAGGTTGCCTCTTCGCATCATGATTGCCATTTCAACAGACAGACGATCATCACTAGATCGGCTTAAAATTACACAAGGAAGGCTAATTGTCCTGCCCTTGCATACCTACGATTTATCACATTTGGCAGACTTGATATCATTGAGGAACAATACAAGAAACTGGAAGTGAAGAACATTGTACTCAAGGCTGCACTGGAGAACAACTGAAGAAAATACTAGAGGTTGCTCGCGGTGTTGGAGATACAAACTACTCAACCCAACTACATCGTAAAGCGTACACAAGGATTAATAATATATTTTATTTTATATTAAAAAAGGAAAAAGCAGGAAAGAATGTTCACATTTTTGTCAATTTTTACAACTTTCCGGTCTTCAAAATGCTGTATAACAAAAAAACTAGGATGAAATGAGCCAAAATTGGACTCATTTGCTCGTGAGCCAAAGCTGGAGTCGTTTTGGTTTGGTAATATAAGGTGGGGAAAAACCAATCATCTGATTTTCTTTCGCTAAAACTTTTGTTTTAAAGTAAAATTTCATTTAGTTTTTTACTGATTATAATTATTCGTTCTTAAAATTTTTGTTTCAATTAATTGTGGAAAATGATGTCCGACAAATGGTCGCCGTTGGCGTTGTGCCCTTTCAGGATAACTGTTCGCTGCATTTGTGAAGTCAAATTGTCAATTTAAGCTCGAATGTTGTTCATTAACTGCTTCAAGGTGCGGGGATTGTTCGCTTGTTCGAAATCTGGGACAGTTGATCTGACTAGCCAAGTCAAATCACTGAAACGCGAGATTACACGTGTTGGGGTGGCATTTTTCGAAATACGCATACGTGCAGTATGACATGTGTTCCCGTCCTGTTGAAATCGTGTGTCCTCCAAATGCAGATCGTTAACTTGCGGTAAGAAAAATTAAGTAAGCATAGCTCTATAAGGGCCGCCGTTCACCATAAAAGTGGTTTGTCGGTTCAATCCCCTTTTACGACGTAGCTGCACACCCCACACAGTGACTTTGAGAGAATGTAATGGTACTTCATGAATTATTCGTCGATTTGTCGTCCCCCAGAACCGAGACTATTGACTAGGCCGCTGAAGTAAAATTGGGCCTCTTCACTCACGATCAATTTTAATGACGAATTATTGCGCGTAAACATTGTCACAAGTATCACATGTTCTTGAGGTGTACAGTAATGCCTCGATTTACGTCGTCTCGATTTACGTTGTTTCGATTTGCGTCGTCAAATATTTTGTTCCTTTCAACTTCGATTTGCGTCGCCATTCGATTTACGTCGTCTCAGTTTGTATGACTTATGTATGTATGAACTACCACGGAATTCCATGTATGTAGGGGAATCCCAGTTTTTAATTTAAACGTTTAAAAATTTTGTGTGTGCAACAACAACTAAAGTATTGCCTCTCATGGACAGGTCGTGTGTGTTTGGCAGCGCGTCGTGTGTGTTACTTTTTCAATCTGTTTTTGATCGTCGGGCGCAACGTAGTAAATATGAGCTCAAAAAATAAAACTAATAAAGTAACAAATAAAAAAGAAAAGAAATGTAATTTCGTTAAAAACTAAAATAGATATTATTCGCCGTTATAACAATGGGGAAAAGGCTTTTATTATTGCCAGTACGATGGATCTTCCACCAACCACAGTTCGAACAATAATAAAAAATTCAGCTGAAATCCGTGAAAGTGCAACATCGGCTGGAGCTGGTTCTGTTGAAACCACCACAAAAAAAAAGGCCAGTACTGATGGAAAAAATGGAAAATGCACTAATACTGTGGATAAAAGACTTAAGTGGAAAAAATATTCCAGTAACTACATACGTTAATTATCCAAAGAAAAGCGATAAGTTTGTTTAACGATCTAAAATCTGACTCTGTGAATTCCGATTTTTGTTTTAACGCCAGCGGAGGATGGCTACATAAATTTAAAAAAAGAGCACAACTTCACAACATAAAAGTTGTCGGAGAATCTGCAAGTGCAGATAGTGATGCAGCTAAAAGTTTTCCGCAAATATTAAAAAAAATAATTGATGATGGTGAATACACCCATCAGCAAGTTTTCAATGTCGACGAGACCGTCTTTTCTGGAAACGTATGCCGGGGAGAACATTTATATCAAAAGAGGAAAAATTAGCAGCAGGGCCAAAGGTTTCGAAGGATAGGCTTACGCTTTTGCTCGGTGGTAATGCTGCAGGAGACTTGAAGCTTAAGCCCCTGTTAATATATAAATCCGAAACTCCAAGAGCTATGAAAAACGTTTGCAAGCAAAATCTTCCTGTAATTTGGATGTCTAACAAAAAAGCTTGGATGACTTCTAAACTCTTGACGATTAAGACACATTTTTGTCCTGAAGTTAAGAAATATTGCGAAAGGAATAATATGTCTTATAAAGCATTGCTTTTAATGGATAATGCTCCGGGCCACACCATCAGTTTGAATAACATGAATGACAATATTAAAATTGTATTTTTACCTCCCAATACCACGTCTCTTATTCAACCTATGGACCAGGGAGTTATTGCAGCATTCAAAAATATTATTTACGACGAAGTTTTAACAACCTCATTGATGCAATCGACAAACAATCAGACCAAAATGATAAAAATAACGATGTTGTCAGACAATTCTGGAAAAAATATGATGTCATGCAAGCAGTGAATAGTATCAACAAAAGTTGGGATGAAGTTTCTGCGTCGACCATGAGAAATTCATGGAAAAACGTATGGCCTGAATGCACAACTGAAGGTGGATATGATGGAAATCTGAACGATATAAACACGGAAATTGTACGTTTGGCCCACACATTAGGGTTTTCTGATATTGAAGATTCCGATGTTGTTGAACACTTAAATTTGGAGGATGAACCGTTAACTAACTCGGAGCTATTTGAGTTGACAAATCTTTCAAATCAACATGGTATAGAAGAAGAAACTTCAGATATCGAAACTTGTGGAGAGGATTCTGAAATTCCATTGACAAAACTGTCAGAAGCCCTTGCCAGCGTAAATAAGGCTATGCAAATTTTGGAAGAATTTGACAAAGATGACGAAAGAGTTGATTCGACAAAAAAATCAATAAATGCAAGCCTTAAATATTACCGGGATCTGTACGAGCATAAAAAGCTGACATTAACCCAAAAGCGAATTGATACATTCTTTAAACCAATTTTATCAGAAACGCCTGTTATAAGCGAAAGTAGTGCTGAAGATGGTGACCTCAACATGCTAATTTCAGAAATTCTCACCGAAACATCGTCGGATAGTGATTCCTATAATTAATACTCCTAACATACAATTACATATACATACATATAATAAACAAACATATGTACAAAGTTTTCACTACATTTAATTAATATATTTTATTATATTTATTTTTCTAGATATTGTATTGTCGAATTTTTGTTAATATATTTTTTTTTACTTTTTATCTGAACACATGTTTAAGTTTTTATTTATTTTATGAATTTTGTTTTTAAAATCGAAATTTTTTAATATTGAATTGTTGATTTTTTGTTGATATGTTTACTTTAGATATTTTTTAATTTTTTTAACTGAATTTTATATTTGTTTTAAAATTCTTATACGAATTAAATGTTTATAACAAATATTCTATGTATGTACAATAAAAGACTGAATTACTTGTAATTTTTAAGTTTTTTTTATGAAATTAAGTGAACGTTAACGTATGACCAATATCAAATTCGATTTACGTCGTTTCGATTAACGTCGTCAATTTCCGGAACCAATCACGACGTAAATCGAGGCATTACTGTATAGCGATTTATTACCCTGCGGAAAAAAGGGGTCAGTTGCGAATTGGAACTGTCCCGGGATAGGTGAAAACTGAACCGGTTCCGAAAAAACATATCACGAGATATGTGAAAAGAGCACCGATTCCTAAAGTACCTATCAAGTGACCAGTTTAAAAGTCACGACATGTCCTTTTAGACCAGTCCTGTAACATGTCACAGAGGGCAATTGACCCCCTCCTAGTAAAAGCCCATGTTAAAGTGATCGCTCCTGTGACCGGTCCCTATCACAATGAACCGGTAATGTGACGTGTCCTGGGATAGGTCCTTTTCTCGCAGGGTCACTGTAAATTTCTCACAGATGGGATATTTCTATAGCGACTACAGCAAAAACCGGACCAACTTTAATAAATTTCATTTAACATAGTATTTCTTTTATTTTACATAAACAGGCGAATGGACTAATTATATCGACTATTTTATCTTTTTAATATCCGAGGTGGCCAGATTTATTTTCTCTATTATACATTAACTAAAATTTGGAATAGTTTCCTTGTAAGTACTTAATATGTATTGTAGCATTTGACATAACTACACACTACAACTCCTACTTAATTTTTATTGAATTTTCAATTATACAATAGAGTAAAAGCTTTGCAAAAAAAAAAAAACAAATTCTAACGCCTACACTTTTAAAATTTATTTCAAAAGTGACCATCCTTCTTTATACCATTTTCCATTTAAATTGTTGTATTGTATTAGAATGTCGTTGGTAAACTTATTTTCAAATTCTAAAAGCAAACCCTCTTCTCTTCATTTTAGTTGTTTAGGTAGTTTAAATAAATTCAATTTATTTCATTGTTAAGCTCTTAAAACATATTCGACCCTTTTATTGTTGATATTTTTAGGTTTCTATAACCCAAATGTCCTTCTACTGCACTCCCTGCCATTCAACAAAAAATAAAAACCATACTCTCCATACAAAAAGATGTATTGCATTACACTGCGGCAAAAGAAAGTTTTTATTGCAAAATTGGAAATTTTTTATATTCTGTGTCGAGTGTTAAAAAAAAAACAAGATGTTGTTATAAAGTGTTTCAAATTGACCTTAATCAGTAAATGTTGTTCTTATGTTTTTAAGTTTATACTGTTAAAGGGGAAAAAAAGATAAACTAAAAGTTTTAGCAATTTTATCTGTTAAGCAAAGAACCAGCAAATTAAAAGGACAATTCATTTTTATGGGTTGTAAAGTTTAACGAAATTTTAGGTACCAAGAAAAACTCTTCAATAGATGAAATTAGAAACTTCTTTTTTTTTTTTTTTGTTAGAAATTTATAATTCTTGCTAATCAATTGGTTAGTAAGAATTTTATTTTTAAGGTTGTTGAAATTTTTGAAAAGACCTTTTTTAGGAAACATTAAACAAGTTTTGCAAAATAGTTTATACAATAAACATAATGCTAAGGAAATCAAAATTAAACATTATTGACTAATTTCACATTACAAACAATTTGTTAATTCAGCTAAGACTTTCCTTTTATTGTTTTCCTTTAAAATTCCTTTAAAACAGAAAGGGACAACCTTTTTGAAATATATACTTAAAGAGAGAGGGTCGGACGTGGACAGGACAAGAGTTATCTTAAGGCTGGGAAAAAGGGAACTGGCCAATATGATTCTCACAGGGCACTCTACTCTACACAGGGTACTCTACACTACGATCGCATTATTCGAAATTGGGTTGAAGTGACTCTGTGATGTGTAGGGTCTGTGGGGAGACCCCGGAGCACTTCCTTTGTTTTTGCCTGGCTTTGTCAAGAAGTAGGGTAAGACACTGACATGGGGACGTTATACCGTCTTTGGAGTGCTTGCAGGGGGTTGATTTGGGAAAATTAAAGGAATACCTGAGGGATACTGAAATCTTCGGGTAGACTGAAATGTATTTTCACTCGGGTTTGGAGAGCACATAACATGCCGATTCTCCTATTTTTCGGTTATCATGAAGTGTGAATGGCTCCTTCTCTTTTCGAGCTCACCTAAATATAAAGGGTGATTCAAATACAGATAAATTTTTAAATCATGTGTTATTTTGACAGCAATAGATTTTTTTCTCTTCGAAATATTGACTATCAGTCAGAATTTTATCTCCGCGGACCAAAATGTGGCTGCTGTGGCCGAAAGTGTGCAACTCCATTCAAGAACCTCTACTCGCCGTCAATCTCAATAACTCGGCAATTTACGCACAAGTATGATAAGAATTGTTCACAAACAGCTCGCATTATTCCCTTATAAGGTCCAATTGAAAGCAAATAACCATCTACTTTGTAACGGTTTCTCAGCTTAAGCCTTCAATCGGACATCGAATTTTGCAGCAAAATCTAACGAGGCGCATTTTCAATTCGGCGGCTATGTCAACAAACAAAATTGCCGCACATCATTTTCCAAAGACAGTGACAGTTTGGTGTGGATTTTGGAGTGGAGAGGAATCATCGTTGCCCCATTTTTTTTTGAAATGTGTGCTGGAAACGCAATTTCAGTCAACGGTGAGAGCTACAGAGCCATAATTACAAAATTTTTATGTGCTAAAATGGAAGATAGGAACTTAGGTAATCTTTGGTTGCAGCAGCATGGTGCACCATGACACACAGCTCATCAAACAATCGATCTTTTGCGCACTGAGTTCGCCAAGAGTATCATCAGCAATTTTGGTGATGTCAATTGGCCGTCTCGGAGCTGTGATTTGACCCTTTAACAATTTTTTTTCTAGTGCAGTGCCGATGCTATGCGAATAATCCAGAAACTATCCACAACATTTAAGGCTAATATCGTCCGAGCCATTCGTGAGATAGAACCAGAAGCCATCAACAAAGTCTTGGAAATTTGTACTGACAGAATAAGCTACTGCGATTTTTATTTGGACCATCCTTTATAAGTTTATGTAATTTTGATATGTGTTTTAAATTAACAATCACATTCAATATAATTTCGCAAAAAGTGTTTGAAATTTTTAACAGCAGTTTTTTTTTTAATAAAGTCCGATGTGGTTAAAAGTTATGACGGAAACGTTGACCACCTCTTGACTATTTCTCTTTCAAATAGCATCATAATAATCATTACACTCAACAACTTTACGTTATTTAATATTATAGCACAAGAAAAAATTTTACAACAATTGATGTTTATAAAGTTTATGATGCTGATGATGATGATAAAAATAATGATGGCGTTTAGATTTGAAATGAAATTCTTTTGCTTAAAATGGTAATTAAACTTTTGAACTTTTTTCTTTTAATATACGAATATCTAATGGTATTGAAAATGGGGGAAACTCAATGAATAAAATGGTGAAGTGTGTATAAATGGTAGACAAAGAAAACTACTTTTGAACAAAAATGTTTGTATTTTATTTGGCAATAAAAATTTTATAGTTTCAAGTTATATTCAAGTCATTAAAGAAATTAACTCAATGAAAATGTTATTTGAAATAAAGAGAAATGGAACAGGTGAAGACAAGATATTAATGAATAAATTAAAAAAAAAATTGAATGTAGATATTGACTTAATTAAAGATTTGTCTAATTAGACAATTATTTTTGAAACAAAAGTAAATGATATAAAATCATTCAGTCCGTTTGGAAGGATCAAAGACAAATGTTATAAAAAATATTATGGGATAAAGAAAGTATTTTCAGGGCTTTAATAACAGATATCTTAAATCGCCTGGTCTGCATCGAAGGACCATTGGAAAATTTTGCAGCATAAGACCTTTAATAAAATATGCCTTTATAAATTATTGCACATTAGTCAAAGATCACATAGGGGCATGCTTTTGAAAATCGTTTCACTTAACGAAAAATGAAAATTTTCCAATAATGTTCACATGTTTGAAGTGTCCCAAATAACTTTAGCTACGTCTATGTTAAATTTCATATTAATCCAACCGATCGGTAAGAAATGGCTGAGTTATTTCCAAATATTTTTTTCTCTGATTTTAATAAATACTTCTAAATAGCTATTTAATAAATCTGAAGATTTTGGATTTAAAGATTCAGAATCTGAGAATATAAAATTAAATTCTGTTGGTTAAATTATTAGAAACGTACAAGGAAACACCAATGATGGGCTACCTCCGATTACAATTGAATTTCGATATGTTATAGATGGGGAAAAAAAAGAAACGTATTTTTCAATTCAATTTTATATTTAGCGGTTGGTTGGTTTAAGCGGCAGCTCACGCCCTCGTAAGGAGTTGATTTTCGGAGAATTAGACCAAACCCAAAAGATTGAGTTACGATCCTAAGTTCGATATCACCGACGGGTCTTCCAGTATATGATCGCGTCTCCTCTTTTGCTGCTATGCCTTATCTCCGGCATTGTACTTCGCGTACCTGTCAATACGGCCCTCAGTCTTGAAATGTCTCCCCTATACCTGCTGAATAAAGATTTAGTTCGCCCTAGCTCATAATCGGACCACTTGAGTCTAGAGGACCTACATGTATGCACTCTTTCCCTATCGGAGGTCGATCTAAAAAACTCCAGCCTTAATGGTACCCAGCAATGTAGCGTCTGATATCTCTGTAAAGACATTTACGGCAGACACTGCCCTTGATAACTCGCCTTCCAAAATTCCGTATTGGCAAGTCGCTCTGCTAGCAGAAGCCGCAATCACATACATATCAATCTGGAGTTTTTGAAGCATAACATTGAAAGTTTCGGTAAGGCAAGTCCTAATCGTTCCAGTAACTACTATACGAGCCAAATGATAAACCCTACAAAGTAGCTCCGTAACTGCATGCTTGGTAGTTGCTGTATATCTCACAAATCTAATCTTGCACCAAACATAATTTTACAGGGTTAGAATGAAAACGTTGCCTTCCTAACCCTGTGTGGGTTTAGTTTACACGATAGTTTAAAGTCAAAGACGATGCCTAGATATTTAGCATGGTCGGAGTCCACAGCCCTGAAGATGCAATGTTCTAGTCTCGGTAGTGACAAGTACCAGTTCTGTTTTACTCACAGACTACAGCCAGATCCTGATCCTAGTAACACCACTTTGCCCACATAAGCAACGACTTTAACATCCTGATTTCTTTAACTGACCAGAAGTCACAATATGGGTAAGATCACTTCACTTCGGGGTGTTCGTCTTCGCAATAGTTTTAACCCCTCGCTATTACCATAATGAGAATTAGCGATTCGAGAGTGCAGCATGGTCACAATCCAGTCGCTGACACTCAAGAGGGAATTCTGTATTTTATTAGTTATGGTACTGTTTAAAAGCTTCATCTACATCTAAGAAGACATCCAAGGTATATTGCTGGAATTCTAAGGATCTCTCCACTACCCTCACAACTTCGTGTAACAGAGTTTCCGTTGAGCGGCCCTTGAGATATACATGTTGACTATAAGAGAGCAGTGGTTCCCCCAAGTTGTATCGATGAATCTATCTCCTGTGTATAAAGCAGAAATTCTAAGAGATTAATTCACCTGAAGACCTTTGCATCTTCATAATCCCTTTTGCCAATCTTAGGAAAAAAATACCACAAGGACGTAGTGCGATTGAGGAAGTGAGTTTTAAGTAGGATATCCAAGGACTTGGTCGACGATTCATATTAGAATCTTTACATAAGTAGAGTTGGATTGACTCCTTTTATAAAATTTTGAAAAAAAACTTTTCAATAATGTGTTCTTCGTTCGGTTCAAGATCGTGAACATTTTCTTTAAATAAAAAATTTTGGTAATCATGGAGAATACACAGGAATAATTACGGAAGCGGGTCTATAAGTTTGTTACTTTTTGAATGAAAGATAGGTTTTTGGATAAAAAAATCATTTTATTTTCCAACATAGTCTCCTTTGTCAACGTTTGATGTCAACGTTGAGTTAAATCTCTTTCTGGCGTGCCATTTCTTCAGGTGTGGAAACATGAAATAGTTACTCGAGGCTTAATGTGGAAAATAGGACGGATTAGGGAGCCTGGAAAACTGCCTTTTTCATTTTCTCCTCAATTCTCAAATTAAATCACGCGGTAGTCTGCTATGGCTATCAAACCCAAATGGCTATCAATGGCTATCAAATAATCAAATATTCAAATTTTGACAGGAGTCAACTGACAGATGCCTGTTTCCCTTTATGTTTTACTTCTAAAACTTATCCATCAACTCTTACAAAATTTTTTGTTGGTAATGCTGCGTTTAATTTCAGTGCAATCATTAGCAGTTAATCTAGGTTTTACTGAATTTACTTTGCAGTAAAAATTAACTGTAATATTGATTATTCTAATTATAATATATTTAACAATACGGCACCGTACCTTGTGTGTCGATTTGTATACATTTTATGTGAGATGTTATTCGTTCTAATTTTTGTAATCAAAGATCATTTTTAATGGAATTTTTCGTGAATTCAATTGAAACTGATTTCTTCCCGGTGCCGCAATTTAACACATCTATGACCAAATTTTTCATGTCTCTTATTACAATAACAAATAATTTTAAAAAGAAAAATTACTTTTTCTTTTAATACAATAATAATTTTCTTAAATAGTCTTTAATTATTTGAATTGTGCTTAATTTTTCGTTCCCTCTATTATAAAGTTTATTTACTTTTGGTTTTGAGAAAAAAGATAATATTATTTTTTGTTAAACAAATGAATCTTTTTTTTATACACTGTCTTTAAAAAATTTAAATCTTAAAAAATTATCTTTAAACGTAATTGATACAATTGCCACATTTGTTTTGTGTCTCGTGTGGGCTGATTGTTTATTTGTATAATTTATTTACTGGGGGATTATATTGTTTTTTCCACAAGACTTATTTTTAATAAGTGTTTATTTGTTGTTTATTTTTTTATTTTCTACTTCAGTAGAAAAAAAAAGTGAAATTTTACATTTGTCATAGATATATTTTTTGAATATTTATCTGATGATGTATTTAAAAACAATAAAAGTTGAATGTTAAGATTTTAGTGTTTATTTTGATAATGATAAAAATATCCATTTAAATGAAAATCCACATTTCATGTTTCAATGGTCCACACTTCGTGTAATAATGATGTCAACAATGTTGTTTCAATGTCATTATGATAAGAAACATAATTGTTGATGATGTTCTTTTTTTTAAATTAATTATATTAGACCTTGGCTTGTGTATTTAGACACATTTTAAGATTGCATGACGGTTTTTGGTGTAGGTGGAATGACTCTTTTGATAGGGTTCGAAGGACCAATAACATACAGTTACACAATATTCTTAAAATCGAAATAAATATGTAACTTAGATGGGTTAAAAAATTAACTTTCTAGTTGTCTTTCCACAGTTTGTGTGAAACACCTTTATTTGTAATTAACATTGTGGTCCTTCGGACCGTTGACAAAAATTTTGTATATTTATGTTTTTTATATTATTTATATTATCTATAACTAAAAAGATCTGCTGGTTTATTTAGTTCTAATATTCTCAAACAAATTTATTTTATATTGGTCCTTCGACCCATATCTATATTTCATTTATTCAACTTCAAAAGCATACTCTAATTATTTAAATCTTTTTTCTTTTTGCAAATTAAACGTATTTACCAATTGATAAATTAATTCAAATCTTAGGTAATTTATCAAGAGTTTTTTTTTTTTTTTTGCTTTTCAAATGTCTGCTGATTATTTGAAATAGGAAAAATACTTTTCATTTAGCTTTTATATAGTCTTATGGTACGATACCTCTTTTTCCATTTTATGTGTAGTATTGTATTTTTTTATTTCCAATCAATTGAACACGCATATCAACAAAGTACTTTTTTTTTTTTTGCATTTCTATAGTATAATGATACACATTTCGTACGTTCCGTTTGGAAATCCTATGGTTGGGATTTTTTTCTTGCAAAATAAAAACATTTTTTTTGTTTTGTGAGCCGCAATTACCGTATGTATTCAATGTAAAATGTTTGTTTATTTTAATGTCTCCTTAAAAAAAAATCGAAACACATAAAAACAACAGCGATACTCCTCATTCAACACTCTTTAACCCGCTACCAAGTGTTTCCAGACGAGTAAAAATAAAATAAAAGCGAAAACACCCACTATCGTTGGATATTCGATCACGATGCTGCTGCCTCAGCTGCTGGATGGATGTGTTCAATAAAAATAAAACTGAAACAAGGGCAATATTTGATGAATTACTATACTATTTACATTGGCTCCCTGGTTTTTTATTTTGGGGTTTTTATTAAGGCATTTATTTGTTGTTCTTTCTTCTTGTTTTAAAGTGTTGCTTTTTTTTTTTTTTGCTACTGATGATGTTTTATGTGTCGCTGTTGTAATGTTTATATGTGATACACTTCGTGACTCTAAAA
Source organism: Eustalomyia histrio (assembly GCA_949748255.1). Lineage (NCBI taxonomy): Eukaryota > Metazoa > Arthropoda > Insecta > Diptera > Anthomyiidae > Eustalomyia > Eustalomyia histrio. The sequence goes on from OX456523.1 coordinate 26,876,674, forward strand.
TTATTATGCAGTGCATTAAAAGTGGTGTTATGCTTCAGATCCAATGGGTAAGGAAACTGGGTGTGATTGGACAACTGGGATAGGTGGTTCAAGTGCTAGCTCACGCTTTCGAAAGCATCAAGTAGAGTCAAAAAGCGACTCCTTTTTGAAAGGCCATACCCCACCCGTAGTGAGGTAATATCTGGAGAACTAGGCTCGACCCGGAACATTGAGAAAACAAATAAGATCACCTAATCCTAAATCCGATATGACAGGTCGTTTAGCGATCATATGCCCAAAGATATTTTTTTTTAATTTATTTTTGGATCTTAAGTTTTTTTTTCATTAGTTTTTGAAGATAATATCGGTCAAGTGGCAAGTGGAGAGAACTTCGGGTGATAAGTTTTCGCAATATCACGGGATATTCTCTTTGAGAGCTTCCAGAGCTTGTGTCTTGTTTATATAGACCTGTGACATAAAAAAAAAGATATTAGATGACGCGGACACGCATCCTTCAAAATGTCCATTGACACTCGAGGTAAACGTGTGCAGTTGCGCCGTTCTAATGGAACCACATGTGCTCTACTCACATTTTATTATTTTGCCATAAAAAAACTCGTTGATCATGGTTCTGTATCGATAACTAGTCACAGTAACCGTGTGACCCACAGCATCCTCGAAAAAATATCTCCCAAAGAGACCGTCGCCGTAATACAACGGGAGGTATTGGCAAAAAAGTTATTCCAATGGTTTCCCTTAGGTCTTAATGAAATCCGGATATGTGATATGCCGTTAGATGGGTCTTTAAAAACCTTTCATTTGATTCTTAATTTGTTTACACTGTTTTGAAATTGATAAGTCAGGAAATGGGCAATTCTTGACTACACTTCTTAACTTCTTTAGTTAAAATTGAACAAAAAAATACGCGTGTCTCTTAGTTGTTTCTCCTCTATCAAGATCGGCGGGAACCCATTGAGATCTATGATATTTTCAACAATGTAGGTATTCTTCTAGAAGATTTATTTTGTAGTGAAGTCATTTTGAGGCGATGTAATTACTCTTCGTGAATGATACGTAGACTTAGTTTCTCATAAGCTCAAGTTTTGTTTGTTTATGTATTCCTCAATATAAAAATGGGAATCGTCGCTCATGATAACGTTCTTAAAGAGAATAGCGTTCCATGGCTTGTTGACGTATATTCTACCTCTGTATACTTCACAGATATTAAAACAAAACTGTTGCCGTCGTTTGCAAGATAGCATCTTCCGACAGGGTGATACTTTCGGGCCACCTTGTTTACAGCGCATCCGCTGTGTCTGCCAATCAGCACTGCCGTCAGTCTCGAAACGTCTTTTCTACTCCTACTGAGGAAAAATTTAGTATGTCCCAGATCGTCGGGTCACGTGAGCCTCGAGGTCCTACTAGTGTCTCCAGTGAACGCCATCTGACCTTTGCCTTCAGAAGGTAGTGCTCAAAGATCCCACCCTTAATGGCGTCTAGCGGTGTAGAGACTGTAATCGCTGTGGAGACATTTAACACAAGTCCTGCCCTTGCTAATTTGTCTGTCCGATCATTACATTTAAAGTTTCCTGTGACTGGGGACCCATATCAGGGACTGGCAACTTGGCTTAGACAGTTCTTGCTTACAGTGTCCGACAAGGATATAAGATATAATATACAAGTTCAGGGACATAAGCGCAGCCAGACTATCGACGAAGATACCCACGTTCCCCAAGCTCTAATCACACACAAGTCTTTGTAAGCTTCCCTGATATCAAGAACTTCTGTCTGAAAGACACTAGCATGATGGGGGGTTACCTGAAGTATCCTTGTATGTCGCGATCACCAGGGAAGACTCAGAGCCTACGCCACAACTCATCTTTGAATTGTCTGATGTCAAACAAAAACTTTTTGATCACTCTTGTACCATTCCTCTCAAGAAGCAAACAAAAACGTCTATCGAAGTCAATCCGTAGGTTCTGACCCGTAACAGCAAGCCGTACCGCAGTGCTAGCAAACGCTTTCATCACATACATATAACTCAATAGGAATTATACTCGTATGAAGCATATCACTGAGAGCTACAGAGGTACAAGTCCTTATCACACCAGTAACTCTAATAAAAGCCAAGCACTGAAGTCTGAGCAGTTGCTTCGTAACCACCTGCTTGGTAGTTGGCGTTATTATTACAATAGAGCTGTAGGTAGTGGGATTATGGTAGCCATGAACATCCACAACACCATTTTTGGACTCAAATTCCATCTTGATCTTAAACGAAAAATTTTGCAGCAGGAGTAGAATGCAACTGTTTGCCGTTGTTAAGATTGCACAACAGTTTCTAGTCTAATACAGTGCAAAGATTTTTAGCAAGTTTGCAGAGGGTGAGTGCGCAGCCCTGAAGAGTACCAGAGTAACACCACATCTTCTGCCTAAGCAACGACTTTAGCACACTGATTTTCCAGGTTTACAAGAACTGAGAACAACCAGAAGCCACAATTGGAGTGAGTTCACTCCGCCTTGGGGTGTACCTCTCCTAACTTGTTTGCACCTCTCGCTATTACCCATACGAGCATTGACATTCGCTGATAAAAGTCTAAACACCCAGATCTAAAAGGGCGCTCTTTATTGCATCAGTTTTTTTGTATTTATATATCATATGTATATTGTACATATTTCAAGGGCCTTTCCATTGCCTCCATATTCTCGTGAACTGCGCTTCACGAGCGCAGATATATATGTTGTCTCCTAGAGAACTGTGACATTCTCACATGAGTCTCATATGAGTCTTTCCAGTGTCTTAAGCAAAAAAGACGAAAGACTGATGGCTCTGGAGTCCTTTGAAACTCTTTGTATCCCTTTGTCAATCTTAGGAATATATTCCACCTTGACGTTTCTCCGGCTGATAGGTACGTATCTGAAAGAGACACAAAAATTAGGAACCACGAACAGTCACGGAGTGATCAGATTCTGATTCTGAATGATTCGACATACTACTATTGTCAAAATTTTTATCCCACCCGGCTTTTGGATGACAATGATAAAAGATTTTCTTTAAGTGCACGTTATTTTAAAAGATTTATATCTGTTTTATTTTAATATCGGTTCGAAGGACCATAGTATTTTATATTCCTATTGAATATTGTAGTTTTAATGATACAGTTTCCATGCATTTTGAAATAGTTTTTCTTAAAAAAATTTTTTTTTTCTAAACGGTTCGAAGGACCAAATAAAATTCTCCTATAGTTTTGAAATTTTCCATTTTCAATATTCTTGCAGTATATTATACATTTGTTTTAAACTCTTCATCTTAACTGCATAATAAGGATTGTGATTTTTTTTTTCATTTTTCATTTAGCATTAATGGTTTTGCCTTTGAAGCATACTTAACCCATACAACTCGATTTATTTGTTTAATAAAAATTTCCAGTTGTATATATTGTAAAATGCTTGTAGACACAATACGTGCGTGCAATTATGGACAAATTGTTTGGAGATGAATTGCATCATGGCATTCATTGCATGTTTTGTTAATTTTTAAACTGCTTCTGTTTGTTTTTTTATTCACTTTTTTTTTTGTTTTATTTGTAAACTGATTATGTACCATAAAAATCTTCCTCCTACGCCACCCATAAAAAAATACCCAGTAATTACTTTGCATTCCGTTTAAGTTTTAATTGATTTTGTCGTTGAACAAAAAATGTTCTTTATTGATTTTTACATTTCAGAGTTCAATTGATTACTGTAATTTATTTCAAGTACCACGCAATTTACAAAAAAAAAAAAAAAGAAAAGTCAGCGTAAATGAGTTTTGTGATAGTTTTTTTTTGTGTTTTATCAAAACCGCATGATATTTTATTTTTTAATATGTCCATGGTAAATTTAAATACATTTTTTATATTTTCTGCAAGCTTTTTATATTTATTTTTAATTTGTATTAAATGGGCCTGTAGGAAATGAGTTAAAGATGTGGTTTAATACTTAAATCTCAATTTATTTCGAAGGACCATATTATTTGAGTTATACAAAACTTTAAATAAGTAACTGGTCTTATATGGATTGCATCACAAATCAATTGTATCAATATAATACTTATTATTTCCATTGAATGGCAAATTTTAGTTTTCTTCAAATATTTCTCTAATCGGTTCGAAGGACCACATATTAAGCACTTTAAAAACATTTAAAATTTTTAATAGCCAGAATTCAATTAATTGTATTTCTACTGGGTCTTAATGCCCTAACCTAATTTAATGATCAATGGATAGTTTTTTTTTTTTACATAAACCATAGTAACTGTGATAATTCCCTATTGGGCAATATATTTTGTATTTTATGTATATATGTATATTGTGTGTAATGTTGTGGCAAATATCACATTTCATCATTAAATTGTATGTTCAATATTTGTTTGATTTTTCCATCATATTTCTTTTTTATATTTTAATACATTTTGTGTTTTTTATACAAATAAAATATTCATAACTTGGCTTGAATAGTGCAAATAATATTGTGAAAAAAAATTTAATATGTAAATGTATAAATTTCTAGTGTTTTTTTTTTTTTTTTTTTTTGTTGCAAATATTACTCTACCAATGAAAAAAATATACAGTTTAATCACTATTTTTGTATTATTTTGATATTATTCTTTATTTAACCGTTTAACAGACAAAGGGCGCTAAAGGGAGATCTATTTTTGAAAGTGACTTAAATCCAGAGCAACTATTTTAATAGCCCGTTTGAACTGTGGAATTATTCTACTTGATTTAAATTAATTATAATGTTGATATAAGTTAATCTTCATTATTTACATATGCATTTTTTGACAGTTAAAAGTATAACTTGACAGTTAAAAAATCACTTATGTCTGTTAAAAATACCAAGGTGGCGCCGATGGTGATCCGGTATAAGATAAACATGTAAAATGTAGGCGTTAGCCAAAATATTTTTGCGGCAACGTTAATTTTTAGTGTTGCCAACTTTCGTTGTAACAAAACACAGAGTTGTATACAATAGGTAGTATGAATATAAAGTCGTTTAGTTTATAGAAATCATATCTGAATTTGGATTGTTAATTAAACAGATTAAAATATAGTTTTCCTAAATTTTTTTTATACTCCAGGCAGGAGGTCAGAGTTGTTTTTATAGCAAGCCGGGAAAGAAGTCTTATACTCGAAACTCATCGTTTGAACAGCTTACCACTTTTTTTTTTGCTCCAAGCTTTTAAGCTCATCATCGATCTCATAGTCAAGTATTGGATACCAAACATTCTGTGGAAACTGCTTTCCACGAGGTAGCTTGCCATATTGAAATATCTTTCAATGCGGCTTTTAAAAGCGCCACAACCAATACGCTTGCCAGTCTCCAACATTTTTTTGACCAGGCACTTTTTGACTGGGTCAGTCACATGCTATAGAACCGTAAGATATACTGCGGGGTGGTGGAAAGAAAATCAGGTTCAGTGTGCACAGTGGCACATCACAAGAAAGTAAAGGGTGGTTAAATTTTAAGGGCCGATGTTGAATGTGAACCACACATTTCATTTGACATTTCTCGATTTCAGACTAACTCAATTTGAACCATGGAAAGATACACAATCGAGCAATGCGTTAAAGTTATTCAGGCTTATGAAAATGGGCGTTCAAATCAAAATGCATTTCGTGAATTTTGTGATTTTTTTGGTCAGCATAATCGACCAAATGTGTTCACAATCGGGATAATTGTGCACATTTTTCTGCAAATCGGGTCTGTAGAAAATGAGAAAACACCTGTGCATGCCCGCCAAGTTCGTTCTGCGGAAAACATTGCTGTTGTTCGCGATAGTGTGGCAAAATAGCCGTAACGGAAATCTTGAAGCCAGAAATTAAGGATATGGATGTACACGATATATGGTTTCAACAGGACGGTGCCACTTGCCACACAGCTAACGAAACAATGGCTCTTTTGCGCGACAAATTCAAGGGCCGTGTTATCTCACGTGATGGCGATGTCAATTGGCCGCCAAGATTATGTGTTTTGACACCGTTGGACTTCTTTCTTTGGGGTTATTTGAAAGAAAAGGTGTACGTCGATATGCCAGCAACAATTCAAGAGCTAAAGGATGAGATAATTCGGCACATTAACGGCATAGAACCTCAATTATGCCTCAGCGTCATCGAAAATTTTGACCATCGGATGGAGGTGTTTGGCCGACATTTTGCTCCATACATAATAGAACCATACCATATTATCATAATAAAAAGAAATGACAATAATTTCCTAAATAATTTGTGTTTTATTCAAAATCTACATCGGCCCTTAAAATTTAACCACCCTTTACTTTATCACCTCTTTTATGGTTACCACCATTTACAGTGGTGGGAAAAGATCCGAATTATTTATATAGGTGAGCCTTTAGGGCACTTGATTTATTTTATAAATGTGCTTCATCTAGGGGACTGAATGCCGACCCGGATAAGGCCAAGGTTTGTGTGTTCAACAGAAAAAGACGGTGTGCTATGATTACTCCTTCCATTTTCCGGGGTTTAGCCATGGAAATTAAGGATAGGAACAGGTATCTGGGAGTTGTTCTGGAATAAAAAAATCTATTAAAGCTATGGTCGAGGGTAGAGTTCATAAAGCTTATTGTGTGTGGTCAATGTATAGAAGTGCAGTAGTCTCTTTGTGGGAATAACCCATTGGCTTTAGACAAGTGTTGCCAGATCAGTTCATCGAAGTAAACTTAAACAGAGGTATTGTTGTTTTTTTATTAGCGGCTCTATTAGAGCGACATCTACAAGAGCAAAGAAGACTATGATCTCTATTAAACAGTTCAGTTTGAGTATGAGGCGACACTTGCGATCTATTGCCGATGGTGTTTGAGGAGTGGTCGCTTGAAGGACAGCGTACCAGCATCTGAGCGTCTTCAAAAATCTGGATATAGAACTATCATATCATATGGCGGAACAACGTGTATTGGCAATTTTCTTATTGACGAGAGGGAGATTAAGAAATATTGGATGACACCAATGCATCTCATTTCTACACGGATGATATCGAACTGGAAGGAAGAATTATTTTAGGTTTCTGTTGCAGGGATCTGGATAGAGCAATGTGCTTCCGAATCCCTGACCACTACACCGCTTTTCAGGCGGAGCTTGTAGCTATTGCAGAGGGCATTTGCGTTTTTATCTACAACAAATTTTTTTTGGGAATGCAGTGACCTTTGCAGATAGTCTGACTGCTCTTAGAGGTGAGCCTGTAAAATCAAAGATGGGTTTGATCTGCAAAAAGGAGATGGACGCTTATTCTGGCAGGGGTGATCTAAGTTTAATGAGGGTACCTAATTACTGTGGAGTGGATGGCAATAAAAGGGCTGTTGAGCTGGCGAGGACACTATTTCGGATGTCGAAAACGGATCTTGAGAAGTGGGCCGCAAACATGCACCGAGAGATCTGGAACGACAATAATGATGCTGGTGCGGTCAAGAAGGTTCTACGGCGTGACTCGAATGTAGGCAAGAAATCCTTCTCTAGGCTGGGAAAGAGGGAACTGGCCAACTTGGCGACAACTTAAAAAATAGTTTAAAGGATGTGAAAACAATTTTTGTGGTGCAAATAACTTTTGAGGTGAAAAAATATTTTAAGGTAAAGAAAATATGAGGTGAACAAAATTGTGAGGTGAATATGAAATATTATTAATTTTACAACTGGACCAAATATGTTTATTTTGAGTTTTAAACAGTTCGGGAGGATAACAAAAATTTAATTTTAATATTATTTCTATCAGTTCAAAGCACTAACATTCTTTGCAAACTTCCATTTTTTTATTTTTACAATATTCCCTGGAGGGTTAATAATATTTTGCTCGTTTTACTGTGTGAAAGGTTCGAGTTTATACTGACAAGGAAATTCTGATAGAGGGGATAGACAAAACAAGTCTGGATACGTTCTTAAAGGCTTAGTCTCACACTAAAAGCTTTAAAATATGGCGTCAAAAATTGCTGCATTTTTTCATTTTTTGATTTTATTTTTATATTTGTTCCAAATAAATAATATACAAATTAAGTATCAAATGAAAGGTATTTTAAAGATTTCTGCATTATAAAATCCAAAATATTAAAAAGTTTTCAAACAAAAAAATTGGGAACAACTTTGGAACTCATTTTTAGCCCCTAAATATCTATTTGGCTTGCTATGTTTTATAGCGAAATATATATTCTTTTTTATATGTCCCCTGTGTCAGACTTTCCTTGTGAGTTTGCAATTTTTTTTTATGTCTGCTGTGATGTCTGACTTTAAGGGTCGTTTTGTTGCTGTTTTTATGTTGATATTAAGCAGCAAAAAAAAATATTTAACAACATTTCAGCTCAATATAATATTAAATATAATATCTTGTATGAGCATCATATAAAAATCAACAATATTTCTGTTGTTTTATTTAGCTGCAAGTAAAATATGCATAAAAATAAATACAAATAAAAAGAATTTTTATATTTTATAAACAAAAGTTAAAGATATTTTATTTAAACTACTAAAATAATAATTTATGCAAAACTATAAGCTGCTACAAATGGTACTTCGAACCAGCCTACAATATATTTTTCTTAACAACTAAACTAACATTTTTAAAGATTCTCTTAATAATAAAACTTAAATCTATTGTAGAATTTTTAATATGTTTTGCCTTAAACAATTCCAAATTTAAACAAATAAGTAGTACATGGTCCTTCGAACCGTAAATAATTTTGTATCATTTCATTATTTATTTAAGTGTTTTTCTTCTGAAATCATATTTTTAATATTTAATTTCACTTTAACAGCAATTCACAGAACATTTTTATAGAACTTATATAATGCTTAAATAAATATTTAACATTTTTTTTTCCAAAATTTATACTAACACAATCTCTGAAAGACAATATGTCCAGCAAAAATGAAAAATTTATAAAACAATACTAACAATTCCCTGGGCTATATAACAACCATTATGGTACTTTGTCGACAAAAAGACAAATTTAACAAGCATTTAAAGACATTTTAAAAACTAATAACTAAAACAAATATTAAACTAAGTGTAACGGCTTACAATACAATAGAAAAAGAAGTAGGGAAACGAAAAAAAATTCAAAATCATGTCAAAACGGAAATAAAACGAAATGGCAATTTTCAATGAAATTTGTTAAAAAGAAAAATTTGTAAATTAAGTTAAAGCGATAACAAATGTTACAAAACAAAAATATACAAGTAAAAGAAAAGATACTAAACAGGAGACAGTTTGAAAAGTTCACACACTCTACATTTGAGACCTAAAAAAACTAAAAATTTGTTTTAAGTTTTAAAACAATACTAAACACAACTAAACGAAACAAAAAGTATTGATTTTTTAAATAAAACATATACAACAAATAAACTTTAAAGGAAAAAATAAAACAAACAAAAAAAATTTATGGTAAAACATTTTTAAGGAGATAAAACTAAAATTCCAAGGAGACCAAGTTGGGACATTTTTTTTTGTGTAAGGGAAGGAACACAGGAAATTCTTCTTAATGTGTTGCTTTCTTTGGAAATGTGGAGGAGATATGAAAGGTCGTGAACGATTAAGTAATTGTGCAAGATGATCTATTTTAAAACAGTTGGTGCCCGCCATCTGATGGAAAGTTGGCGAAATCGTTGAAGCTTTTTATTTCGTAGTATGTTATTTTTATTTCGGTGGGGTAACTGCTGTGGGAACACCGTAGGAGGACGCTGCGATATGTATGAGGTATAGAAAACTCATACATATAATTTTTTTAAATTGATGTTGCCGTTGCTAGAGATTGAACCGGCAACATTTTGTGTAACGGTCCAACGCGTTAACCACTACACCACAACGCCCTCATAAATAATTACGAATCTCCGCTAAGTGAGAATTTTAGATTTTAAAGAAATGTTTAATTAAAGTAAATAAATTATTTAGATAGAAAACACAATTTACTTCATTTTTAGTAAATAAAATTTCCGTGCGCTGGGTGGGAAAGTGCTGTACCCTGAAACAAGTGTACATTCACTCAAAGCCACTGCTTGGTGCGTCATTTACGCCGGAGATGTCATCGGGCATTATTTATTCGAGAACGCCGTGTTTACACGGTTACTGTGATTGGTGAGCGATTCAGAGTCATCCCAGCCAAATTATGGTATCAACTACTTACCAGCCTATTTACGCGCTTAATTACTTTTGTTCGCGATTCCCAAAAAGTAATGGGTTCTCATTATTTTTTTTTTGGGTTATCGCGAACAAAATTAATTAAGTGAGAAAATGGGCTGGTAAGTAGGTGCAACCCTGTTTTGCTTGAATGATAAACTAGTTTGTATTGCCGCAAATTGATGAATTGGGACTGGATACATTTGGGTTTCAACAGAACGGCGCAACTGCACATACAGCTCTCACGACAATGGACAGATTGAAGGCTGGGTTTCCGGGTCAACTTATGTCTCGTTTCGGCGATTTACAGTGATGTTGATCGCCCGATTTAACCGCTCCAGACTTTTTACTTAGGTATTTTTAAAGTCGCGGGTCTATGTGAACAAGCCACAGACTCTGGAAGCTCTCAAAGAGAATATCCGACAAGAATGCTAGAACTTATCGGGCGAATTTCTCTCCAAAGCGATTGAAAATGAGGTAAAAAGAGACCAAATGATCATGAAAAATGGCAGCGCCAACTTCACCGGTATAATCTTCAAATCTTAATGGAAAAAAACTTAAAGGTCCATAAATCGTTTGTCATCAAATTTATGAGAAATCTCTCACGACGAAAAAAATAAAACTATTCATAAACCAATTTTTAAAAAACTTGATTTCGATTGCAGAACTATTTAATTTTACACTTAATTTAAAAGAAGTACAAAATGAAATTACAAAAACTTCTTCATATAAATGAAACTTCCTCAGAAATATGAAACTTCTTTATAAATACGAGGACGGATCAATAAGTCCGTGACTTTTCCAACTACCCTTGTAGTTATATGAAATACAACACTGCTCCTATCAAGAACCACCTATTAATAGACTACTGTCAAATTTGCGTTTAACAGCTGTTTAAAACATACAACCTCGTGGATTTTTTCAAAAATTAAAGAAGTGTATTTCGAGTGCTCTTAAACAGCTTGATAAATACTATGGCGACTCTGCCGCAGCGATTTCAATGGTAAAAAAGTATGCGTGGATTTTCCGTCCCCTAGAACCGAAAATTTTGCTTAGTAACATGTCCCCTGAGATAAAAATTAGCCTGATCGCTGGAGTTATCTACTTCGTCGTGGAATTTCAAAATCTCGATCCAAATTCAAAAAAGCGATTCATTGTTATTCATTGTTATTCACTATAAATCTGACAAGTGTCTGCTATACGAATGTAAAAACCAAACTGACATAAGATGCGATTTGCAAAAATGACAGCACATTCCAATCGAGTGCCCCACTTTTTATAAGAATGTTTCATAAAATAAATATGAAGAAACATGTCATCAATTTGCACGTTTATAAAACAGCTTCAAATTTTTCTCTCCGAAATTTCCACCTCATTTTTCGATCGACTCATTAAATTTTACGGATTTTATCAGCAATTAATTTGACGATTTTTTCCAATAAATATTTTTTCAGATTATGCCAAAATAATTCTCAATGAGTTTTGATTAATAAATTATGTTAATAAAGTTATTGTAATCCAAGACGTACCACGCGAGACGATTAAGTGACTGCATGTATTTTCTGTGTTTCGTTTGTTTTGAAACAAAATGTGATCTGAAAGTACCACTAAAATATCTTTCTTCTAAAAATTTCCAAAATATTATTGAAAGTCTTAAAAAATCCCCTGATGCCAATTGAAAATTCTTTTTCTCTAAACCAACAAAAATCCTTCAAGTCTGGCAAGCCTGTTTATGAGCGTTCAATGTATTTAAGCTGTAGGGCGTTGTGGTGTAATGGTTGGCGTATTGGACTGTTATACTGAAAGTAGCGGATTAGATCCCCAGCGACGACCAAATCAATTTAGAAAAATAATATGTATGAGTTTTCTATACCTCATCCATATTGCAACGCCCCGTTCTACGATTTATTATCTCGCTCCATTCCACTGATGGCATATTTAAAGCCCTTTATGTTTCACCAACTTTCATCTCTCCTCTATCCCCTTTCCAAAGAAAGTAACACGTTAATAAGTAGGAAGAATTTCCAGAGTGTTGCTTCCCTTAAAAAACCAAAAATAAAAAAAAAAATAAAATATAAAGCTTTATCAGAAGTTTGGGTGTTATGCCCATTCAGGAAATGTCAGAGGGCCTGTTAAAACGCCTTTGCTGTTTATGTTTTTTTATTTTTTTCTACCAATACATGAAGTTGTGGAATTTGTGACGACTGGTCTTCCCAAACCTTTAAATCATGAATAGTTACATAGTAACTACATGATAAACAAGTTTTTTTTAGTTTTTTTTTTCAGTTGCTTTCTACTATTTGTTTAAGTTGTTCATTTTTTGCGCCAACATATTCTCGTTTTTTTTTTCTTTTCGGTAGCACAATATTTTACAACAAATTGTAGAAATTTTACAAAGTAACACTTTTTTTAATTAATTGCCAAAATGTTGTAAAAGTCATCGTCATACAACAACCTCACGACTATTCTGAATGACTACTTGTAGTTTTTTTATTGTTTGGTTGCTGCTACTTTTTAAATTGCTACTACTTTTGCTGCTTCTTGAAGTGAATTTTAAGACCAGTAGTTGTTATACTTTTTATTTTTAACAATTTACACTCGTTTGGTAAAAATAACCAAATAATTTTTTTATATTTTGTTAGCTGTTTTTCGAAACAGGAGCATGACGTGGTTGGCCAGCAAATATCAGCCATAAAGTAAGACAAGAAAAAGAAGATAAATTTTAACATCATGTTTGTTTTATTTCTTTATTCCCTTATTTTGCATTATTTTTTTTTGTACTTTTTTCCATTTTGTATCGCTGTATTTTTTGCAAATTGTCGAAATTGTTGACATTGTGTTAAAAGAGTTGTGTTTAAGGGTCAACATAAAGTTGCATGCGAAAAAAAGGATCTTTCATTAATTTATTTTGTCATTTTTTTTTTTAACGAGTCAAAAGTTTAAAATTATGTACAATGCAGTAGTAGAAGAGAAAAGGAGTTAAATTTTTAATTTAAAGTTTTTAAGGAATTTATAAAAAAGTGTTACAATGTTACAGTATCTTTTTTTAAGAGACACAGTAGAACCTATTATTCCTTAAGACTCCTTATTAACCAGCAATTTTGTAAGAATTATACAGAATATTTTTCTTGAAAACTCAGTTTGAGCTGGATATGTTTATCAAAAAAAGGACTTAACTCTAGTTCCAATTAAAATATTTGTTCATTTAATTAAATATTTTATTGAAATTGGAACCATTAAGAAATTTCTTAAATCAATTAAAGATTTTTGGAAAAATTTCAATTCAATTTTTTCAAAAAAAGTTTCAATTAAATCAATAATAATAGGGTATAAACACCCTTCACCATATGTGGTAAGGGTATATATCTATTTCTCATTTTGTTTGCAACATGTCGAAATATATGTCTACATAAAACCCCATAAAGTATATTTATTCCTGATACCTATGCAACTCTAAGTTGAGTTACCGATTTCCATCCGTTTATCTGTTTGTCTGTTAAAATAGCGATCACGATGCTAAGCCGCAAGCCGGGATGCTCATTTTTACCCAGATTAATGGACATCCTCCCGAGAAGTTTAGTATTGAAAATGAGCAAAATCGGTCCAGAGATTTAAAAGTTATAAGTGAAAATGTGAAGGTATAAATTTTCGATACAAATTGTTATATTTTACTACAATTTCAAAACAGCATCTGGCAAGCAAAAATTTTTACTTGTTTTTTCACCAGTTGCATAGAATTTAATAATATTTTATATTCAGCTCAAAAATTTTTTTTCACCACTAAAAATTTTTTTTTATTTCAAAAAATTTTTTTCACCTCAAAATTTTTTTACATCCCAAAAGGTTTTTCACTTCTAAAGTTCTTTACATTATTTTTCTCAAAACAGTAAATTTTTTTTATTTAAAAAAATGTTTTTTCACCTTAAAATTTTTTTTCGCATCCCAAAAGGTTTTTCACCTCAAAAAATTTTATTCACTTCCATAATTTTACTTCTCAAGTTCTTTACCGAATTTAAGCCTCATTTTGCTTGTTTTTTTAATTTTTAAATTTCCCACGGGGAATAATTAAGATTTTTTTTTTCTTAAGTGAAATTTTGAGAAGGAAATATTTCAAAATTTTATAAAAATCTTAACAAATTCGTGAGTAAAATTCTCTTTTATTCATACAGGAGGCCACCTTAACTCTTTTTACGATCAAACCCAACATACCTAAATAAAAATGTCATCGAAAAAATATATATATTTTTTCATTTTTATGAAAAAAGCAATGAGACATAATTGGCCTGATTGCAGTTGGCCTGCATTCAAAATGATATTTTTTTACAATTTTGTTACACACAATATATTTTCCGTTACCTACTGTAGTCTATTCAAAAAGTAATACGTAAAGTTTGCTTTCAAATGAAGAATCAATTAAAATTCATTGAAATATATTTTTTTTTAACTATTTGAACCAGTCATTCAAAAAACAAACTATAAAAACTTACAATCATTCAGTAGGAGTTGATATTTTCAGTTAAATGTAAAATTTTATGTTTTCTGTTTCTAAAAATTGAAATTCATATAATTCTTTTTTGTTTTTTTTTTTTACCAAAATAGTTTGTATATATACAAAATTATTTCAATAAAAATTACAAGAACTTATTCAAATATACATACACATAAAGCCAATAAAAATATATACATATGTGTGTGTGTTGTGTTTTGTAATTACACAAAAACAAAAAAAACTTTCAATTTGAAAAACAAACGACAAAAGTAGTTTTTTCTAACTTTTTGTCAGTAAAAAAGTTATGGTTATTTTTAACGGCTTTCTATTGTTTTTACTACTATTGTTGGTTATTAAACAATGATTGAAAATAAACAACAAAATGAGTTGAATATAATGAATGTATTTTCAATTAATTTAATATGTATTTTAAGTTGTTTTTAACGAAATAATATTGTGAGTGTACAATTTAGACGATATATATGGTGAAGTCGCCTGTAAAATTTTACAAAAACTGTTTTTATAACGACTTTTTAGTAAAGACGCCTACCTGTCGATATCGACAATGCCAACCGCCATCAGATCCAATATGTCGCATTAGTTGTCAACAAAAAATAAAAATTAAAAAATCCCTTCAAAAAATGAAAAATCACACCAAAAAATTAAAAATTTCCCAAAAAGCTAAATATGAAATTTTACCCAAAAACCAAGAAGAAATGCACAAAATAAAATGAGTAACGTTTGCGCGATGGGATTACCTTTTAAAACTGACAGGCATTTCGAGAGGTTATAAAATAGTCCGATCTAACTTTGCAAAACCTTTTGATGTTTTTTTTTTTTTTGGAATTTTTGTAATGATCTATTTTAATATCTCTTTGAAATATTTAAGGCTGAAATTTTAATTTAAATTCCGAGACCTAACAATAAATACCACATTTATTTGAATTTGAAATCAATTTTATTCTTCAACTTAATCTCCTTTAAGTAAAATGCACTTCTTCCAACGATCCCTTGAAAAAATTCGTTTTGTCAAACTCTTCAAAATAGGCTTCCGACTCTGATATGACTTCTTCATTTGTGGAAAATATTTTTTCCTGGAACCATCTTTTCAAGTTTGGGAACAAATTATAATAGCTGGGGCGCCAGATCTGGAGAATACGGAGGGTGGGAAAGCAATTTGTAATGTAAAGACTTCAATTTTTCTAAGCCCAAATCAGATGAATGCGCTGGTGCATTGTCATGATGGTACAAGATTATTTTTTTATTTAAGTTGGGGCGTTTTTCTTAATTTCTTCATCCAAGCTGTCCAATAACTCAAAATAGTATTTAACAGTAATTAAATTAAAAAAATTAAAAACCACTGGCCATTACCTTTCCAGCCGATTGTTGAGCCTTTCTTTGGCCGCTTTGGTCGACTTTCGCACGCTTGTAACCATTTCCCAGACTGTCTATTGGACTCTGGTGTATAATAATGAATCTACGTCTCATCTACTCATTCTGTTGAATTTACTTCAAACATTTCCAAAACATACTTTAAATCATGAACACGTTTCAGTTTTTGTTCAGCTAATAAAAATGCGACAGACATCGAGCAGAAAATTTTTTCATATTTAAATGATTATGTAGTATATGGCGAACTCGCTCTGTTGATATCTTTATGATGCCAGTAATCTCACTCACTTTTATCTTTCGATCATTCAATACAATCTGATGCACTTTTCTTACGTTTTCTTCGGTAACTGCCTCATTTGGACGATATGCATCATTTGTACTCGTGCAACCAGATTTAATTTCGGACTACCACTTTTTATTCATTGAATATGACGTTGAAGAATCACCATAATGTCTATCAATCCATTCTGTAGCTTGAACAGTATGAGGGCGGATCAATAAGTCCGTGACTTTTTAAATGAAACACAGTTTGTTTTGCAAAAAGAAAAATATTTTTCAACATAATCTCCTCTAAGCTCAATACACTTAGTCCAACGTTTCTCCAGTTTTTGTATCCCTCAAAAAATAGGATTTTTCTAGGTCTATGAAATATTCATTTGTTTGATCAATAATTTCATCGTTGGAGCTAAATCTCTTTCCACCGAGCCATTTCTTTAGGTATGGAAATAGGAAATAGTCACTGGGGGCTAAATCCGGACAATATGACGGATGAGCTACTAATTCGTAGCCCAATTAATGGAATTTTGCCATTGAGACTACACACGTGTGCACCCGTGCATTATCTTGATGAAATAGAACTTTTTTCATGGCCATATGGGGTCGTTTTATTTTTTAAATCCTCGTTAAATCGGTCCAATAAGTTGGCATAATATTCGCCGTTTGTTGTTTTTCTCTTTTAAAGGTAATCGATGTGGATTATCCTGCGTGCATCCCAAAAAAAACTGTTGCCATCACCTTATTGGCCGACAAACTTACCTTGGCCTTCTTCGGAGCCGGTTCACCCGGAAAAACCAATTGTGTAGACCGCTGCTTGGTCTCGGGAGTGTTGTAATGGACCCATGATTTACCCACAGTTACAAAACGCCGCAAAAACTCATTCGAATTGCGGTTAAACAACTTCAAACAATACTTTAAAGTTGTCACACGATTACGTTTATGGTCAATTGAGAGCAAACGCGGCACCTATCTTGCAGACAGCTTTCTTAAATCCAACTTATCATTTAAAATCGAAACCACACTGCCATATGAAAAGCCTATGGCATCAACAATCTTACGCACTTTTACTCTTCGATCGGCCAACACCATATCGTGGATTTATTCGACCTTAGTTGGCCGTCCAGAACGTTCAGCGTCATTTGTACTTGTGCCACCTCAACGAAAGTCAGTAAACCACTTTTTTACCATTGAAAATAGATGGTGCACAGTCCCCATAGTATTTATGAAGCTTTTCCTTGGTTTGATTGATAGTTTTTTTTTAATGTTTAATGAGCATTCGAAAGTCACTTTTTCCATTTTAAAAAAAATCCACGAGGTTGTTTGTTTTGAACAGCTGTTAAACGCAAAGTAAATGAAGAAACTTGCTCAAAATTTGACAGTAGTCGATTAACAGGTGGTACTTGATGGGAGCAGTGTTGCATTTCATAAAACTACGAGGGAAGTTCAAAAAGTCGCGGACTTATTGCCCTCGCATTTTTACCCACCAAAAAAACAATGTTTAATCAAAACACGAAATTCTTTGCAATCTTTTTTTTTGTCAAACTTTAGAAGCAGCATCATAACGGTAACTTCTAATTAATGAAATGTCATAAAATTTTTACACAATTTTTCTACCAGTTGTCCCTACTGAATCAACAAAAAACATATTGGCATTTGTCCGCCATCTCTATTTGAGGCCTCGTATTTTTGACGCCATGTAGTAGTTTGAATTTAATTTTACACAAAAATTGGTTTGTTAAAGGAATACATTTTCCCCATATTCCATAATTTAATTAAATATATATTTCAAATCGAAAAAGTTGATTTGTATAAAATTTGTTTGCTGTTCTTTATTACTATTATTTTTTTTTTTTAAATCAATGAAAAATAATGAATGATACTGACATTTAAATGTTAAAAAAAAAAACAATTTTTTTGTTTTTATCTTATTGATTGATGAGGGTTAATTAACTTTTATACAATTTTTCAAGGATACTTTTTTTTACATTTTACCTTTCAGGGATAAAATAATATATATTTTACAATTTTTTATTCACTTTACATTTTCCTTTTTTTCGTAATACCTGACATTCATTAAAAACACTTTGTACTTCATCCATTTTAAATCTCTTGTCTTGGTTTTTTTATTATTATTTTTTGTGGAGTTAAAAAAAAAAAACACATTCCCATTGCATGACACCTTAAAAGTCAATTAGCCGCTGTATACGCTTGAATAGTTTAGTTGATGATTATTTGGTTAGTTTGGTTTAAATTTCAATTTAATTGAAAAAATGGGGTTTTCTTCTTTGAAACGTAAATTAAGGAATAGTTTTTTTCTATTTTTTTTTTGTTTTAGTAATCAAAACACGTAAATAAGAATAGAATTAAGAAAACTATAAAAAAAAATCTTAAAACCATAAATTACTTTTCTTATACACTGTGGAAAAAAACATTGTCAAGTAGTTTTTCAAGAAAAATTACATTTTAGTAAAAGTAAGTTGTATTAACAAATTTGTAATTTAAATCTTATTATAAAAAGCCGTTCAAATTCCGCGAACGGTCCAGATTCCTATGTTATGGTCGGGGCAAAAAATATAGAGCAAGTGGAATTGTGTAAGATCTGCTTTCTTCTGGTGGCTCTAGCTTTTCTAAAACTTACAAATCGTAATACATGTATCAGCCTTGCTAAAAATAGTTTATTTGCTTTGTTATTTTTTAATATACGATGATTGAAAACTCTTTATAAAAAACAAAAATGTTATGATAATTAAGAAATCACTTTTATATTTCTAAAAATCTCCCTAAATTTCTCAAAAATAACGTAACTGAAAATGTGACACTTATTTTTATTTTATGTATTCACTTGTATACTACCGCAAATCCAAAAAATTATTTCACTTGTTTAACTAAATACAACTTATAAAAATTGTAGACCCATATAAATCCATATTTATCCCTACTCGTAAACGGTCTTATATTTGATTTCCCTATAAAATTTTATTTCAAACTGTTGGCATCCCTTAGACTTTTTTTGCTTCACTTTACGTAACGGAACTTTCTAAATTTCCAAGAAGCATTTAATTTTGGCAAGAAGTGAAGTCAAGTAATTTTTTTAAAATGTCTAGAAAAGAATTAGCAAAAGAGGAACAAAAAATAATAATAAATAGTCACGAAATGGGTAATTCATACACCGAAATTGCTAAAATTATACAAAGGCGAATCAATAACTCCGTGACTTTTCGAACTTCTCTCATAGTTATATGAAATGCAGCACTGCTCCATCAAGTACCACCTGTTAATAGACTACTGTCAAATTTGGAGCAAGTTCCATCATTTACTTTGTGTTTAACAGCTGTTCAAAACATACAACCTCGTGGATTTTTTTAAAAATGGAAAAAAGTAAATTTCGAGTTCTCATTAAACATTATTTTTTGCAAAAAAAAAAGCATCAATCAAACCAAGGAAAAGCTTGATAAATACTATGGGGACTCTGCGCCATCGATTTCAATGGTAAAAAAGTGGTTTAATTACTTTCGTTGTGGTCGCACAAGTACAAATGACGCTGAACGTTCTGGAAGGCCAATTGAGGTCAATACACCCGAAAATGCGTGAGATTGTTGATGCCATAGGCATTTCATATGGCACTGTGGTTTCGATTTTAAATGATCAGATGGATTTAAGAAAGCTGTCTGCAAGATGTGTGCCGCGTTTGCTCTCAATTGACCATAAACGTAATCGTGTGACAACTTCAAAGGATTGTTTGGAATTGTTTAACCGCAATTCCAATGAGTTTTTGCGACGTTTTGTAACTGTGGATAAAACATGGATCCATTACAACACTCCGGGGACCAAGAAGCAGTCTAAACAATGGGTTTTTTTTCCGGGTGAACCGGCTCCGAAGAAGGCCAAGGTAAGTTTGTCGGCTAATAAGGTGATGGCAACAGTTTTTTGGGATGCACGCGGGAAAATCCACATCGATTACCTTCAAAAGAGAAAAACAATAAACGGCGAATATTATGCCAACTTATTGGACCGATTTAACGGGGATTTAAAAAAAAATGACCCCATATGGCCAAGAAAAAAGTTATTTTTCATCAAGATAATGCACGGGTGCACACGTGTGTAGTCTTAATGGCAAAATTCGATCAATTGGGCTACGAATTGGTACCTCATCCGCCATATTCTCCGGATTTAGCCCCCAGTGACTATTTCCTATTTCCAAATCTAAAGAAATGGCTCGGTGGAAAGAGATTTAGCTCGAACGATGAAATTATTGATCAAACAAATGCCTATTTTATGGACTTCGAAACATCCTATTTTTTGAGGAATACAAAAATTGGATAAATGTTGGACTAAGTGTATGGAGCTAAAAAAAAAGATTATGTTGAAAAATTTTTTTTTTTTTTTGCAAAAAAAAAAACTGTTTCATTCAAAAAGTCACGGACTTATTGATCCGCGCACGTATATAGAAACAAATCAAGAGTGCAAAGACTTAAAGATGAAAATAAGCCACTAACAGGCCACTCAGAAGTGCGCCTAAAATATCTTCAAAGTTTGAAGAAATCATTGGGAAAGCGATTTCTGCAGACACGCTACGTGCGTGGTTTCTATAGGCCGGTTACAATGATCGTACTGCTTTTAAGAAGCTGCACTTTAGCGTAGAAAATAGAAAAAAGCTTATGGACTTGCAACAGAAAATAAAATTAAAGCAAACGGCTCTTGAAAAAAAGTAATTTTTTCGAACTAATCAAAATTTAACATTTTTGGATCTAACGGACGTGAATTGGTGTGGCGCAAAAAGTGCTTCGAGCTAAATACAAAGAATTTTATAAAAACTTTGAGGTATAGAGAGGCTGGAGTAATGGTATGGGGTTGCATGTCAGCAATTTTTTAATTTAGTGATAAAACAGTTTACATGAACATTCTTCTAGAAAATCTTAATCATAATGCTGAAAACTGAATATTGTTGTGCAAAAATATGGAGTTTATTTTTTTTTATTTATTGTTTCGATAAATAAGTGAAACAACAAATGAAATAAAAAAAGTGTATCTTTTGTTACGTATTTTTTTTTAGAAATAACGAAAAATTTTTTATTATAGTTAGGGTACCATGACTTTTGCTGTACACTGTAGAAGGTGCAGAAATTTATTATTGTCCCCAACTTTTTTCGATATTCTCCCTCATCATCTTCCTCGTTTTTTTATCATCACAATACTGAATAAACATCATCCTAATAAAACTGTAATTAATACTAAAAAACACCACACAAAATAAATATTTTTAACCTTTTAGGGTCAGCATTCCGTTTTTTTTTTTTTGTTTTTTTGTTTAAGTCTGCTACATTCCGTTTAGTTTTGTTTCATGTTTTCGTCTACACATTATTTGTTATACATTATTATTATTTTATATTATTGTTGCTGCTTTATTATAAGTTCTTTTTTTTTTTTTTTTTGTTTAAATCTCTGGGGTCCTCTTTAACCTCTTACACTCGGTCGAACTCATTCAATTCTTTCATTCCATTTACTACAAAATAAGTACAATAACTTAACATTAACAAATATTTTGTACAAATGAAAATTTTGTTTATTGTCGGTTGCTTTTTCTTTGAAAAAGGTGTGTCAGACACATTTAAAGTTGATCGGATTATGTTGTCGTGATGTTATTTGATTTTTGTTGTTCTGATTGTTGTTGTTATTTTTTTATGTATTCGACCTTCTCTACCAGTTGGAATTATTTAGAGAAAAAAACACATTTTGAAATACCCTTTTTAGTTTATTTACAAAATTATAATTCTAAATAAATAAAAAAAAAAAACAAAAAAAAAATTACGAAATTGTAATACAAGGATTTGATTTAACCAAAAAACAAGTTAACGGTTATGAAGGGTAAGCATGGACAGAGGGATGAAAATAGTCTATAGTAGGTACAGAAAAAGTCTATCGTAGTTACAGGACATTTATCTGAGCCCACAGATTAAATTAGTAAAACGTATCTGTAATTCTTAGTAAAGTACAAGTAGTAGAAAAATTTAGTAAAATTTTAGTAAACACTTAAAATCAGCAAATTTTGGTATATTCTTTTTTTTTAATTAAATTTCATATTAATTTCAAATTTAATAAAATGTTTTGTACACCACTTTACCGGTTTTGTACTAATTGAATTTTTAGTAATTTTTTTTCTCTTTCCTGTTTACAAATTACAATATTTTTTTTAATAATTCTCATTGCCGGGTTTGGCAAAAATGTTTACTAATTATTTAAAACCGAGTTGCTAAAATTAGCAAAAATTTTTACTAATATCACGCAAAGAAAAAAAATGGTTGGGAGAATCATATTCGAAGAGCATCATATATTTTTGGGTTTATGATTGTGCCAACCATAGCGGACCATATTATTGTTATCATATTATGATAATAAAATATCCATAATTTTACCTTAATATGGACCCTACAGTTATATTATGATCCAAAAATTACCATATTATGATTATAAATAAACATATTATGATGTTTAATTTATCATAATTTGATTGCATGTAATGTATGCTCAAAATGTTATTACGTTATGGTCCCCATTACTATATTATGATTTTTGGATTATCGTAATATGATCCATATAAAATCTTTATACAGAATATTTTTGACAATGATCAATTCATTATTGTAAATAATATTACATGTATAAGGAATTTTCGAAAAAAAACCATAAAAAAAATCTTTTTAAGTTTAAAAAATATAAATAAACTGGATCTTAATAGGTCAATTGATGAAATGTTTTAATGCCACATGAAAGGTATTTTCTATCCATCTGATATTTGTCCAGTTTTAGTAAACAATATATGATTGTTTTTTAAAGACATTTTAATTTTTATGAAAACAAAACAATATTCGTATTAGGACTCTAAATGTCAATGTCATATTTTATTTGATGTATAATTATTCATTGATTGTTGCCAGCATTTTATGGTTGCATAATTATCATATTTTTTTATAGTCGGAATTTTTGTCACAACAGTATGGTTGCAGCCTTTCATGTTATAAAATTGAAGGTGGCAATCATAAAATAGTGAAATATTTACTATAATAATGATGGTAGCGACCATGTTAATGGTTAGACAACCAATAATATGGTTGTGACAACCATACCCGATTGCAGCAAGCACAATATAGTAGCAGTGATCATGTTGCACTCATGTTTTTTCTCTGCGTGATTGATGAACACTATGCATAAAGACTTGCATTTATATGCTTACAAGTTGCAATTGACTCAAGAACTAAAGCCTGTTGACCATTCCAAACGTCGTCAATGGTCAGAATGATGGCAAGAAATGGCAACAGTGGATGATCAATTTTCGAAGAAAATCATCTTCAGTTATGAAGCACATTTTCACCGCAGTGAATTCGTCAATAAGCAGAATTGACGCATTTGGGCGAATGATAATCCAAGAGTGATTGTCGAAAAACCAATGCACCACAAAGAGTGACTGTTTGGTGCGGTTTATGGGCTGGCGGCATCATCGGGCCGTATTTTTTCCACAGTTACTGTGAATGCTGTTCGCTATCGTGAGATGATGAACTTTTTATGGCCTAAATTGAAAGGTGGTTTCAACAGGACGGTGCCACTTACCACACAGCTAACGAAACAATGGCTCTGTTGCGCGACAAATTCAATGGCCGTGTTATCTCATGTGTGAAATGCGACACTGCTCCCATCAAGTACCACCTGTTAATAGACTACTGTCAAATTTTGAGCAAGTTCCGTCATTTACTTTGCGTTTAACAGCTGTTCAAAACATACAACCTCGTGGATTTTTTTAAAAATGGAAAAAAGAGAATTTCGATTACTCATTAAACATTATTTTTTGCGAAAAAAAACCGTCAATCAAACCAAGGAAAAGCTTGATAAATACTATGGGGACTCTGCACCATCTATTTCAATCGTTGGACTTCTTTCTTTGGGGTTATTTGAAAGAAGAGGTGTACTTCGATAAGCCAGCAACAATTCAAAAGCTAAAAGATGAGATGATTCGGCACATTAACGGCATAGAACCTCAATTATGCTTCAGCGTCATCGAAAATTTGTACCATCGGATGGAGGTGTGCCGCCGAGGTCGCGGCGGCCATTTGGCCGATATTTTGTTCTATACATAATTGAACCATACCATATTATCATAATAAAAAGAAATGACAATAATTTCCTAAATAATTTGTGTTTTATTCAAAATCAACATCGGCCCTTTAAATTTAACCACCCTTTATAAAGGAAAAGTCAGAGGTATTAGGCACATCGGCAATCGTTATACGTCCCGTTATTATTGTGGTCCTACACTTCGATGGTAGAATGTCTTCCTTGTAAGCAAAACATTGTGTAATCGACCCTAAGGACTTCCAGTCGATTTTGTCAAATTTTTAATTAATTGAGTGAAACTCCATTTTTAGTCACATCCCCAGGTGTGCCCTTTTCGTAAGATTCTTCTGCGTCAGTCCTGTGACACGTCACAAAGTACATGATAAAGTGACCGTTCCTTTGTGAACGGCATTTTTACCAATTCCTATACACGCATTATAGCCCTGCAGGGAAAAGGGGTCAGATAGGATTTAAGACTTGTCCAGTGATAGGAGAAAACAGGACCGTTTCCGAAAATACATATCACATGATAGGTGAAAAGAGGACCAGTTCCTAAAGTACCTACCACATGACCGGTTTAAAAGTTTATATCACGTGATGGGTCCAGAAGTGCAAGTCCTGTGGTAGGTGAAAACAGGACAGGTTTCAAAAGTACTTATCACGTGTTCGGTGTTAAAAGTCTCTATCATGTATTGGGTCTGAAAGTACTAGTCCCGTATTAGACTATATTATTCCTTAAAATCGAGTTCAAGATCTTTTTATAAAAAATAATAATGTATATTTATTATTTCCTTCCAATATTTCGTCTCCACATTGGGTGACTTCTTCAGGGAATTTTTGAATTTCCCTGAAGAAGTCACCTAATGTGGAGACGAAATATTGGAAGGAAATAATAAATAATTATTATTATTTTTTATAAAAACATCTTGAACTCGATTTTAAGGAATAATATAGTATAATATTGAAGATCGAATAAAGGAAGATAAATATAGAGTCCCGTATTAGGTGAAAGCAGTGGCGGTTCACAAAGAACCTACCACATGCTCAGCTAAAAGGCCTCTGCCGCGTGATGAGTTTGAAAGTATGAGTCATGTGATCAATTTTGTGACGTGTCCTTTTGCATTAGTACTGTGATTTGTTCTTTTGCGTTGGTTCTGTGACATGTTCTTTTGCGCTGCTTCTGTGACATGTTCCTTGGTATTAGTTGTGTGACATGATCTTTTAGACCAGTCCTGTGACATGTCGCAGAGCGCAATTGACCCCCTTCTAGGACAAGCTCATGCTTAAGACCGGTCCTTTTCATATAAAAACCCGGTCCCGAAGCTGGTCCCTATAACAATGAACCAGTCACGCGACGTGTCCTGGGATAGGTCCTTTTTACTTAGGGCGGTCACAAAAAGCTGCTTGCTTGCTACTTCGTGTGGGTGACGATTTTTATTGGTCAGCTGTTGAACTGTTGTCATTTCAACAAAGTAAATACAATCAGTTGCGGTTCAGCACTTTTTGAAGCAAGATCACGCTGTGCAACTTTTTAAAATACAAATTTTTTGTTGAGAAATTGGAAAATGATTTTTCCTCTATTTCGTTTGTTTAACTGTGAAATTAATGTTAAATTAACTGCAAAATCCGCAAAAATAAATGATATTTCTCTTTTGAAATGTCAAAAAAATTAAGTATGAAGTCTGTTAAAATAAACGACTTTTCATTTATTTTGTTTATTTAAACTTTAAGCCATTAACTATAAAAAATATATATTTTTTTTTAACAAATCATTTTAAATTAAAATATTAACTGTAATTCGTATTTATATGTAATTTATTCTTTAAATAATTGTAAAAAGGTTATAAATTATATTGATTTGTATTTTAACTATTTAAACATTAAAAAACAAATGTACAAATAACTTTCTAAATAAACTGCAGTCAGTTACTGTAAAAATATTTTGAGTGTGTATTAAAAAGTTCACATTAAAATACTAATAACGGCGTCCCAAGAAGAACGCAATTTTTAAATCTGGCAACATTCGAAGTGTCATTGTTTGACATTTGAACAATTGTTATTGTTTGCTAGTAGAAGGTACGAGGTTAAAAATGGAGCGTTATACGAATGAACAACGCATTCTCATTGTGAAATTGTTTTACCAAAATGGTGAAAGTTTTGCGGCTACAATTTGGGGTCACAATAATGCTCCAAAAGAGTCAACTGTAAAGAGATTAATGGATAAATATGCCGAAACTGGGTCTGTTAGTGATGTAAAGACAACAACGCGCCATCGACCAGGTCGATCGACCGAAAATGTCGCAGCTGTACGTGATGATGTCGCTCAAACTCCATCCACCTCAATTCGACACCGAGCTCAGCAAATTGGTGTCTCCAAAACCAATTTGCAGCGAATTTTGACGAAAGATTTGCATCTTCATGCATACAAAGTTCAATTGACTCAGGGAGTTCGTTAATTGGATATTGGAGAGACAACATGAAAATGCTGATTTTGCCGATAAAATCATCTTCAGTGACGAGGCGCATTTTCATCTTGATGGCTTCGTCAATAGGCAGAATTGTCGCATTTGGGGTGAGGAAAATCCTCGAGTGATTCACGAGAAGCATATGCATCCTCAACGTGTAACTGTGTGGTGTGGTTTTTGGGCTGGAGGAATCATTGGACCTTTTTTTTATGAAAATGAGGCAGGTCAAGCGCAAACAGTCAATGGTGTTCGGTATCGTGAAATGATAACCAGTTTTTTCTTGCCTAGAATTGAAGAAATGTATGTGGAGGGCATGTGGTTCCAACAAGACGGCGCCATATGTCATACAGCCAGAGAAACAATTCAATTGCTGCATCAGTCATTTCCCGGTCGTGTTATTTCGCGTTTTGGAGATCAGAATTGGCCGCCTAGATCGTGCGATTTAACACCATTAGATTTTTTTCTTTGGGGTTTTTTGAAGTCGATGGTTTACGCGAATAAGCCGACGACGACTCAAGCCTTCATGCAAAACGGTCATTGAAAATTTCATTAAAAGATCGCGTGCATGCCAGCAAAGCCGCGGCGGCCATCTGCACGATATATTGTTCCATACATAACCTCATTCTGTCTACTTTACGATATAATAAAGTTTCACGATTTTTTTTTAAATATCTGTGTTTTATTTAAAATTTAAAAATTGCGTTTTTCTTGGGACACCCTTTACTAAAAAACCAAAGAATAAAAATTTACTTTCGATAAATAAAAAATTTTTTCAGTTTAAAACATGTGAACGCCATGTAGAACTTCGGTTTTTGCTGCTTCACACACAAGCATAAATGCGATAGAAGCTGTGTTTATGCGGCAAACTATCAAAGTTGGCTTATGTCATTCCCATATAAATTTAACATAAGCCATAGTTTAATGTTAACGCTTAGTGTTACTTTTGCTAAATTTGCATGGGAATGACAGAAGACAATGTTGATAGCTTCCCGCATAAACACAGCTAGTGTGTGAGTTGACCTTCACTGATATAGAAAAACATGTCCGAGCATCTGAACGTCACAAGCAAAGAAAAACCTTAAATTTCAGCATTTTTGTATAAACCAACGTTTATTCAAAAAATGTAAATACCCTGCGGGAAAAGGACCTGCCCCGGGACACGTCACGTGACCGGTTCACTGTGATTGGGATAGGTCACAGGACCGGTCACTTTAACATGGGCTTGTCCTATGAGGCGGTTAATTGCCCTCTTTGACATATCACAGGATTGGTCTAAAAGAACATGTCATGACTTTTAAACCGGTCACGTGGTAGGTACTTTAAGAGCCGGTCCTCTTTTCACCTATCTCGTGATATGTATTTTCGGAACCGGTCCAGTTTTCACCTACCACGGGATATGTCCCAATTCCCAACTGACCCCTTTTTCCCCACAAAATTACCGGCCCAAAAAATTTGGGCGCAATGGTGTTAAATATAATTATTAATTCTCAAATATTATATCATAAGGAAATCAAAAGTTTTGTTTTTTAAAAATTTTATTGAATAGAAATCAAAACCTTTTTCTTAGTTTGTCATAAATTGACTTTATATTATGATTTATTGTTGCTTTTATTACATTTTTTTTCCTATTTTATTCTTAACAACTCTTGTTTATAATTTATTAGAGGTCTATTGTTATTCTATTGTAAATAGATTTATAGGTCAATAAAATTGATTTCTTAGTGCTACAATCGATATGATGAAAAATCTATAATTTTTCTTCATTAAACAACAAAAGAAGGGGTACAGATGTTTTTTTTTTATGAGAGCTAACAACTTTAAAAGTGTTGTTAAAAAAAAAAACAACCAGCTGACAGTTGTTGGAATTTATTAAAAAGATTTTAAAAAGAGTTTGAAAAGTGTAATAATTTCATATACATGATAACTCTATAAGAGTCTTTAGTCATTTAGAAAATATTGTATCTAAAAAACAAAATTTCAAACATCTTGTTACTTTACAAGTACAAAATGAGTCATAACAATAAATTTGGAATATTATCACGAAAAAGAAATCATATGGTGTAAAATAAGATGAAATATAATAATAAAGTTTTTATTATATTCCTGGGTTTCTGTTTATTATGTAGTCAGTAGACTCATAATTATAACACATGAAAAATCTTACTTTTATGACAAGTACAATAAAAGCACAAGTACCAGAAGTAATAAACAGTTTGTAAAGTAATACACTTGACGAAAAATATTTTACAATGTAAAAGTTTTTATAAAAAAAAAAAACCAACAAGAATTTGAAATTTTTAAATAGTCTAATAAAAACATTTTACGAGAAATTTTTTTATAAAAATCGTATAACTTTTTCATTAATAAAATATTTTAAAATCTGATATCTTGTCTATAGAAAAATTTCTCAACTTTTTCTACAAAAAGTCTTTAAACATAAAAAAATAAGTAAATGATTTTAATTCGGCTTTACCGAATCTTTTTTATATCCTCATCTGCAGTGTTTTTGTTACAGATAACATAAAAACAAGTAAAAAAGGCTTAAATTCGGCTGTGCCGAAACTTTCAAATATTCAAATAATGTAAACAACCTTAAAAGTGAAAATATGGAGGTGAAAACAAATTTTTTGAGGTGAAAAACATTTTAGGATGTAAAAAAATTTTTTAGGTGAAAAAAATTTTTTGTTGTGAAACAAAATTTTAGTGGTGAAAAATATTTTTGATGTAAAAAATATTTGATGTAAATATAAAATATTATTTAGTTCTAAGCGACTGATGAAAAATGAGAAAATATTTTACTTGTCAATCGCTACTATGAAATTGTACTAAAATACGAGGGCATATCAATAAGTCCGTGACTTTTCAAACTTCCCTCGTGGTTATATGAAATGCAACACTGCTCCCATCAAGTACCATCTGTTAATAGACTACTGTAAAATTTTGTCCAAGTTTCGTCATTTACTTTGCGTTTAGCAGCTGTTCAAAACATACAACTCGTGGATTTTTTAAAAATTAAAAAAAGTGAGTTTCGAGTGCTCATTAAACATTATTTTTTGCGAAAAAACCGACCAAGGATCTGCCCTCGTACACCAATTTGTATGGAAAATTTAGAGGTAACTACCCGACCGATCTTTTTATACCCTCCACCATATATGGTGAGGGTATATATCAGTTTGTCATTCCGTTTGTAATATGTCGAAATATAGGTTTAAGACCGTGATCCTTATGCAATTTTAAGTCGATTTAGCGATGTCCGTCTGTCTGTCCGTCTGTCTGTCTGTTGAAATCACGATCACGACGCGAAGACGCAAGCGGGGGTGCCTATTTTTACCCAGATAATTGAACATCCTCCCGAGCAGTTTGGTATAAAAATGAGCAAAATCGGTCAAGCGGTTCAAAAGTTATGAGTGAAAAAATTTGTACAATTTTTCTGTATCTATTTTTTTTCTGTTAAGTAAGTAAAAATGTTATTAAGTCTTCTTATTGTTCGATTACATTTATTGTCTTACATAATATGATAACTAAGTTAACGTAAAAATGAACAATGTTAAAGTCTCTAACAGAGTAGACCTCTGTAAATAACATTGCTAAAACTAAATAACAAAAGTTCGTTACATTAATTGACAAAACATATTCATATTACAGTTCATGCAAAATTTAGTATATACGTATATCATCTTCATCCCCTTTGGTGGAGGGTATTCAAAGATTCGGCACAGCCGAATTTAGCCCTTTTTGAAGTGAAAAAGGATTAAGGTAATTATATTCACCTCAATTTTGGTAGAAAAAAAATGTTTTTTGTATTAAAAAAAACAAAATTTTTTTGAAGTGAAAAAAATTTAGGTGACAGAAGTTTATTTTCGCCTCAAATTTTTCCAACAACAAAACATTTTTTTACCTACAAAAACTTTTTTTCACCTCAAATTTTATTACCACAAAAAACAAAAAAAAAAACATTGTAATGAAAAGCTAAGTTTTTCTGCAAATCGGCTAAGAATTTCGTGGTTTCGATTAAGAATTTTTTTGTAGTCGCACCATTTGGCATCATGGCATCATGGGTGGCTAATATATTGGTAGTTTATTTATCCTGGTTTATAGGGTCCTTGATTAAACAATCGGTATGTGGCTATATTTTCTAATAACTTAGATTCCATATATTTGTTGTATCTACTCTGATACAATTCAATCTGACATTGGTCGCAATAATTGCCACAATGTTGGAGTGGATAATTTTACATTAAAATTGATCATGAGCGACGAGGCTTATTTTAATCTCAGCAGCCACGTTAATAAGCAAAATTCTCGGTTCTGAGGAACGGAATATCCACGCACAACTCATGAAGCATCATTAATTCCTCTTAAAGTCACCGTGTTGTGTGCAGTTTCGTCGGAAAAGCTGATTAAACCTTATTTTTTCGAAGGAGCTGACGGCAACGCTATTATGGCGAACGGCGACCGCATGGAGCCATGCTGACTGAATTTGCCTTGGATTTGGAGGATATGTAGTTCCAACAGAATAGAGCCACTTATCTTACTCCATGCGATGCAATGCGTATTTTGAAGGATACCACCAGGACGTGAAATCTCGCGTATCGTTTATTTTGCTTCGTCAGCCAAATATCAGCCAAATGTTTATAAGCATACTTTAGAGAAAGTTATGTATAATAATCTTTTCTCAAGCATTGTTAAATACTGCTTGTGAATTGACATTTTATAAAAATTATAATAAGCGAAATTAAGAAAAGCTAAAAACACACTATTTATATAAGCTTATTCTCTAGTTGTATTGCAGTTTGATTGCTATATGGTATATTGGGTTCTTTCTCTGCGTATATTTGAAGTCGTTAGTGTACGCGAATATGCCACGCACCTTGAAGGGGTGCGAGCTGAAATTGGCAACGTGACACCATAAATGTTGCGCATTGTTATGCAAAATGTAATCAAAAGAGATCAAATTTGCATCAAAGCCAACGGCGGATATTTGTCGAACAAAATTTTTCTTAATTAATCAAAACAAAATTTATAAGTGCGTATAAACATAATCAGTTGAAATCGATATGAGTTTTTACTTAAAACAAAAGTTATAGGGAAAGAAAATCAGATGATGATTTTTGTCCAATGCCGTATTTTTAAACATACACTCACAATATTATCTCGTTAAAAACAACTTAAAATACATATTAAATTAATCGAAAATGCAATCAAAAAGAGGACTACTGATTTTCCATTATATTCAACCCATTTTGTTGTTTATTTTTAATCATTGTTTAGTAATAGGCAAAAGTAAAAACAATAGAAGATTCTTTTAATACAACCATCAAATTTTTACTGACAAAAAGTTAGAAAAAACTACTTTTGTGGTTTGTTTTTCAAATTGAAAGTTTTTTTATTTGTATGTAATTACAAAACAGAGCACAACACATGCAGATGTATATATTTTTATTGGCTTTGTGTGTATATATATTTGAATAATTTCTTGTAATTTTTATTGAAATAATTTTGTATATATACAAACTATTTTGGTAAAAAAACAAAAAGGAATTATATGAATTTATATTTTTTGAAGCAGAAAACATAAAATTTTACATTTAACTGAAAATATCAACTCCTACTGAATGTCTGTAAATTTGTATAGTTTGTTTTTTGAATGACTGATTCAAATAGTTAAAAAATATATTTCTATGAATTTCAATTGATTCTTTATTTAAAAACAAACTTCACGTATTACTTTTTAAATAAACTACAGTCGGTTACGGAAAAGTGAGTGTATAAATTCCAAAAATGTCAATGGTTGAAAAAATCTCTTAAGTCTAACTTCTTAAATATAAAAAAATTATTTTTTAGAATTGTATCAAGTTATATCAAATTGTATCAAATTATATATAAATTCCTTAATTTGAAATTAATTTTTATCAAATGAGATCTCACGTGTTCAAAATGAGATTGGATTATGTATGCCATTTTTCGGATCAAACGAGATATGATGTAATATTATATTATATGTATGACTATATATAGATATATCAGATCTATTTTTAACAGTTAGAAAAATACTAAAGTCTTACATTTTTTTTCGGATTATTTTTATACCCTCCACCATATATGGTGAGGGTATATATCAGTTTGTCATTCCGTTTGTAACATGTCGAAATATGGGTCTAAGACCCCATAAAGTATATATATTCGTGATCCTTATGCAATTTTAAGTCGATTTAGCGATGTCCGTCTGTCTGTCCGTCTGTCTGTCTGTCTGTTGAAATGGCAATCACGACGCGAAGACGCTAGCGGGGATGCCTATTTTTACTCAGATTATTGTACATCCTTCCGAGCAGTTTGGTATTGAAAATGAGCAATATCTGTCCAGCGGTTAAAAAGTTATGGGTGAAAATGTGAAGATACCTCTAAATTTTCCATACAAATTGGTGTATTTTAGTACAATTTCATAGTAGCGACTGGTATATAATATATTTTCTCATATTTTTTCACCAATCGCTAAGAAATTAGTAACATTTTGTACACCTCAAATATTTTTCACCTCAAAAAATTTTTTTCATCACAAAAAATTTTTTTCAACTAAAAAAATTTTTTCACCTCAAAATTTTTTTCACGTAAAAAAATTCGTTTCTGCATCCAAAAAAATTTTTCACCTCAAAAAATTTTTTCACCTCCATAATTTTACTTCAAAAGTTTTTTACATTGTCTGCATCAAAAACAATAGAGAATATTGGTGGAGGGTATTCAAAGATGCGGCATTTAAGCCTTTTTTACTTGTTTTTTTCTCAATATTTTGCCAAAATTTTTCTTTGAGTGTTTTTACTAAGAAAGTACATGCAATCAACATTAATTGTTTAAATGAGTTGTTGTGTGGGAGAGTGTAAAGAAATATAAAATCCTCTTACAACAGAAGTAGGTATAATTATAAACTTACAAAACCACACATACAAATAAAAAAAAAAATAATAAAAACTTTCAAGGAGTAGATGATGATGAAATACTATGAAAAATAATTTTGGTTTTGGTGTTTTTATTATTGTTATTATTATTGAAATACTTAACCGAGAACTTAAGAAACACAAAACAGCAAAAAATTACTATTGTCATGTTTAAATGCCATTTTGCCAAGTGGCTAGAATTGGTTAAGAATGACATTAAAAATGCAAAAATAAAATAAAAAATCTTTCAATATTAAAAAAATATATTATGGAGAAAACAAAAAAAAAAATCGATTGTAAAGAACTCTTAAAAATTTTAACAAAAAAAAAAAAAAAAAAAAAAAAAAAAACAATTCTTTATGTAGCAAATGTTTAATAAGAAAATCATGTGACCTAAAACTTAGTGTTTAAGGTCTCATGTTACAACACAGTTTTTAAAGCAGTTTTTGTTTGTCTACGTCCTTTTTAACATCTTGGTGGTATGAAAGTAATAAAAACTATGTAAAAAGTAATTTAGAAATATCACCGGTAATGTGATACGCTACATATGAAACTTTAAATAAAGTTTTCAATCTTTAAGTTATGCTAAGTAATTTTTTCGCCAAATGTATTTTTTAGTTAGAAGTCATAAAAATCTAGGAAAAATTACTTACAATGTGGTTTTCATATAACTATCTGAAAAATTACTTACAAATGTAGAGTGAAAGACTTACCTGTAAGAAAAAGAAAAAAAAAATATTAATTAAAAAAATATTCATAATATTTTTATAAAAGAAATTATCTTCCCTCTTCGCTTACAAGGAATCATAAAAATAAGTCAGTAGTTACTTTATGCTCTCGCTTACATTAAGCTAAATAACTCCACATAACTAACTTACTTACAGTTTCATTTCATTTCAAAATTAGTTTAACATTTTCCATAAATATGAATAACTTATTTTCCGGCTCTTTGTAAGCAATAGTGGAAGCGCTTAATAATATTTCAATTGTAATAATACTTACGAAGTTTTTGCTAGTAACACATGGTTTTTAAAATCAAGAACCATTTTTTTTAATTCTCAACTTAATTAATTTCCTTTAAATTTTTACTGTAGCGTATTTTTGCAAAGTAATTTTTTCCTCTTTAACCAAATTGTTCTACATTTATGCAAAAATTGCAGCCAACACAGAACTTAACAATAAAACTCTAATAACAAAAAGAAGCTATAATCAGCATTACAATAGTTTAATGAAACCAAAGAAGTTTGAAGTAAGTAGAAGAATAATAATCATAAAAAAAAAGTATTTCAATGAAATTTTAACATATTGTGCAGCAGCAACAAAAAAAAAACTAAAGAACTTTTAACAAAAGATCAAGAAAATGTCAGTTTAACGACCAGTAAATGTAACATTTATGCAACATACAAAAAAAAAAAAATAAATAAATGAAACTCAAAAATTTTCATTTTTTTTTCTTAAATTGCTTACAAAAATAAGCTCATTTGAATATTAGGGAGTTCAAAAATATTAAGAAAATCCATGTAAAAATCGAAATATATATGAATATTTTTGGGCTTGTGTAAATTTTTTCAGTGTAAAGAAGATATTCGTGACATTTGGCAATGCCATGAGTAGACTCACAAACGAACAGCTCTTGCAAATCATTGAATTTTTTTATCAAAATTCGTGTTGTGTGTGAAATGTCTTTCGCAAATTACCTCTATATTATGGTCGTCATAATCGACCCACCCAACATGCTTTTCAAGCTGTTGTGACTAGAGTATTCAAAAAACCGGCCTTTTGAAAAAACCGGTTTCGGTTTTCTTCGAAAAATCGAATTTTAAAAAAACCGGTTTCGGTTTTTGCAGAAAAAACCGGTTAACCGGATTCTGGTACCTAAAAGGGTGTAGAATAAGATGAAATGAGTTAGATTTCTGATAAAAAAAAACGTACTTTTTTGGTAGTTACTTTAAAATTGACACTCCAAAAATTAAAAAAAAATACGTCACCACATAGGCATGACGTCATCAAAGTAATAACTAACCATACCAAATCGCATACCCCAACTGAAGGTGTGTTCACAGTGATAAACTTTAAATGCATTTTTCTCAAAACTTCATTTTCACACACTAGGTCCCTTTTCTCGGAGAAGGTCACATATAATGATGAATGATTTTCTACAGTCTCTTTTTTAGGATTTTGAATACTGTTTATTGTGTTATTTAGATCAGAAATTAAACTATTTGAATTTGGAATATCCAAAGTCTTAATCGGAATCTATCAGACTTACATCTAAATCTTCATAACCAAACAAACGATTATAAAAGTGTTCGGAAAAAATAAAAGAGACCAAGTAACCCAGTTGGTGATGTAATTAAAAAAACCGGTTAACCGAACAAAAAAGACCGGTTTTCGGTTTTGTTCGAATTTACAAAATATTCGAAACCGATCGGTTTTTAAAAAAAAGAAACCGGTTGACCGGTTTTCGGTTTTTGAATACTCTAGTTGTGACCAAATTTCCCACCAGTTTCACTTTATTGGATATCAATTCACCAACCCGTATGCGAAGAGTGCGTACCAATAATATTGCTGCTGTATCAATGAAGATCGCGATATGTCAATTCGTGTTCGTGGGCTTGTGCTATTCAACCATCTGGAAGATTTTACGTAAGGACCTCGGTAAGAAACCATACAAAATACAGCTGCTGCAAGAACTGAAGCCAGGTGATGTACCACAACGTGGTTTGTTTGCTGAATGGGCCTTAGGAAAGTTTGATCAAGATCCATTTTTCTATCGAAAAATCGCTTCAGCGACGAAGCTCATTTTTGGCGTCAATAAACAGAATTGCCCAACTTGGTGAGAAGAGCAGCCAGAGACAGTTCAAGAGCTGCCAATGTACCCTGAATGTTTGCACTGTTTGGTGCGGTTTGTGGATCGGCGGTATCATCATCAAGAACGATGAAAATCTCAACGTTACAGTCAATGCAGCAAGGTGTCTTGCGAAGATTGCCGACTTTTTTTTTGCCCAAAATGGATAAACTGGACTTGGTTGATATGTGGTTTCAACAAGATTGTGCCACATGCCACACATCATATGATACCATGAACCTATTGAGAGGCGAGTTTGGTGAGCAATTATCCTCACAGTTTGGAGCAGTCAATTGGTTGCCAAAATCATGCGATTTGACCCCAAGATCATGCGATTTAACAGCAACTTATTTAGTAAATATAATCCTCAAGCACGCAGAATACTCAGGACTTATTTGCAATGGACGATTTTCTGTCCAAATTTATTATGAGCGACGGATAAACGGATACATAAACAAAAAATTGTTTACTTTTGGAGCAAAGAGAATTCACATACACCCAGAAAACTGATTCGTGCTGACAAACAAATTTCTTGCCAATCTAATGCTTTAGTTGCAGCGACCGAATTTTTTGTTTGTGACTACTGAATTGCTATTGAGGCAACCGAAATACTGTTGTCACAGTTAAATTACTTATGTCTCAATTGGTTTTCAGTTGTCGCCTAATCTCTCGCTTATCCGCTTCAGAATTTTTTCTTTGGGTTTTTAGAAGTTATGGGTCCATGTGAAAAAGCCACAGACCCTGGAAGCTCTCAAAGAGTATTCTCTTAAAGATCCAAATAAACTTTTTGAAAAAAGAAATTAAATTATGTTGTTTCATCTTAAAGAAATAGCAAAATAACATCGATTGAATGCTTTGCTCCACCCTGTATATCAGCAGTTCCCACTTACTTTTACTTCACGGACACCTTGAGACATTTTAACTAGCTGACGGACACCCAAAATTTAAAAATTTTTTATTTAAATAAAAAACATTTAAAACCAAATATTTGTAGAATTTAAGAGATTTACCAGATATAATTTTTGGAAAAATCTTTCAATTAAATTACCCTTAAAAACTCTATAAAAAAGCTTCTTAGTATCTGTGATTTTTTAATAGGAAAAATTGGTTCTTAAACACCTTCTGATGATTTTTTTCTTATAAGAGAACATTTTCTATAAAAGAATTAAAAAATAATATTGTGTATTCAATTAAACAAAAAAACTGCAATTATTAAATTCTTATTTTTTAAAGAATTTTTTCCGAACTCTTCATGGACCCCTTTGAATGCAGCTACGGACCCCTTTGGATGCAACTACGGACCCCCAGAGGGTCGCGAGCCCCATTTGGGAACCGTTGCTATATATATTTCGATTTTTACATGGGAAGAAAAATTTAATAAAAAAAAAATGTTCCAAATTTTAGAATTCCCCAAGAAACAAAGTTTAAAATGGTTTGGAGAAACCCAGCAGATATCCTGACATACTGTCAGCAACATAAAAGTATCACATGATGTTTCCCAACCAATTAATTTTTAAGCGACCTGAAATTATTCATATCTGAGTATTTTAAAAGCACTCAAATTTAAGAGTCATAAATGAAATATTATTGGATCTTATTATGAGCCTATTTGAAAATTTTGTCAACTCCTAATAACTCAATTAATTATAGATGACTACAAAAATTCTGAAATTTCCAAATCAAATGTTCTGCTGGAAATACATATAATATGTTTTGAAACACTGCAAAATATATTTGGCGTGTTTTGAATACAATATGTTTTTCTGCCAATATAACATGTTCACCTGGAAACATATTTATATGATGAAATGCTTTCAGCAGCAATTATGAATATGTTTGCTTGCAAACATATATCGTATATCTTTTTCATTATAATGTTTGCATCCCTTAAATATATTTTTATTTAGATGGGAAAATACAAACCTTGCAATGTTTGCTGGAAACATATGTATAATAAATCGGAATATAAAATATTTGGTAATAAAATGCAAAAATATACATATGGTAGTTTGTAAACATATGTATAATTGCCTTTAAATATGTTCAAAAAATATTTCTTCTACGTGCATCAAAATCTTTTATAATTGAAACATAAACTTCTAGAATCTTTAAGCGAAACTCATATTTGCTAAAACTTCAAGAAAAGAATACGAACCTCCCTAATGTTTTCATTGAATAGATTTTTTTTTGTAAGTAATATATTTTTTGTAAGTCATGCAAATTTTTTTTTTTTTTTTTAGTTTTTCTTCTATTTTTCAACATAAACACTTAAATTCCTGTGCTAAGCCTGCATACAACACACAATGACTGATCTTTATCTCATAAGATTATGCCTTAACTCTGGTTTTATTTAACTAAAGTCTTTAAGATATTTGTTTTTTTTTAGTTTTTGTATTTTGCAGAGGTGTTTGTTTAAAAGTTCAAATGTGTACAGCCTGAGTGCTGGCACTTCAATTCTTTTTTTTTTATTCAAGAAATTTTACACAAATGACTTGTTTGTAATTTGATCACTTTTTAATGGCTCCTTTTCATTTTATTACTGTATATTAAAACAATTTTAACACTTTAACATTTAATTACAAGTTATATTTTTTTATTATTATATTTTATTTAAGTTTCTTAATAATTGTAGCTGCTGATATAAATGAAAGGAAAAAAATTTAATTTTCTTAATTTTTTTTTTATTTTGGAATGTAAGAAAAGATGAAGCATTTTTTACAAATATAAATCTTTGAAATTGTTATCCTTTAGGTGTCGAAATCTTTGTTTTAATGAGGCAGCAATTCTATTTAATTTGTTATTATTTAAAAGGGCCAAAGCATAATTTCAGGCATGGATAATGCCAATACCAGTTTAATGTATAAGTTCGGTATAGAAAATTCTCAAAAAGTCTTTGGCAGTGCGTTGGACACAATCAAACTTTATAACCATTTGAAATGTTAATTTTTTGTGGCCCAATACTGTATTTCCAAGCTCAAATAGTGGTATTTTTCAAGTACAAATTGTGATACTTTATAAGTCCAAATTACCGTAATTTAAAATTACATATCGTAATACTTTAAAATTACAAACAAATCTTGGTGATGAAGATGTAAAACTGGATGTTTTTTAAATTAAACTTGTGATCCTTTAGAATTGCAAATTGTTTTCAATTACAAGTCAAAAGTCTCTAAATATTTTTTGTACAAAATCCCATAATTTTTATGGTCTAAATATGTCAAAGAATTTGATGTGATTTGAAATTTAATCTAACCTATAAAAAATTAGAACAAAAGTTTATAATAACTGTTTCTTTTTTGCTATTTCAGAATCTGTGTAGGCTTTTTGTATTTTGTTTTCCCAAGAAAAATATAATCAAATATTGTCTATGATTTTAAAGTAAATATATGTGTGTGAGAATGTGAATCCATTCATTCCCAGCAAAACTTTTATTATACCCCATTCATACTGAGCCCCAAAGTACGTATTTTTGTCGTTCTAATGTTTTGGATTAAAAATTTTTATGAAATTTGAAAACTTGAAAAACGAAAATACGTGCATATGCCCAACTGCTTATTTAATTACAAAACTAATGTGATATTCCCCTGTGGCATACCGATCTATCAGAGGATACGTCACGTGACGGGTCCATTGAGGCAGGGTTTGGTCGGTCCTCAGACCGGTTATTTCTCTGCGGGAAAAAAGGGGTCAGTTGGGAATTGGGATCTGTCCCGTGGTAGGTCAAAACTGGACTGGTTCCGAAAATACATATCACGAGATAGGTGAAAAGAGGACAGGTTCCTAAATTACCTATAACGTGACCGGTTTAAATGTCATGACATCTCCTTTAAGACCAGTCCTGTGACATGTCACAGAAAGCAATTGACCCCCTCCTAGCACAAGCCCATGTGAAAGTGACCGGTTCACTGTGACCGCTCCCTATCACAGTGAACCGGTCACGTGAGGTGTCCTGGGATAGTTAATTTTCCCGCAGGGAACCAGGACACGTCACGTGACCGGTTCATTGTGATGGGGACCAGTCATGGGACCCATTTTTTATATGAAAAAGACCGGTAACTTTAACATGGGCTTGTCCTAGGAGGTGGTCAATAGCCCTCTGTGGCATGTCACAAGACTGGTCTACAAGAACATGTCACACAACTAACCCCAAAGAACATATCACAGGACTCGTACTTTCAAACTAATTACGTTATAGAGGCCTTTAAACCATGCATGTGGTATGTTTTTTGAGAACCAATCCACATGACTGGTACTTTCTGATTCATCACGTGAAACCGTTCACACGTGGTAGGTACTTTAGAAACCAGTCCTATTTTCACCTATTACGAGATAGGTCCCAATTCCCAACTGACTCCTTTTTTCCCGCAGGGTTGTTATATTTAAGGGTAATTTGCACTTTGGGACATGTCACAGAACTGATGCTGAAAATCCTGTCATAGGACTACTACAAAAGAATCTGTCACGAGACTATTGCATACAACCAGCCACACAGGGCACATCTCTTGATATGTCTAAATATAAATTTTCACTAAATTACAAAAATGAGAATTTGAAAAAGTCGACTGGGCGTGAAAAGGACTCGCCCACACAACGATCTGCTTACAAGCAGAAAGTGAGCATAAAATGTTTTTAAATTTAAACAATAAAAGCGTAAATAATAATTACAAAATAGATAATTAAATATAAATTTGAATAAATTAATTAATTGCGGAAAAAATAGAAACATTTCCGTGTCTCATGCATATTTGCACCA
This sequence comes from Eustalomyia histrio, assembly GCA_949748255.1. Taxonomy (NCBI): domain Eukaryota; kingdom Metazoa; phylum Arthropoda; class Insecta; order Diptera; family Anthomyiidae; genus Eustalomyia; species Eustalomyia histrio. The sequence goes on from OX456523.1 coordinate 26,918,072, forward strand.
CTTCACTAAAATGTGTTGCATCTAAAGCTACTGCTTGTTGGAAACTCATAACTAAGATTTTGCTGGGTTAGCGTCTATATGCAAACTCAGCCTCAGGTGTCGTCTTTGTTTACGTCTATGACACAAAGAGAAAAAAAAGACAAAAAGAAAAAACCCACCTTGAGTTCGAATTGCACAAAAAAAAAATATACAAAAAACAACTCAAGGAAAATGGTATTGTACTCGTATATGCAATTCTAAGAAACCATTTCATTATAATGAGAAGATAGAACAGAAAAAAGGTCAAAGGAAAAAAAGACGGTGTATTTACTAAAATACTATTTTTTCACTTAAAGAAATATAAACAAAATAATTTGTAAAACAATGTTGAAAAAAAAAATGTTTATAAGTTTAAATAAAGGTTAAGGTTTAAGTTTTAATTTTCACAATAACTTCTTGAAGTATCAATTTTTTTAATCCTTTAAATTGTTTTCGATTTTTTATACCCTACACTCCAGTATAGAGGAGATTTTTATTTAGTTTGTAATCTATAAAATGATGGGTCTGAAACCATTTGGATGGATAGTGAATTTTGAAGAATCATGGTGGTAATTGTACCGAGAACCTTTTAGAAATTAGAGAAGAAGACAGGAGTCCCAGGCAAAAATTTTTCAGTCTATAAACAAGACGTCACTACCTTAAATGTTTCGTCTCTTATAAAAATTGTACACTCCAATTAAAATTTTAAATTAACACTGCAGTTAACACAGGAAATTCTTCCTACTAATAAGTGTGTTGCTTTCTTTGGAAATGCAATAGAGGAGAGGTGAAAGGTAGTAAAAGTTGAGGGGCTTCAAATATGAAAACGCTGTAATTGCGAGAGATGATAAAACAGTTTTTCCCGCCATCTGATGGAGAGTTGGCAAAGTTGTTGAAGCTTTCTACTTCATAGCGCAGTTATTTTACTTCGATGCGGTTAAGATGCTAAACAGAACCCTACGGTGACGGCGACAATTCACGCTGCGAGAAGAGAATGTAATTTAAATGATGCGTTCGACGGCAAAATTATTTACATATATATTTGCTGTTTTAGCCCACAAATCTTTGTATTGGAAGTGGAGATTGTAAACTGTAAATACAATCATATTTTTTAACCTCCTCTATAATTTTTTCGAAAACAAAATTTTTTTCATATTGAATAAATAAATTATTCAATTATTCAAAATTAGGGAAACAAAAAAAAAAAAATGAGAGCATAAGCAATAAGTTTTATTTTATTGCGTTTTTCTTCAGAGTTTTTATATGCCAAATCTTCATATAAAAAAATCGAACACCGCACCGTAAGGTTCTGTTTAGTGTCTAAGTTCTATGGAAACACCGCTGTGGGGATATGTATGAGGGATAGAAAACTCGTATATATTATTTTTCTATATTGATGTTGCCGTCACTGGGAATCGAATCCCAAGCAGAGAATCCTGGTTACAAGGTACTTTTTTCAGGGACAATCCAGACATTCACTTTTATTCGGTTAGTTCGAAAGAAGATGGAAGGATTGGGTGTGGCTTTATAGCTGAGTTCGCAGCTGTTGGAAAGAGAGGTCCGTGGAGATCAGGGCAATCACGAAATGCATTAAAAGTATAAATACGAGTATTGAAGAGATTACCGGCAATATAAGGATCTTTACGTAAGGCCAAGTGGATATTCAAACAATCTCTTCGAACACTGTCAGATCAGCCACACGTCGGATATTTAATGTGAATGGCGAGAAGTTTTATTTTCACTTTTAAATTATTTTCCATGAATGGTCGGAATTTTCCGCGTTTTTGTCAATTTGTCATTTTGGCCAATATCTTGTCCGATGATGATTGCATCTCCTATGGCATGGGGGCAATGAAAGGGCGGACTGTCTGGCCAACTATGAAGCCATTCGGCCCTTCATCGGTCCTGAACCTTTCTGTGGGGTGCTATATTAGGGAGAGGATCAGGTTGCGGAGAAAGTCGAAATTTTCTGGCTATTGGAGAGATTCTCGTGGGCAACGCTAGGCCAAGAAATTTATTTCTCTGCCCAGTTGGGGATCGGGGCGACTACTGGATCTTGGCAGCAATGACTTGGGGACCTTGACGGGGTACTTTACTGAACACTGTGATCTCAGGCACCAGCGGTATAAGAAAGGTCAATCGAACACAGATATTTTTAGATTTAGTGAATTGGAATTGGAGACGTCGGAGCACGTTCTCTCTGAATGTACCGTTCTCTCCAAATGTCCCGTTCTCTCCGAATGTCGCCTTCCAACATTTGGAATATTTCACCTGGTAGGATTCTTAGCTTTAGCAGTAGCTTGAACCTTTAGGGGGCTCTAGGCAGCTCAAAAGACCTATGCTGGTCGCGGTGCGTAGTGCCATTCCGATCTAATCTAATATAAAAACAAAGTTTAAGTCACTTAAGCCGGTAGAGGGTATTCACCATTCGTCAGAACCGAATTAAAAAAAAATCTTACTTGTTTTTCTCAAATCTCTTAAACATCTTTTAATCAATGTCAATTTAAATGTAAAAAACATTGTAGCTTTTACTTAATATTTGTATTCATTGACCACTGTCTACATGCAAAGCCACAACACACCATTCCGAAATACAACAACAATATCAACTCCCTTAACAAATATCATGTTTAACAACAACAAATAACATTAATTTAGTTGTTGATACTAAAATTGTATCATTTGTGTCAGTTTGTTGTACATACAACGTCATTGTTGTTCTTGCTGATGTTGAAATTGTACATACATATAATGTGAATGGTAGATGTGTATGTTGTTGTCTCTATGTGACACAAGTGACTCGTGTGTGTTTGTGTGTTCCTCCTGCTCATAGTTCCTCACATCACATAAATGGTGTGAAATAGTCATTATTTCATTATCGTTAATGACCATAGCAGACACTATAGACAAAAACCGACCAGACTCCAAATCTACACACACGGAAATGTTGTTATTAATACTAAATTTGACACTGGTCCACCATCATCATAAGCAGCAGCATTATTGTCACCGTCACCGTCATCTCATATCTACTTGTCGACTCTATTGAATTTGAACTGGTTTTAGGGATACAATATTTTGCTGTAAGCTTTATAACTATCGAATACCACAATCAAATATGTATTTCCCTTACAGGGTGCGCAAAAATAACCTTCCGATGTTTTTTGGCTGTAATTTAAAAAAAATGAAAAACTTTGATTCTTCTTGTGGATTATTTTTATTTGGTCTTTTAATTTTTTTTACATCAAGTCGAGAATATGATGTCATGTAAATGGCCGCCGCCACAGTTGATTGTCATTTGAGCCCTTTTTATGGCATTTTACATCACTTTGGCCAAAACTTCCGGCGATAGGTCCTCACATTCTTGACGGATATTGTCTTTAAGAGCTGCAAGAGTCTGAGGCTTGTTGACATAAACCCGCGACTTCAAAAAGCCCCACAAAAAGAAGTCTGGAGCGGTCAAATCAGGCGATCCTGCTGGCCAGTGCAAATCGCCAAAACGGGAGATTAGGCGCCCGGGAAATGCATCCTTCAGCATGTTGGTTGTGGCACGTGCAGTTTGTGGCGTTGCACCGTCCTGTTGGAACCACATGTTTTCCAATCCCAATTCATTAAGTTGCGGCAAAAAGAACTCGTTGATCATTGCTCTGTAGCGCTCACCATTCACAGTAACCGTTTGGCCCGCGACATCTTCGAAGAAAAAAGGTCCGATGACTCCTCTAGCGAACCATACAGTGACTTTGAGTGGGTGTAATGGCTCTTCGTGGGTTACACGCGGATTTTCAGTGCCCCAGAAGCGTAAATTTTGCTTATGTACGTACTCGCTTAGATGGAAATGAGCCTCATCACTCATGATTATTTTTGATGAAAAATCATCTTCATTATTGCTCAAATAAATAGTCACCAATATTTCGCGTTCTGGAGCAGCGTAGCGTAACATTGTTTATTAACGTGTATTTCGCATGTGTTTACTACACAAATGTCAAAACAGAACTGACATTAGGGGCCAATCGCAAAATTAATAGCATTTTCTGATAGGAGGATTACTTTTGCGCCACCTTGTATATGCCGTTGTTGTTGGCTTATCCATCCATTAAAATATATAAAAACTCATGGGAATTAAGTGGATTTCCCTTAACAACAATATAACTATAAAGTATCGCTGTTTGTCTACTTGGGGGGGCAGGGGGAATTTAAAACAACAAAATATATACAAATTTATGTAAAACTATCCATAAACTTCTATAACAACACTAAAAATTAAATAGGTGTCAACAATAGAACAACAACAACCAAATATAATACAACAACATCGACATCAGTAACATTTTGTTGTTTATTTTGTAATTTTTATGTTGTTTTACATATTAATATGTTGTATTGTAGTTCAGTGTACACCAGTCCATTCATATGTATTATCTCGACCCATCTTTATGTTGTCTCCATTCAATGATGCTAATGTCGCGCTATTTGTTCTTTTGGGGGGGGGAAAAAATTAAAGGTTCTTGCCAGTGTATCCCTTGTTTAAAATGGTGCCATTGTTGTTGTTGTTGTTGTTGCTGGTGATGGTTTGTTTGGTATGGCCATGTGTGGTGGTTTACATGTGTATATAATACTTTTTTTTTTCTCCATAATGACCACAATTTAACATGGTTTTTAGGTGTAGTCTATCTAATACACCTGTGGAAATAAGTTAGTAATATTATAAATCCATTTATGTGTATAAACAAGATTTTGTTTTCATATTTATGATTTAAATTTAAATTCTTAAATTTCAAAAATTCCAGTGTTATTACAATCCTAGGTAAGTCAAAATTGTAATTATTAAGTATCCCGATCCGTGTATTATAGAAATTCGGATCTATGTGTTAAAGCAGACTATGCTGTATTGCTGCCTGGTGGAATTTAGAACTTGAAAAGCTTAGAAAAAGGAAAGGACGCCAACTGGAACAATACAAAAGGAATACGAGTATTAGAAGGAAGCTCGGCAATCTAAACTGGATGCTTATTGGACTTTCTGTGAGGAAGTCGTGTGAGAGAGAGAGCTAGTATCTGTAAGACCTTTCAGAAATATAATGCAGCGAAGCTTGCCACTCTTAGGAGACCAGAGGGGACCTTTGCGAGCACCCAACAGGAAGTGAATGATGTTTTATGCACTTTCCGTGTACCAAAGTGATGGCGGCCCTAATGGTAAATATCCTAAAAGGTGGCGGAGATATTCTGGTTTAAACTCTAAAGCCAGTTTTTGTGACAAACTTGGTCCATGGATACGTTCCGTCATTCTAATGCGATGTCAAGGTGGTTTTATTCCCTAATCTGAAAAGGAATCCTATACTTTGGCAAAAAGTTTTAGTTTTAGGTGGAAAAATTCTTTCCGAAAGTGATATTGCCGCGAAACTCTCTAAATTGTTAATTAACATGCGTATCAAAATGGGAGACACTGAAAGTGGCCCTTCATGATATTGTTTTCAAGAAGGAAAAGGGTCTAGACAAATGGGAATATACGCTGGGTGTTTTTGTTGACATTGAGAGGGCTTTCAATGATGCTACTTTTGACTTGGTGAGGTCTTCGTCATGGTGTGTTCCCAATTCTTGTTAAATGGATTCAATTTATGTTATCTAAAAGACTGTTGACCGCTAAAAGTTAGTGGGGCAAAAAGGTCACAGTTGAGGTCAGTAGAGCATGCCCTCAAGCGGATGTATTCTTCTATCTGCTGCTGTGTTTTGTGTTCGACTCATTTTTGGTGGAGATTAATGGTTTGACTGTGCACATCCAGGCTTATCCGTATAATGTTTGCGCATTTGGTGTATGGGAGGTCACTAAGAATTATTTGTAAAAAATGCAATATGTTGTGGACCTGATATAAACAGCTGCTGCAATAAGCATGGGCCATAATCCAATCTGGAGAAGACTACGTTTGTTTTGTTCACGTGTAGCACTAAACATAGGAGTCTCAGACTTACGGGTTTGAAGAGAGTTACTCTCTAATCTAATCAGGTTTAATATCTAGGGGTGACTTTAAATAGTAAACAGGATAATCGGTAACTAACGTTAAGAAGCGCAGGAGTATCAGTATCTGTAGTGACAGTCAGACTGCATTTAAGGAGGAGTTTTTTAAAATGTTATTTCGATCGAGCGTTCATTTTCCTATATCACGTACGTCCATTTCTATGGAAACGGTGCTCATTGCTTTCGACTACGATGGATCGGCTCATTTACGAAAAAACAGTTTTCAATTAGAAGTGGTAAGAGAGGATATACAAAGCGTTTTGAAAGCAGACCAGATGGGATACAATGCTAGTGCTTGTTGTCATGTCTAGGGAATAAGAAAACAACAGAAGACATAATGTTTGTTACTATCCAGTTTCCACCAGGATCTGACAGCATATTTTGGGTTGTAACATCTTGTTTCTTCTGTTTATAAATTATCCCTGCCTGATTTTCTAAGGTTTATAAGAAATACTATGAAATTCAAGGCTTAGATCTGCTCTCTTTTCCTTTTAAATTTCAATTCTAATTCTTCCGCTTTTCTTCATTTATTTTCCATCTCTCGTGCTTGGTAGCAGGAAAATTTTCTGTCTGAGGGTTATGGACTTGCTTCTGTGACTATGGACAACCCACCTCAACTCAAATGTGCTAAAGTTATTTAAATCGTGATATGAAATTAGTTTCGTTAGAAGCCAAAATCAGACTTAGTTAAAATGGAAGCTGTTAAGCAAGAGAATTTGAAATCCTGGTAAAATTCGTGCTAGTTAAAAAGTCGGAGTCGTGGTTCTTGGAAAGTCAAAATCAGTGTTCTTTAGAACTCCAAAATGATGTTGCTTAAAAGTCAAAATCGTGGATAAAATTTAGGGCATTTCACCTTTTTTTTGTGGATTTTTGTAACTCTTAAAGTGCAATATGAGTGCTTGTGGATTTTGAAGAACAATCCAAGCATGTGTATGGGTGATTCCAAAGTGGATGGAAGGACTGGATGTAGCTTCTATAGCTGCGATTTTTCTGTTGGAAAATACTTCGACTATACCGAATTATAATACCGTCTTTTAGGCTGAGATCAGGACAATCACTAAATACATTAAATTTATTGAAGTGATCATCGGAAATGTAAATCTTTACGGATAAATCAGCCACTATCCTTGGGTGCAAGGAGGAAATCAATAACTTCTCAACCAGAGGGGTAGTACTGAGATTAAATAGGTTCCGGGGCATGGTTGCATCGCAGAGAACAAAATGGCTTACGAATTGGGCAAAGAAAGTTCTTCTCAGAGCGCGGTCAAATTGGAGAGCCGCTACAGTAGGTAAGACCACTAGAATTCCATGGGGGATTCCGCATAGGGGAGAAACACAGGGACTTTTGAAGCTCGGTAAACAGAAACTTGGTGAGATATAAAGTAGTCTCACCAGGCATTCAAGATATCTTACAACACTTCATTTGTGGCTGTCCGGCCTTTGGAAAGATTATGGTTCAAAACTTATCTGGTGTCAATATTTCAACTTTGAGTGACCTTAGTGGAATGGGCTTGAGGCGTCTGAGGAGTTTCGGCAAAAGAACGGAATTTCTGGCTTAGTTATATGTTCTATTTCTGGAAATAAGTCGGTTGTAAAGAGTTATCTTCACTTCCGATTGCTCTTTTTCAATCTGGGATTTTTTTTTAATTTTTTAAAGGATTGAAGGGTTCCATGAAATGGATTTCGTACAAAACTTTGAGTGTATTATTTAGTTCTTTTGTTTCATCTTGTTCACTATTATAAATTACAATATGCATATCAACAAACCAGTATCTATACAAAATGTATGCAGTCGATATTCTATAGATGCCACACGGTATTCATGTAAGTGTTTAGTTCAGTTTAGTTTACTTTGCTCTTTGTCGTGTTTATTGGTGTTGTTGTTGTTGTTTTTTAACTGCATTGACACTTTAACACCCCAGAGATTTTGTATTCCTATAGTGATTTTTTCTACAAGCGTTTAAACGCGTTTGTTGATCAATTAATTGACACTGCATTTTTGTTCCTCTTTTTTTTTCACTGGTCTGTTAAAATATTCTTTGTTTAAACGCTCTTGGGTGCTTTTGGTTTTTTATTCTTTCTTTTTTCTAAAATTAAAATTGTGTTCAATATTGACACTATAAAGTACTTTTAAGGCTTATAATTTATTGTATAATAGAAAAAGAAAACAGCAGGTAATACTAGTTAAGAAGATAATGAATGAAATAATTTTAGAAGAAATTTTTGATAATATAATATAAAAGGAATTTTTTTGGAATGTAAATGACTTTATTAGAGTCAAAGAATTTATTAGAATGAAAGAAAGAAAAACATAAGAGTGTTAAAAATGTTAATGATTATTTTATAAACACAAAGAATTTTATGAATCCTTGCATGAATTTTAGCAAATTTCTTTGCCACAAACATTGAAACAAATTAACACACATTTTGAGGGAAAATCATTTATTTAACTTATTTCGTGTGGTTGCTGTAGGAATTTTAATATAAAAATTTAAATTTTGATTACATTATTTTAACATCTTGTTGTTTCTAAATATTATTGTTGCATTTTTGTCATATTGTCAATATTGTGGGTTTAATATTTATTTTGCCAGTTTATCGGCCTGTCTACATTTTTTAGTTCTAAGATTTAGTTTTGTTATCGTTTTGTTGCTCCTTTTTATTTATTTATGTAAGAATTTGCCTTTTTATGTCATTTTCATTTTGATTATTATCGGTATGTCATGTGCAGAAAACCAAAAAAAAAAAAAAATAAAAAATAAGAAAGAAAAACATACCAGACTGTCGTCGAGAGGCTTATATATTAACACCAATCCAATGGTTATTTTATATCCCAGCAAAATTTTAGCAATGAGTGCGATATATTTTTGCATTAGCTTGTAATGATAACTATTTAGCTTCTGCATTATTTTATTGATTAAATTTTAATTCGATTAAATAATTGATTATACAATTAATTCGATTAAATAATTGTTTGCCCAATCATGTTTTTTCTCTGTGAGTAAAAACATGATTGGGGCAATCATATTCGATGATAATATTATTTTTAGGATTATGCTTGTGGCAACCATAGTCGTACTATAATAAAGTTATCATATTATGGTAATAAAATAACCATAATTTTACTATAATATGGTCCCTATAGTTTTATTAAGAGTCGAAGCTATGAAAAAGTTCTTTAAATTTCAGAATATTTCTTTAAGAAATGTGTTTCCTAAAGAAAACATTTTCCTTTTTCAAAGAAAAATACTTAAAAATTATTTTTAAATTCTAAGGACTTTTTCTAATAGAAAAATTCTAAGGATATTTTTAAAATAATTTTTAGATAGTCCTTAAGAGTCTCAGATTTGGAAAATGTCCTCAGACTCTAAGAATTTTTAAGAATCTAAGTTTCCTAAAGAATATATGAATTTTTATCTAAGAAACAGTTTGCAGAATCTGAGAATTTTACTTTAAGAAAAAGCTCATAGAAACTACACTCAGAAAAAAAAGTTGGTAAAAAAATTTTTTAATCAGTATTCAGCCCCACTTTACTATTTTGGTACTAATTTTTAGTAAAACATTTATTATTTATTAAATTTTTTTGCTGCTCACATTTTACAAATTACAGAATTTTTACAGATTATTTACAAATTTTTGTTGCTAACTTTAGAAACCATATTACAAATTTTTGAAAACCGATTTGCTAAAATTAGCAAAAAAAAATTACTACTTTAAAAAATCAGCCCTTAAAACAATTAAAATTTGACCTTAAAATGCAAAAAAAAAAATACTAAAAATATTTTTCAAAATAAAAATTAGCAAATTAAAACAAAATGATAAATTCATTTATGTTTGTAGTATTTTTTAAGCCTTTGAATTTTTTTTTTTTTTTTTAATTTTTTCTATAATATTTTTGGAAAAAATATATAAATAAAAAATGGTTCTAAGAACATTTTTAAAATTTTTTTTAGATAGTCCTAAGAAACTGTTTGCAGAGGCTGAGAATTTTACTTTAAGGAAATGCTGGTACTAGAATCCAAAAATGTTTCTATCAGAAAAATTTCTAAAACTCTAGTACTTTGTATGAAACATTTTCCTATAAAAAATTATTTTATTAATATTCTGAATACTTTTCCTACAAGATGGTTTTTATTTTACAATAAATGAATTACTAAACATATTTTAAAAAATATATTATTGTTTTTATTCAAAAGAATTAAAAAATAATATCTTTATATAGAATCTTTTTGGCAATGAATTTTTTCGACCTCTCATGTGAAAATGATCAAATATTATAATTTTTACACGGGTAACTGAACGAATACATTTTATTTTATTGAAACAAGACAGTATTATGACTGTAAATATCACAGTTATGTTTTATTTAATTTATAATTATTCATTGATTGTTGTCAGCATTTTATAGTTCCATAATTATCATATTTTTTTCATGGTCAGAACATTTGTTACCACAGTATGGTTACAGCCAATCATGTTGTAAAATAGAAAGTGGCAATTATGAAATAATAAAAATATTAACTATAATAATGATGGTAGAGACCATATTGTTAGTTAGAACCTATTTATAAACCAATAACTTGATTGCGACAACCATACCCGAATGCAGCAAGCATAGTATAGTAGGAGTAATCATGTTGCAACCTTGCTTTTTCTCCGCGTGTATGATTTAATTCAAGAAGCATAAATGAAATTAAATATTTTTAGTTTAAGTGATTTGTTAAAATTAAATCAATTCATTTGATTTTATTGAAAGAATTAACAAAATCTTTACTTTGAATTTGATAAAAAGAATTTTGAGAACTGTATTTTAAATGAATTTCCTAAAAATCAAATTCCATTAAATTTTTATTCGATTGATCCCTTGCTAAAATGTTGCAGGGAATTCATTTGATGGAATTCACAATTTCTATCATTCATTGTTAACAATTATTAAATTCAGTCATTAGGATTTCAAATAATTTCTTTCTAAATCGATCAATAATTTGAAAATTAAAAATTGTGCTTTTGAAGAGCATAACTCGGATGATGTCAAAGCTTTTACCATAAGTAATGATTTTTTTATTCTGAAGTTAACATTCTAAATTTTTTTTACAGATTTATTTTATTTTTATATAACAAACATCGAGATATTTTGATTGTTATTGGTGTTTAGAAGGTTTTAACCTCCGCATATTTACTAAAAAATTAACTAAATTAACTATTTTTAGCTGGGCTGATACATGTAATTCGATCTGGCAAAAGATCTTTTCAGAACCCCAAGCTTTAGACAAGCTGGAGCCTTTAGAAGAAGGCGGAGCTTTAATAAATAATCTATAAAATCGTGTATTCTGCTTCATTATTGTCTTTTTAGTCCCATTTCACAGAGCAACTTTTGTTTCGCAACTCTTGAGTTTGTGGGAGAGAGGGGAAAGAAGAGTGGTAATTGGTACGTAGTTGCTTGTTCTCGTCAATTCGATTTGTTTTTTTATTCTTCGTTTTGTTTTTTAGTTCATCGTTTTTTTCATTTATTTTAAACCAAATAGTTAAGTTATTTTTTCAATAGGCACAATGACGTTACCAAAATGTGAACACCAGAAATGTTCTTTTTTATATAAAAAAAATTGTTTTACTCTGGGTCAATTAATATTTTTTCGGTTTTATTTTCGTTATTTTTCGTTTCTTATTTTTGTTTTTTTTTTTTTATAAACGAGTTTTCAACCTCCATATATTTACAAAAACAAAGTAATTTAACTATTCTTAGCAAGGCTGATATTTGTATTTCTATAAGGTAAAAAATCTCCTCAGAACCCGAAGTTTAAGAAAAGCTATAGCCCTATGCAATTTTTAATCAAAACTATCAACAATTAAATAATAATTTTCCGAATTTTAAAAATGTATAAAGACAATTGGATATCATTTTTAAATTTTTTAATCGAATGAAATAAAATTTAATAAATGAAAAATCGATTACAATTCCAAATTTTGTAAATAGTATAAGTAAGAAATCGAATGAACTCGATTGAAAAGATCTCATGATTAGTAATAAGTGAATTAATTTAAAAATAAATCGAATGAGACTAATAAGAACTCATTACTTTCCTCATTCTCTCAATCATAGAAGTAATCACTTACATTATAAACTCCCAGGTAATATGTCCTTACATTACCTTAAAGCCATTCGCCTGTAAAATTCATCATTAGATCAGGGACCCCTGTGGCTGTATATAACTTTTTACATTATTTGACAGTGTGTAGTTTTGCTGGGATGCTGTCTCATCTCCTTGTGTCTGTATGAAAGATGATGATTTATTGGTATAAAAATGCTTTTATTTTATGATGATATAGTAAATTCTTTTACAAGTAACGCAGATTTTTTTTGCCACATGAGACCTGCTTACTGAGAGGTGGCAAAAATGAGCAACAACACTGTTGTTACAACAGCAGCACCATTACACAGTGCAACAAGAAATTTCAGCCTCAATGATTCTAAGGCGAAATAAAAGTAGATCATTACAGAAAAAAATTAATTTTTCAATTGAAATGTGGTTACTACGACTAAAATCGGTTTATATGTCGTTTCTTTGAAAAATTTTGATAATTTTTTAACTCCAAATTATTTATTTTGTCCCCTCTATACTTACTCAATCAGACGGTGTCCAGCAACGGTACTTTCTTATAAGATATGAAATTTTGTAGTGAACATTTTTCATTTTTAACCGCTGCACAAATTTTGATAATTTTCAAAATCGGCTGCTTAAGAAAATAATGAAACCATTAAATTCGAATTTATCGATTTTTTATATATTTTTTTTATAAAAAAAACTTGAAATTGATAAAACTTTGTCTAGATGAAAAATTTTTATGGTGAAATATTTTTCTGCATGTAAAAACAATTTTAATAATGAAAGAAATTTTTGTGCTGAAAAAAATATATTTGTGGTGAAAAAAAAAAATTTAAGGTGAAAAAGAATTATTGAGGTGATTATAAAAAATTATTCACCTTTATGTGTCTGGTGAAAAACATGACAAAATATTTATTCACCAAATGCTAATATGAAAATGTACTAAAATAAGAAAATTTTGTATGCAAAATTTAGAGGTAATTATCCCTTTAAGGGATTTCTTTGTGTAATGGACTATTTTAATTTCGCACTGTTACCATTAAGGCTGATTTGTTGCACAGTCATATTAACAAGACAAGTAGAGAGATCCAGTACAAAGAGATAAACAAAATAATACTATTTTTCAACTTTGTGTTTTTATATAAAAACAATCAGTAAAATTCTACCAACTCAGTACGTTCGCTATAAATTCATCCTACCAATCATGTCATCCCATAAATCCATCCTCCTCTTTTTTTATTATATGAATTAAATGATGTTTTTCAGAGGATTTGTCATTTTTCTGAAAACTCCTCATATTTACACATACACGCAAATACACATACAACATACAATATGTTGCAGAAAAACTGACTTGTTATATTGGCTGGTTGTAGGTTGATTCTGTGCAATGGAATCCTATTTGTTAAGGGAATAAGTAATTTCGTATATAGTATTTTATTTAAATTAACCCCCAAATGCACAAGACAGTAAAAGCTCTAAAAAACTTATCGATTCATAGCTCTTTCAGTTGACTATCCAAATCGTTTGAAAAACTTCCAAGTTTTTAATTCAATAACAATTTTTTATTTGTGAAATTTTGTAATGCAATTTTTTTCATTCCTAAGATCCAAAACACTAGGATATAATTTTTATTCTCCCTAGGATAACCCTAAATCGTTCCTAGGTATAACCAAAAATGTTGATTTTTATACCTTCCATATATATATAAATTTCTCTTATTCCATTTGAAACACATCCAAATATTGTTTTAAGACCCTTTAAGGCAGCGGTTCTTACTAACTTTTACTCCACGCACCCTATGAGACATTTTTACTGGATGAAGGATCCCCAAATTTTTAAATATTTTATATTTAAATAGAAACAATTAATTCCGAATATTTTTTTTTAAATGGTATAATTTAAAAATACGAAGATGAAAAAAGTTTTTATTAATGTAGAATTTAAGAAATTTACAAGATAACATTTTTGGCAGAATCTTTCAATTAAATTACCCTAGAAAAAGTTAAAAACTCTAGGATTTTGAGGGGTTTTTTATAAAAAAGTTAATAAGTACCTGTGATTTTTTATGAGAAAAAATTGATTCTCAAACTCTAACGTTTTTTTTTTTTTAATTTAAGATTGTTAAAAAAAAATGTGTATACAATTAAACGAAAAAATTGGCGGAGTATGAAAAGTCCTTAGAATTGGTATACCTAAACTTTTTATCAAAATTTCTTTTTAAGCTACACAGTTCTTATTTCCTTAAAAAGTTTTGAAAATCGCGATATATTCACTATTTTTGGATTTTCTTTACTAAATTTTAAGGGATGATGTTGAATGTGAACCACACCTAAACGTCAAGTTTTTTTCTGCATTTCATTAGACATTTCTCAATTTCAGACTAACTCAATCGAGCAACGCGTTAAAGTTATTCAGGCTTATTATGAAAATGGGCGTTCAAATCAAAATACATTTCTTGCACTTCGTGATTATTTTGGTCAGCATAATCGACCAATGTGTCCACAATCGGGATAATTGTGCACATATTTCTGTAAATCGGGTCTGTAGGAAATGAAAAAACACCTGTGCATGCTCGCCCAGTTCTTTCTGCGGAAAACACTGCTGTTGTTCGCGATAGTGTGTCATGAGGTCAGCCAAGCATTTACCGTGAATGGTGTTCGCTATTGAGAGATGATAACGAACTTATTGTGGCCAGGAATTGAGGATATTTCCCTGGAGGATATGTGGTTTCAACAGGACGGTGCCACTTTCCACACAGCCAACGAAACAATGGCTCTTTTGCGCGACAAATTCAATGGCCGTGTTATCTCAATTGGCCGCCAAGATCATGTGATTTGACACCGTTGGGCTTCTTTCTTTGGGGGTATTTGAAAGAAAAGGTGTACGTCGATAAGCCAGCAACAATTCAAGAGCTAAAGGATGATATAAATCGGCACATTAACGGCATAGAACCTCAATTATGCCTCAGCGTCATCGAATATTAAGAAATGACAATAATTTCCTAAATAATTTGTGTTTTATTCAAAATCAACATCGGCCCTTTAAAATTTAACCACCCTTTATTTTATTTCGAACAGTTTTATTCGAACTCTTCTCGGACCCCTTTGGACCCCCCATTTGTGAACCGTTGCTTTAAGGTATACAAATTTGTGATCCTAATACTTAGACGATCTAGCCATGAGAGTCTGTCAGCTGAAATGGGGAGGTTGCTCGTTTTTACCCAAATTGTTGTTTAGTATTCTAAGTAAATAAAACATTTTGTCATATTTTTTCACCACATCGAAATTTTTCCATCTCAAAAATTGGTTTTTACCCCAAATTTTTTTTTTTTACCTCACATAACGACAACGAAATTTTTTTCACCTCAAAAATTGTTTTTCACCTCAAAAATTTTTTTACCTCAAAAATAGTTTTTCACCTTAAAATTTTATATTTCACTTTAATTTTTTTTTTTTTTCACCTTAAACATTTTTTTTTCACCATACAGATTATTTTTCACCTCCAACAAATGTTTTTCGCACTAAAATTGTTTTCATATGCGGAAACGTTTTTCACCACAAAATAAATGTTTTTTTTCACCTCGACAATAGCTGTATTTATGCGGAAAGCTATTGACGGTAGCTTCTGTTATTGCCATATAAATTTGTCATAAGCCAACGTGTAGTGTTAACGCTTAACGTTACTTATGTCAAATTTGTATGGACATGACATAAGCCAACTTTGAGAGCTTGTCACATAAACACAGCTAATGTTTTCTAAATTTTATTTTTTTTTATTTTATCAGTAGCGAAAATACTTTTATACTGGAGGGTATAAAAAATTAGAAAAAGTTAAAGACGGATTTAATGATTTTTCTTGTTTAAAATCATTTTAAAACTCTAATATCAGTATTTTGAAAATGTTTGGTTAAACAGAATGAAAAAGATTTGAAGTTTACACTTTAAAGTTTTATTAAGCACATCTCTTTTAATTTAGCGATGACAGTTATTCACTTGAAGCAAATTTGGCGAAACATGCGATTTGACATATGGGATCAAAGAAATACACAATATTTTTACCTAAATAATAAGGATAATATTCTGCAAATTTTACCGAAATCAGATATTGTCCAAGGTAAAAGTTGCCAAGGTAAAAGTTTAAAGATCATATATTTAGATGTTTCGGATTTTTCATAAACACGCTAAAGCTTGACTTCACTATATTTAGAAGTCTGCACTCAGAATATGTGGCTTACTGTTTGTAGTTTAATTAAAAGAGTATCAGTACAGTTAAAAATCAGGGAATATACATTTATTTTTTAAAGAAATATTTATTTTAACTTTTTATACATTTATTCAAAATGATTTACTGTCATTTGCCAATTTTTTTCAGTTTCATTTATTATTTTTTTTTTATTTGTTTAAAATTTAATAAAAATTAACCCACAAAATGCAAATTTGTGGATTATTTTTTTCCGTTACAGTTATTACAAATTTAAATTTTGTTTGCTGTCTGCGTCAAAAAAAAAATCCGATTTGTTTTTTATTTTTTATTTATAAACACACACACATATGGTTATTCACACAAAATGTGTCTATAGACTGTGTGAGTATACATTTTTTAGATTAAAAAACAAACAAAAATACAAAAGCGGAAACAATTTAAAATAAATGAATAATCAGTTTTTACGGAATTGGTAGGATAAATTTTAACCTAATTAATCATTTGTTTTTTTTACTGATTTGTCAGTTGTTTAAACAATATTTAAAAAAGCCATTTGATTTGAATGAAAAGTTAGTAGACCGGTTTTTAAATGAAATATAATTTTTTTAAGTGGTATTTTCTGTTATTTTAACTTACAAACTATTCTAAGTGTATTGGTGCTTTGAAATAAACATAAGAATAATACAATAAATATGGCCTCTAAATAGACCGTACCTATTTAATATGTCCCTTTTTAATTTCAATGCAATCGAGGGGACCCATCAACAGTGCTTTTTCATAAGTGGGATTTTTTTAAATACAAATTTACTTAAGTAAGAAATTTTCTTTGTAAGTTTTTTACTTAAGTGAAATTTCAGTAAAAAAAATGCTATTTATAAGGGATCATGTTTAACTTTAAGTACCAATTATAGTACTTTAACTTTAAGTACCAATTAATTTGAATTTCTCAAATTTCAGATATGTTCCCTTATAGAACGTAACCACCAAAACTTTAGGTAAACCAAAATAGTTTTGAATGAATATTCCAGATAACTTTTGCCCTTATCCACACAATTTAAATCCTTGTATACATTTGGTTTATACAATTTTTTTTATTACACCGGCTCTGACAACCTTCAGTTTTTTTTTTGTTTGTTTTTATAAAATAAATAAATATTTTATATTGTTGTTTTTGTGTTTTACGTACATATTTCATATTTAGTAGATAAATACACGTTTTATGATGTTATAATAAATGGCTTCATTCTGGGGTGACAAATAGTCCGGTTTGTTATTGTTTTATTTTATGGTTGATTCTCTTATTCTTATTATTTATTTTTTTTTTTTTTTGCAATAAATTTTTGTCAACTGTCTTGACTGCTATTTATTTTTAGTTCTTATTTTTTTTTAGAATGATTAAGATTTCTTTTATTTTTAGATGTCATTTGTAGAGACAGAAAAAACTCCTTCAGTTTTAGTAGTTTTATTAAAATGAAGAATGATTTATGTAGATTTAAAAATTTTATTCAGCATAGAATTTAAGTTTATATGTGGAATATTTAGAGTTGGAAAATTTATTGTTATTAAAGCGATGTTTTAAAATAAACTTTTCAAATAAGGAAATAGATTAATTATAAAAAATTAAATATAAAATATCACTTCTACTTATTTTTATATTTATTTTATCGAAATGAAATTAAGCTTTTTAGAGTTGGATGCCCTTTTTGCTTCAGTTAAACATACAACAGCAGTTTCTTTTTTTTTTCTTAACTTTTAATATTTATCATTTTTAATACAAATTTTTTTATAGTATCTGGCCATAAATCATATATTAATCCTTTACACTTTAACCAAAAAAGAAAAGTATTAAATTTCAATATCTTTAAGTTAATAATTTATGGTAATTTAAGTTCATTATTATTTCTCCAAATACGGAAGAGAAAACTAACAGTGCTGCACAGTGGGATGAAATCAAAATATTTCAGCTATTTCTTACTGGATAATCAGATTACAGCGAACTTTCTGATAGCTACAGCCAATGTAATTTCGAGGTTAACCCTCAAATGCGCAAAACCGCCAAAAAGCGGTTTTCATATTTTAAGATATTTTTTGTTGCTAAATAATATAGTTGTGTTACAACAATAGTTGAACTTCAATATAAAACTTAATTAAGCATATTTTTTATTAACAAACCTTTTAGTAAAATCCATGATTAAAAATTAAAATTTATTAAATTTAAATAAATTTTTTTTTGGGGGGAAAAAATATTTTAAAAATCTTTAAAAATATACATTTTTGGTGTCATACATATATGAAGTTTCTGCTTTAAAAATCAGAACTCACATGACTTCGTTTGGTATACGTTTTAACTCATTAAAGTTAATATCAAATTTGCGGAGAAAAATCAATAAAAATATATTATGCGATAGGCAAATACGTCAAAAAGGATAACGTAAAATCAAAATTGAAAAAATTGTAAGATATTCTTGTAAATTATCAAAAAGCAAAAAGTAGAAAACGGCTCGTACGCAGGAATAGGAGCCATACGAATAGTGTCAGAAAATAAAAACGAAAAATTAAGGTGTATTCAGTACACTGGGATTTAATGGGTTAAAAAATTTTGAATAAAAAACTACCCGATTGAAATTTCACAAATTCCGTCAATGTATATTCTTTCACTCAAAATAGTTTGAAATTTAAATTAACTTAAAATTTATTTTAAAATAAAGGAAAAATCACTTAAAAACCGGTCTACAAACTTTTCATTTAAATGAAAATAACTTATCATTTATTTTGAAAAGTTAATAAATTAACTTATAATATCCGTAAAAAATAAATGATTTTTCATTTATTTAAACTGTGAGCAATTTCACCACATATCCGTAAAAACAAATGACATTTTTTTATAATTATTATAATTAACTACAAAATCCGTTAAAAGTACTGATTTTTTCATTATTTGTTTTTTTTTAACTGTCACAAGTTAACTACAAAGTTTGAATAATGCTCCTAGACGAGAGCAAATAATGCTCATTGAGTTTGTAATTTAATCTAACAAATATTTCTAGAAATTCTAAAAACGTCGTCTCCTGATGATTACCTTAGGCAAGAATGAAATCCGGATAGGGACAAACCGGCCTACAACAAATTATTTCTCACAATTTGTTATAAGTTTTGTGGGATTTTAGAACATTTTATTACATTTAATTGCTTATAAAAATTACTGACATGAAATTTTGTTGACGATTGGTTAGGGAAATCGCCGAAAATCGAATGAAATTTTGTTATCATTTTAAGGCAAAAAAAAAAACTTTTTTATATATACACTCACAATATATTTTCCGTTACCGACTGTAATTTATTTAAAAAGTAATACGTAATACGTTTGTTTTTAAATGAAGAATCAATTGAAATTCATTGAAATATATTTTTTAACTATTTAAATCAGTCATTTAAAAAACAAACTATAAAAATCTACATACATTCAGTAGGAGTTGATATTTTCAGTTAAATGCAAAATTTTATGTTTTCTGCTTCTAAAAATAGAAATTCATATAATTCCTTTTTGTTTTTTTTTTAACAAAATAGTTTGTATATATACAAAATTATTACAATAAAAATTACAAGAAATTATTCAAATACACATACACATAAAGCCAATAAAAATATATACATCTGTGTGTGTTGTGTTGTGTTTTGTAATTACATACAAATAAAAAACTATCAATTTGAAAAACAAACCACAAAAGTAGTTATTTCTAACTTTTTGTCAGTAAAAATTTGATGGTTATTTTAAACGACTTTCTATTGTTTTTACTTTTGTCGATTATTAAACAATGATTGAAAATAATCAACAAAATGGGTTGAATATAATGAAAAATCAGTAGTCCTATTTTTGATTGTATTTTCGATTAATTTAATATGTATTTTAAGTTGTTTTTAACGAAATAATATTGTGAGTGTACCCTCATATAGTACATACATATATGGTGACGGTGTTTATCAGTTTGTCATTCCGTTTGTAACATTTCGAAATATAAGTATAAGACCCCATAAAGTATATATATATTCGTGATCTCTATGCGATTTTAAGTCGATTTAGCGATGTCCGCCTGTCTGTTGAAATGACGATCACGACGCAAAGACGCAAGTGGGGGTACCTATTTTTACCTAGATTATTGGACATTCTCCCAAGCAGTTTGTTTTTGAAAATGAGCAAACTCGGTCGAGCGGTTAAAAAGTTATGAGTGAAAATGTGAAAATACCTCTAAATTTTCCATACAAATTAAATTGGTGTATTTTAGTACAATTTCATAGCAGCGACTGGTACATAATATATTTTCTCACCTCAAATATTTTTCATCTCAAAAAATTTTTCCACCACAAAAAATTTTTTCATGACAAAAAATTTTTTTTCAATTCAAAAAATATTTTTTATCTCAAAATTTTTTTCCAAAAAAAAATCTGTTTTCGCACCCAAAAAAGTTTTTGACAAAAAATTTTTTTCACCTCCATAATTTTACTTTAAAAGTTTTTTCATTATTTGTATCAAAAACAGTAGAGAACGAGGTGGAACGGTCATTACCGCCCGAAGAGAAGTAATGGAGGGGGGGGGGGGGATTAAACATTTAAAAAGGTCCGTCTTCACAATATAGACGTACAACCGAGTCCGGAGCAGAGATGGAAGCCGACCAAAACTATCCGCGGCGGCTTAATCCGCTTGAGGCTATTTAATTTTTCGGCAGTTTACTTTTTTGGGCACCCCTAGCAAAAAAAATTTATGATCCCTTAGGAATTAAAAAAAGAAAATTTTCGATATGACGTTAAAGCGGGATGGTGTTACGAAGTACTGGGCGGTTACACAGAAAGTTGCGTGTTCGATCCCCAGCGACGGCAACATACATATCGCAAAATCTTCCTTCGGTTTCCCAAGGCACTTAGCTCCACCGAAATAAAATAATATAACAGGCCTGTGAACTACAGAAACTTCAACAATTTTGCCAAATCTTCATCAGATGTGGCGGGCAACAACTTCATTATCTTACATTTACAGTGTTGCCATATTTGAAGCCCTTCATCTTTCACCATCTTTCACATGTCCTCTTATCGCCTTTAAGTAATGGGAATAATTTCCTGAGTGTTTATTATTATTATTAAATTAAAAATGCATTCTGTCTAGTATATTTTCACTGTATCACCCTGTAATTAATGAAAACTTAAATTTGAAATTACTTTAGCTACGACTGTGTAAAATTATACAATAATCTGACCAGCCGTTAAGAAATTGCTAAATTATAAAAAAATAAATAAATTTTGTCCCACTGTAATATTTGAATATTTTTTTTATTATTATTATTAAATTAAATGATTTAAAGCCTAATTAATTAATGACACTGTAGAGAATTAAACCAGTGTAAAAATATTTAAATGAATATTTATCACTTGGTGTATATTTTTAAATTTTTATTCATTCGTTCTCTCACTGCACACATCATGTTTAACCATTAAATAAAAATCATTCATCCACACGCACTCACTGCGGTCCAGAAAATAAAATTGAAAAAAAAAATCACTTTAATAAAATAAAAAATATAAAAAAATTTAATTGAATTGCCACACCCATTGAGGAAAAATATTTATACAATCACCATGAATTTTTATTACACTTCTTTCTGGCAAATTGATAGTGATAATGGGATGGACAACTACATCTTCTTGTTCATCATCATTCTTTTTTAAGATTATTCCATGATGTTCATCGAGTGTCGAATAACTGTCTGATGTGGTATTAAATTGTATGCATTACAATTTGGTAACATAATCTGCATGTAATAAGCCAATGTCCAACAAATATGTCCAACAAATATTATAAAAATCTTTTACTTTTTACTTTTTAACATTTTTATCTTTATTTTCTTTTTCACAATTTGTTAGGTTTTTTTTTTTTGCTTTTCTTTAACTGTGCTGAGAAAAGTCTTTTGTTTAACTTGTCCCGTTTACACATCATCGCCATACTACTGGCAGCATTATCTTCTACTTACTAGGCAACAACAACATTATTATCATCATAACCATTATTCTTGAGAGGAAGATTTATACAAAAAAAAAATAGGTATCATCGTCATTATCATATTTTTTTTTTTTTTTGGGTTTGTTGTCAGCAATAACAACGTATTACAACTTATACAGTCTGTTACAAACTGAAATCAATCTTCTTACTTATTATTTTATGGAATTTTTATTTTATATTTTATAAATATTGCTACAAATGGTGGAGTAAATTATTTTTATCATTTACTTGGTAACATATGGAAATAATTCGCGGAACAATTTAATGCTTAAAACGAAAAAGGTTGGGCCACAGCCATTTGTCGCGAAACCAGTAAATTGAGTTGCGGTAAATCCAGTTTTGGTTGCTGTTGCAGAATATTAACTGAATCCTTCAAAGTTCTGATGTCATTGATTACTCGCTAGTATCTCGCGTTGTTTTTAAATTAACAGCCAGGGTCTTTGGACCCAACACGAGGATATCGGAACCAATGGGTAAGTGCCCAACGGTATTTCCTAGGCATGCGCTAGACTGAATATTGATAAGGGTCAAAGGGCGCATATATTTCGATCTTCTCTGGTAGCCGAGCAGCACTCCAGGCTTTGTCGTCGTGGACATTCACTTCAGAAATGGTTCTGGAGTAGTTGATACCCTTCAACAGTTGGCCGCGCGTAACAGGGTGACTCTTTACTGGATATTAGGTCATCGTGGACATGTTGGTAACGAGGTGGCGAACGAACTAGCTAGAATGGGTTCTTCCACACCTTTAGTAAGACCGGAACCGTACTGTAGGGTAAACTGGTCCACCATAGCAGCTTAGGGAGGAAGAACTTCCAATGGCAAAGGACCTTTGGAACAAATCTTTGGGGTTGAGACAGGCGAAACTACTGGTCAACCCCTTTTTCAATGGAAAAATGTTGGACCTTGCTAGGAACGACATTAGGTTACTAACAGGGTTTCTTAAAGGAAATTTCGGATTATACTACCATTTGTGGAGGATAAATCTGTTGGAATCGCCTCTGTGTCGACTATGTATTGAGGAAGACGAAACAACCATCCACATTTTGTGCGAGTGTGTTGTATTGCATGGGAACCGAGGAAAAGTTTTCAATAGGGAATTTTTTGTTCCAGAGGACATTAGAAACTCTTCTCCATCTTCTGTATTAAAGTTCATAGGGAATATTATACAGAACTTGGCCCACGGCTAAATCTTGACTTTATAATAATAAAAAATGGTTTTTCCGAGGTTTTTAGTCCTTTTACTCTCTCAGCTCCAATGCATTGTCCCCAAACTCCCACTTTGAAACCAGTTGTAGAACTAGTTAGAAATGTATAGTTTAAGTGAAAAATAGAAAGCACAACAAAATCACACCCATGACACTAGTTCTGAATTGATGAATTTAAGGCATTACTCGATGAAGATAGTTGTCGAACTTTAGAAGAACTTGCAAAATCATTGGGAGTCACTCGAGCAGCAATTTAAAAGCATTTGCTAGCAGCAGAATTCATCCAAACGTAAGGAAATTGAGTACCACACGAGTTTAAGCTGAAGGACGTTGAAACATGATTTTGCACGTTCAAAATGCATCTTGAATGCCGTAAAGAAAAGTGATTTTTGAATCGAATCACTACTGCCGATGAAAAGTGGATCCATTACGACAACCTGAAGCTTAAAAAGTCCTATCCATGAAGCCAAGATAATGCTCTGTATTTGGTGAGACCAGAAGGGTCCCATCTATATTGAGCTGCTGAAATCGGGCCAGACGGTCACAGGGGACCTGTACCGAACACAATTGATTCGTTTGAAGCGAGAAGGCTTCAAACTTGAATATCGTCAGCTTAATATTGCTTTGACCCACCGGCCATTTGTGAAAATATTAAGTTTAGAATAGATTATATAAACGCTTGCAAATAATTGAATTTAATTTTCGAAATTCGTGCTGTGTGAGAAATTTGTTTTGTAAATTGCGTCCATTTTATGATGGTCATAATCGACCCACCGAACGGGCTTTGCAAGCTGTTGTAACCACATTTCACACCTGTTCCACTTTATTGGAAATTAATTCACGAACCCGTATGCGAAGAGTGCGCACCGAGGTGAATATTTCTGCTGTATGCGAAGAGTGCGCACCGAGGTGAATATTTCTGCTGTATGCGAAGAGTGCGCACCGAGGTGAATATTTCTGCTGTATCGGCCAGTGTGAATGAACATCGCGATATGTCAATTCGTTACCCTTGTCAAGAATTTGACTTGCGGTATTCGATCATCTGGAAGATTTTACGTAAGCACCTCTGCTGCAGGAACTAAAGGCAGGTGTCGTACCACAACGTCGTTTGTTTGGTGAATGGGCCTTACAAAAGTTGGAATTAATCTCACGTTTTGGAGCAGTCCATTGGTCCACAAGATCATGCAATTTGACCCCACCAGACTATTTTGTATTGTAATACGTGAAGTCTCTCGTATACAGGGACAAGCCAGCCACAATTTCAACCCTGGAAGACAAAATTTCAGCTGCCATTGGTGATATACCGGCCGAAATGCTTAAAAAAAATATGCAAAAATTGGAGCTCACGGATGGAGACCACCTACGGCGTAGCTACGGGCAACATTTTAATTGAAATAATATTTAAAAAGTAAATGGCAGGCATTCATTTATCGTCCCAAATAAATATTTCATTAATTTTAGCAAATTTTCTCTTTTTTTTTTGCAATTTTCAAAACCCAAACGATTAAAAAGTCACCCTTTATAATGTAAATAACCGTTTTCTAATTTCAAACCAGTTTTCATATATTTTGTATTATATTTAAAATATTCAGTATCGACTTTGTTCTGCCGTTTTTCTCGATAACAAATATAAGCGTATAAGTCAAACCAATAATTAACTAACGATATGCAATCAGGCATGAAGCCGTAATATTCCATCATGACAACACTCGGCCACATGTTGCAAGACCGGTTAAAAACTATTTAGAAAATAGTGGTTAAGAAGTTTTGCCTCACCCGCCTTATAGTCCAGACTTTGCACCGTCCATTATTTTTGATCGATGCAGAACTCTCTCACAGGAATACTTTGCACTTCAGAACAGGGTATCCGAAATTGGCGCTTAAAAAAGAGCAGGTAATTTTTGAAGCCAAAAATGAGCAGCTCTTTTTTAGGCGCGGACTCCATAGGTTGCCAGAAATATGGGAATATGTCCTAGCCAATATAATTGTCTATATGATGGTTAAAATCACTTTAAAATTTTTGAGGGTTCCTCTCTGAACCTAAATCCTGAAACGCCACTGCCCCTATCACGTATGGTAGAGGGTTTAAAAATTCAAGTGCGTGTAGGGCACTAAGAAATTGTTGTAACGTAATTATAATAACTCATCATGCTGCATGCTTTTATGATATTGTTTCCAACGTGTTTCTTTTTTTTTGTGTCATTTTCTACCAAGTGTATTACTGGAAAAAATACCCAGATGATGTTATCAATTTCGTGGTATTACTTGTTATTTTAAATGAAGTTATTTACTCTCTTATTCTTGTCTGCAGTTATTTATAAAATATTTTTTTATTATTTTTTCACTTATTTTTCAATATTTTTTTATCGTTTTTTTTATTAATTTGTTTTATATAAAAGCCTTGCGTTTCAAATTAATTGCAGCAAATCTTTGGACAATCTTTTCTACGAAAACTACATAGTACAACCAGACATCTTCTATGCTTCTCTAAAGAACTCAACCTGTACTCCTTTGGTTTGGTGGCGTTTTTTATGAATAGATTTTTGTATCGAGGGAGCCATGAGAAGCAATATCTCTGTCCAAAATGTATACTCTTTGGTACAACTTCTTTACTTCAATTCAATTTTTTAAGACACCATCATCGATCATTGTCAAGTGTCTGTTTGTCTGTCTGTTCCAATGTCTGTCCATTCGACCATTTGTCTTACTATTCATCTGTGTGATGGAGTTTCTTTATTTTTTCAAATCTTCTTTTTAATTTTTTTTTTTTATAAAAAAAATCCCTATAATTCTTTATAAAATTAACTTGTTATTCAATGTAAATGATGTATTGAAGTGTGTTTTTATTTTATTTCATTTTTATTTTATTTTATATGGAAAGGAGATACTATTAATTTTATTTTAACATGACATCTGTATTTGGTCTATGAATTTTTATTATTATGGTACTATTTTTATTTTTTTTATGTGGTTGTGTTCTATAGACAATTTGCTATAAAATTGAAAAAGAAATAAAATATCACAAGAATTTTTTATTTTTTTGATTTGCAGTATTATTGTGGCTTTGCTTTTGAATTATTTTATTTGCAGGACATGCTTCATTTAAATTAAAATCCTGTTTTATAAAACTAGTAGCATATTTTTCTTGATTTGACGTGCATATATAATTAATAGTGGACCGTAATTTCTTTGAACTATATAATCAATTTGTTTTTTTTTTTTTGTTTTTGTTCTTGTCTACTTACTATGTTAATTGAATTTGAATAAAAATTGATTTAAACATACCTGAAAGAAGAAAAAGAAAGATGATTTTAATAAGTTTTTATTTAATTTAAAAATTTGTTAAATATTTTAATAATTTTCAGCATTTGGTTTATGAAATTTGCATTAAGGCTTTAGGTTTGCACAGAGATAAAAAATTCATAGTTAAATTAATTATTACTCGTAGTATATTTTACGAATATTTTTAAATTAAGTGTGAATCTTACTAAAGTAAATATGATTCTAGTTGTGAGGATTTATCATCTAGCGCCTTATTGAAATTCTTCATCTTTCACCACCTTTCATCTCTCCTCTTTTTTTTGTTAAGGAAAGTATCATATTTAATATTAGGAAGAATTTTCTGAGTACTGCTTTCCTTGAAAAAATATGATTCTAATAAAAATAAACTTTATCGTACTTAAATTAATATATCAATATTTTATATTATGTTTTCATTTTCAGAATAAGTAGAATAATTCTAAAATTAAAAATAAAACCAACTTAGTTTAATAAACCATATTTAATAGTAAAGCCTATTTAATTTAATAATGTTTCTACTTGATTTAAATTTTCTGTATATGTACAGGCTGGGGAAAAAACTATCATCTGATTTTCTTTCGCTATAACTTTTGTTTAAAGTGAAAACTCATTTGGTTTTTCATGGATTATGTTTGTTTTTCGCACTTATAAATTTTGTTTCAATTAATTGTGGAAAATTATATCCGAAAATTTGCCGTCGTCAGGGTTGATGTAAATTTGGACTCTTTTGATTACATTTTGCATAACTGTGCGCAGCATGTGTGGTCTCATATTATCAATTTCGGATCAAATGTTGTTCTTTAACTCCTTTAAGGAGCGTGCCCGTGTACACCAACGACTGCATATATCCTCATGATTTAAATTATAATTCAAAACTAGAAAAAGTTCTTTAAATTTAAGAATATTTCGTTAAGAAATGTTTTTCCTAAAGAAAACAATTGATATTAAGTACTTTTCAAGAAAACTTCTTTGATTTTGATGTACGTTTTTTTTTAAAAAAAATATTTCAAAGGACATAATTCAGATTTTTTTTAGTAGTCTTCAGAGTCTCAGAATATTTCGTTTAGAAAAAGCCCATAAAATCTAAGAATATGTATTTCTAAAATCCTAGTATTTTTCAAGATGAAAAAAATATTTTTTTAAAATTCTGAGAACTTTTTTCAGAAGAAAATTGTTATTTCTAAAGAAATTAATAACATATCTTTTTTAAAAAAATTATTGTTGCTTTTATTGAAAAAAATTAAAAACTATTGGGTGTACAAGTTAATAATGTCGATTTTTTTCGTGAAAAATTTATTAATTGTAATAAAAAAATTAATTGATACAAAATATTGTTCATCGTTAGCCCCTACTTTGTCCCATCTTTCTGGTAGCTTAGGGATTTCGCGCGAAAATAACTGCTCCGGTTTTGAATGAAGAATGAATTAAGCCAATTTCTGATACCCTGTTCTTAAGTGAAGCGTATTCCAGTAAGGGCGTTCTGCATCGATTGAAACAAATGGTGGTCAGAAGGGGCAAGGTCTGGGCTATAAGGCGGGTGAGCCAAAACTTTCCTTCCACTGTTTCCCAAGTAGTTTTTGACCGATCTTGCAACATGTGGCCGAGCGTTGTCATGATGGAAGATTATGGCCTTCCCTTCCACTGTTTCCCAAGTAGTTTTTGACCGATCTTGCAACATGTGCCCGAGCGTTGTCATGATGGAAGATTATGGCCTCGTGTCTGGTCGAATATTCTGGTAGTTTTTCGTTGATCGCTCTCTTCAAACGAATCAATTGTGTTCGGTACAGGTTCCCTGTGATCGTCTAACCCAATTTCAACAGCTCATAATACAAAACACCCTTAGGATCCCACCAAATACATAGCATTACCTGGGTACCATGGATATTGGGCTTCGACGTTGATTTGGCTGGTTGGCCGGGCTTTACATATGACTTTTTGCGCTTAGGGTTATCGTAATATATCCATTTTTCATCACTAGGAATAATACGATGCAAAAATGACTTCTTTTTGTAGCGTTCAAGCTGCATTTACGACATGCAAAGTTTTCTTGCTTTTAAATAAATCCCAATGCTTTTAAACGTAGGGAAATGGCTTGTTGTGTGACTTCCAATGATAATAAAAGTTTTTCTTGCGTTCGACGACAATCTTCGTTTAGTAATGCTTCCAAGTCCACATCTTCAAACCTTTTCGGCTGACCAGGCCTCTCCTTGACTGTCGAAATCACAACTTTTGAATCGCGTTCACAAATTTTTTGAGTTAGTGTATGTTGACCGTCAGCTTCTACCAACAATCGTTAACTTTCACCAGCCATTTTCTTGAAATGAATGAAGGTTATCAGACTTTTCCGCAAAACATATTTTTTAGGCACAAATTTTGAGATTATTATAGCGATTGAAAAAAATGTGTGTTTACACTTTGGCATCTATCGAATACTGAATTATAATGACAGATGTTTACCCACCAAAATACTATATTATTATGTTATTATTGACACAAACCATATGTGATAGTTATGCCATCTGTTGTCCAAATCGACATTATTAACTTGTATACCCAATACAAAATTGTTAAATAGAATCTTTTTGACTGTGAATTTTTTCTACAATGAATTGATTAGTGTAAATTATAATCTTATATGTAGAAAATAAAATCCACCAGGTGAAAATTATCATATATTATCATTTTTACAAGGGTTTATAATTATTCATTAGTTGTTGTCAGCATTTTACAGTTCCATAATTATCATATTTTTTTATAGTCAGAATTTTTGTTTCCAAAGTATGGTTACAGCTAATCATTTTATAAATTAGAAACTGGCAATCATGGAACCACAAAATGTTTATTATAATAATGATGGTAGCGACCATATTGATGGTTGAAAACTATCTATAAACCAATATCATGATTGTGACAACTATACCCAAATGCAGGAAGCATTATATAGTAGCAGTGATCATGTTGCAACCATGTTTTTTCTCTGCGTGCAATCACTTTTTCCAAAGTAACTGCAGACCACACGGTGACTTTGAAAGGCTCTTGATAAGGTGCTTGATAAATTATGTGTGTCCCTAGAATCACGAATTTTGCTTATTAACGTGGCCGCTGAAATAAAATTAAGCCTCGTCGCTCAAGATCAATTTTGATAGAAAATCAAATAACAATTATCGCGAGTTCTTGAGGCATATCCCTCTACATTGTTATTCGCTGTAAATTTCGCACCTCAAAACCAATCTGACATACGAAACCATTTGTCAAAATGGCAGCACCTTCCCAACAGGGTGATTCTTATTGCCCCACCTTGCAGTTGCTCTGTTTTTTTAAGGAAAACACTACTTTCGTAAAAATTTCTCCATTAATCTTCGTCCAATGAAAGATGTTATAAATATTATGAAATAGTACTTTATATAATTTTTTGTGCTAGCTATTTTTTTCTAAGCTAAAAATATAAATTTTTTTAAGGGGTAATTTTATTATTTAAAAAAAAAAAACTGTCATTCAAACAGTTAATAAACATGTTAAATTTATGTGTAGGCGCTCAAAAACATACGTACACTTGTCAAAAGATTTAAGTAATAACTTATTTTTTCCTGCAATTTCTTTTCTGCTTGTCTTTATTTTACTGCTTCTTCATTTTGGTCATAAACCAGTTGTCACTTTAATATAATGCACTTTACTGTCATCCAAAACATACGAGTACAATTACAATCAGAATGTTAACGAAGTAGTACGTAACATACAATGAAGTATGTTGTAAAACTGGACACAGTAGTTTTCCTTGTTTTTTAGTAGTTATTTTATATATATAAAAAAAACATATGAGAATATGTAGTAAAACCCGACATTGCACATGAAGTTTCCCTCAACACTAGGAGTTTTACAACATAAAAATGGAGAAAAATTTACAAGTTCATAGTCTGTAACTGTCTGTGTATCAGTTTGTTTGTATTAAATGTTACTATGGACTATAGGTCTGATTTATAGGGAAATCCTAAATTTAGAATGTAATTTAATTGTATACAATTAAAAACATGATTTTGCTACCGAGTTTTTATCTTGCTCGACCAGTCCGTCTACACGCAGAGAAAAAACATGGTTACAATATGATCACTACTACTATATTGTGCTTGCTGCAATCAGGTATGGTTGTCACAACCAAGTTTTTGGTTTTCTAGCCATCAAAATGGTCGCTACCATCATTATTTAGTAAATATTTTACTATGTTATGATTGGCACCTTCTATTTTATATCATGATTGACTGTAACCATACTGTGGTAACAAAAATTCTGACAAATATGATAATTATGCAAAGATAAAATTCTGGCAACAATCAATAAATAATTACACAATCGAAGAAAGAAAAGTCCTTAAGTCTATGATTTTTTTCCTTAACAATTTTTCTTTAAAAAGTCCTTAATATTAATTTTTTTAAAAAAAACATTTCTAAAGGAAATATTCTTAAATTTAAAGAGCTTTTTCATAGTTTCTAAGAACTTTCCGTTTAAGAAATTTTCTTAGATTATGGATCATATAATGATAATCCAGGAATAATAATACAGTTATGAGGGACCGTAATATGATAACATTTTGAGCATACTATGATTACGTGCGATCATATTATGATAAATTAATTATAACAAGTTTATTTGGGATTATAATATGGTAATTTTTGAATTATAATATATTATGACCATATATTGGTAAAAATATGGTTATTTTATTTTGATTGACCCAACCATGTTTTTTCTTTGCGTGTATGTTTTAGCAGAGGAGAAGCTATGAAATTGATGATTTTTTGTGAACTATTTTTTTTTTTGTTTCTTGTAAATATCAATCGAATTAATATTCTACAATCCCTACAATTAATATTAAAATCGGTTATTATTTGAAGAAACTATATGCTTTATAGTTCAACTATTGTCACCCTAAGCTGTAACAGGGTGACTCTGAGTTTCACTTTATGAAAAGGTTGGATTTTCTTGTAAAATTTATATTTGTATTGTTGAAATCGGTGGATAGGTAAACAAATTATATGTTGCAAAAGGTTTGGTCACCTTCAATGGTAAACTGTGTTTGACTCTATGTTGTAACAGGGTGACTCTAAATACTATAATCTGAAATTCCAATACATTTCCTATAATTTTTGTAAATACTGTTGAAATCGGATTAAATTTGAAAAAATTATAATCACCGAAAAATTTTTCACACACGAGGTGATTAACTTTGTCATTCTGTATTCCAACTGGGTGACTCAAAATATATTAAAAGTCTGGTTTCATTTTCAAAATCGCTTTATTCATTATAAAATAAAGTTCAATTTAAATATGATGAAGCCGCTTCATAAAAATGCAAATTGATAAAATGTTTCTTCTATTAAACCTTTCTAAATTAATATTCAAACTTAATGAGATTTACAAACAGCAGTGTTTTGCAACCAAATAATAAATTTCTGCTATTAATGTAAATCCATTCCTCGTATAACGTATTGTAGTTCCTCAAAAACACCGGGTTGTAGAAAACTCGCTATATATGATGGGAAAATTGAGTTAGAACGAAACCGCATTGTTTGAAATCCAGTCATTGAGGGATGGGTGTAAGGTTGGTTCTTGATAAATTTATAAGAAAGTCTGGCATTAGGTAGTATGGGAGATTGATCGCAAAGGGGACCAGTTTCACTATATGATCGACACTTAATGGTTTGTGAGAGCAGAACTAATGCTGTAGTTATTTTGAAAGCGTCGAAGGTCTCCTGATTTATTTCGACATTTCTCAGAGATTGCATGATGAATTCAGTGGGAACACATGTTTCTGTTCTTAAGCCGTATCTTATGATGACCTTCTTGGTCAAAGTGTTAAACCTATCTACTCTGTCGTATATAACAGCAGAATTTGGCATTTATTTGCCTTCCATCGTTGCCCAATTATTTTTGTGATGGGCATGCGGTTATATATGTATATTCTTCTAATTGTTTGTTAAGTAGTATGTTTGAGTTGTATTTTTAAACCATATATGGCCCTCTGGGCTCGGTTTTTGTGTAACATTGATTAAATAAATAAATACGATCTTTGAATTATGAATGACGCACTCAATTAAAGCCTTTTAACAATATCTTCAGTCTTACGACCTAGTAATTGTACATGAATGAAAATTTTAGACTGGAAAAAATAAGAATATGCAATGCTTTCTATAGAAAAATGTCTGCGGAATTATCAAAAGTTTTTTTTTTCTTGATAGTGAGATTTTTTATCCACTCAGAATATTATGTAGTTTAATCAAAAAGATTTCAGTTCAGTTAAAAATAAAGGATCGTACATTTATTTTGAAAGAAATATTTATTTCAACTTTTTTTATTCATTTGTTCAAAATGATTTACTGTCATTTACCGATTTTTACAGTTTAATTTTTTTTCTTCATTTGTTTAAAATTTAATAAAAATTTACCCATAAAACGGAAATTTGTGTTTTATTTGTTACAAATTTAAATATTGTTTGCTGTGTTTCAAAAAAATAAAATATTTAAAAATTTTCAATTTGTTTTTTGTTTAAATTATTTGTTTAATACAAAATTATTTCAATTCAAATTAAAATAACTTCATTAAAACACACACACATATGGGCATTCACACAAAATGTGTCTATAGACTGTGTGTATACACAAAAAAAAAACAAACATCAATACAAAAAACGGTAACAATTTCAATTAAATGAATAAATCACTTATTTTTTACGGAATTGGTAGATAAAATTTTTACATTTATTTTTAAATGATTAATCAATTGGTTTTTACTGATGTGTCAGTTATTTAAACAACATTTAAAATAACAAAAATCATTTTATCTAAATGAGAATTAATAAGACCGGTTTTTAAGTGAAATATCATTTTTTTAATGGTATTTTCTATTATTAAAATATACAAACTATTTTAAGTGTAGTTTCGGCTTGTTATTATTTTTTGACTTATTTTTTTCCTCTGTTTTTTTAGGTGTCCATGTAAATTGGCGTTCCAAGGTAAGTTTTCATGTTTTCTTTTTTTTTTTTGATACTTAAATGATTAACACCAAACTAATTAGCAGATAATAACGAATTTACAATTTTTAACTAAATTTCTTAAATATAAAAAAATTTCTACTCTTAATTAAAATAAAAATGCAAGATTTGAACAAAATTGATAATATAAGACTTAGGCATATTCGATTTTTATTGTAAAATATTTAAAAAAAAATAAAATTATTAACCCCAGAGTGTCACGCTTTAAAATTGTCGGATTTGGATCAAATTTTCACCTTTTACTTTTAAAAATAATTAAAAAGCTGCAACCCTAATATGGATCATTTGTAACTCAAAATTAGGCTTCAAAATCATATTTTTTTTTTTTTTTTTTATATTTTTCTCATGAATGGTCCGTCCAATCTAGAAATGACACAGAATAAAGGTACACTCAGAATATTATGTAGTTAACTGTTTGTAGTTTAATAAAAAAGTTTTCCGTTACATTTAAAAATAAAGGAACATACATTTATTTTTCAAAGAAATATCTATATTAACTTTTTTTTTTTATACATTTATTCGAAATAATTTACTATCATTTACCATTTTTTTCCGTTTCATTTATTTTTTTTCATTTGTTTGAAATTTAATAAAAATTTACCCACAAAACGGAAACTTGTGGTTTATTTGTGTCCGTAACAGTTATTACAAATTTAAATTTTGTTTGCTGTTTGTTTCAAAAAAAAATATTCAAAAAATTTCAATTTGTTTTTTTGTTTAAATTGGTTGTATATATACTAAATTTTTCAATACAAATTACAAGAACTTCATAAACACACATCCATTTACAAACACATTAATACAAAAAGTGTTTATAAAGGGTGTCCCAAGAAGAACGCAATTTTTAAATCTGGCAACATTCGAAGTGTCATTGTTTGACATTTGAACAATTGTTATTGTTTGCTAGTAGATTGTACGAGGTTAGTAAAAATGGAGCGCTACACGAATGAACAACGCATTCTCATTGTGAAATTGTTTTACCAAAATGGTGAAAGTTTTGCGGCTACAGTTCGCAAATTGCGATCAATTTGGGGTCACAATAAAAGAGTCAACTGTAAAGAGATTAATGGATAAATTTCCCGAAACTGGGTCTGTTAGTGATGTAAAGACAACAACGCGCCATCGACCAGGTCGATCGACCGAAAATGTCGCAGCTGTACGTGATGATGTCGCTCAAACTCCATCCACCTCAATTCGACACCGAGCTCAGCAAATTGGTGTCTCCAAATCCACTTTGCAGCGAATTTTGACGAAAGATTTGCATCTTCATGCATACAAAGTTCAATTGACTCAGGAACAGGACAGCGAAGGGAGTTCGTTAATTGGGTATTGGAGAGACAACATGAAAATGCTGATTTTGCCGTTAAAATCATCTTCAGTGACGAGGCCCATTTTCATCTTGATGGCTTCGTCAATAGGCAGAACTGTCGCATTTGGGGTGAGGAAAATCCTCGAGTGATTCACGAGAAGCAAATGCATCCTCAACGTGTCACTGTGTGGTGTGGTTTTTGGGCTGGAGGAATCATTGGACCTTTTTTTTATGAAAATGAGGCAGGTCAAGCGCAAACAGTCAATGGTGTTCGGTATCGTGAAATGATAACCAGTTTTTTCTTGCCTAGAATTGAAGAACTGAATGTGGAGGGCATGTGGTTCCAACAAGACGGCGCCACATGTCATACAGCCAGAGAAACAATTCAATTGCTGCATCAGTCATTTCCCGGTCGTGTTATTTCGTGTTTTGGAGATCAGAATTGGCCGCCTAGATCGTGCGATTTAACACCATTAGATTTTTTTCTTTGGGGTTTTGTTGAAGTCGATGGTTTACGCGAATAAGAGGAAATTGGACGCTGCATTAATAAAATACCGCAGCATTCATGCAAAACGGTCATTGAAAATTTCATTAAAAGATCGCATGCATGCCAGCAAAGCCGCGGCCGCCATCTGCACGATATATTGTTCCATACATAACCTCATTCTGTCTACTTTACGATATAATAAAGTTTCACGATTTTTTTTTTAAATATCTGTGTTTTATTTAAAATTTAAAAATTGCGTTCTTCTTGGGACATATGCATACATTGTATTATACGAGTATATTACAAAATTTATTATTATACGAGTATATTACAAAAAAAAAATACAAAAACTGATTATATCATTTGTTTCTTACGGATGTGTCAGTTGATATATCAACATTTAAAAATAAATAACAAATGACATTTAATTTAAATGAAAATTAAGTAGACCGGTTTTTAAATGAAATATGATTTCTTTTAAATGATATTTTCAGTTATTTTAACTTACATACTTTTTTAAGTGTTGTTTAAAATCCAAATTTTCCTCAAATAATTAAATAACTTTTGAGCCTTTCATTAGTGAAAAAATTATTAACCATTTTGAGAAACCTTGATGAATTATTCAGACAAATTTGTTTAACAAAAAAAAAAAAATAGGTTTTAAAAATCTTATTCCAGCGCGTTCCGAAATTACTGACTAGAATATGAATATTAAAGGAGGTTGGCACACTTTTCCTTGGTTCTAGAATAAAGCTTTCAGAATATTATTTTTTTTATAGAAACCTATCATCACATTCCGGAGGTTTTACTGTAGGATTTTTGTATAGAAAAAAAAGTCCATATTAACCTTGCAAATGTTAAGAAAAAAATTAATTTTAAATTGGCCCATAGTGCAGTATATATTTATGCCGGTAGACATATAGTTTTGTTGTAGTTGTTGTAGATGGTCATCATTTATTTTTGTTCCGTTGGTCAGTCACGTTGCACCGTAATGTTCTTTAACACTATTTTACGGTTTTAACAAGTCAACTGCTAAATTAAAAGCCATATAAGCAGTTGCCTGTTATGATGGCATTTGCATGTGTTTAAGTATGTGTATTATAAACAGAAACATGGATACCCAGTGTAGAAAATTATTACCTATTAAAGGGGTTTGTTTTTTTTTATTAAAATATGGTCATGCCAGGAATGGAACCTGGTACCCCAGATTGCTTGACGTCAGCTGTATCATCTGAGCTATCTCGACATCTTGCATTTGATAGATAAAAACATTAATGATTAACTGTATATTACTTTACGTACAAAGCATCATAAATATGTGTTTATTTATATGCTTACAAGTATTGAAAAAATATTGAGTCTGAAAATAAATTTTTTTTAATGTGAAAAAATAAAATGCAATATTTGTTGATTTGAAATTATGCAAAAAGTAACTAGTTTTTTGTAACTCATTATTATATGTTTCAAAGTAATGTAGAAAGTAAGTTGGTAGCATAACTGTTAGATCAAAAAATTATAAAAGCCCCAGTACCGTTCCTACACTGGGTATGTATAGTTCATCAAATCGACAGACAGACATACAATTTGTGTTAAAAGAGTTAAATTTAAGATGGTGCATAAATGCAGAGTTTCGTCCATGAATGATGTACATTTTCTAGTTTGTGTTTGTTTGTTTATTTATCACAAGCATGCATGTTAGTACTACCACTACTAGTTGGGAATTGAGTGAGTGTATGATGTGATTCTAGGCATGCATGAAGATGTTGATAATGAGGTGTGATAATATGTAGAGGTTTTTGTATACCAAAATGACCACATAAACGAAAAAAAAAAACAAAAAACAAAACGATTTTAACCGCATCCATAAAAGACTACAGTTGATTTTCTTTGTTGTGGTCTTAAGAGATAATGCATGCAACGAGTTCTTAAGTTTTCTGTTATTTTCTTCTAACACACCTTTTTTAACACTTTCATTCATGCATATTAAAATGCACGTACATTTAACACTGAATGCATTTTAAAGAAACTAATTTTAAAGATGTGCTTTTGAAAGAAAAGAGTATCAGTGCTTTTGAAAGAAAAAAGTATCAGGCATATAAAATACTTAATATTTCATGGTTTTTTTTAATGATTTTAGTTAGCATTCTTAGTAGTTGGGAATGGTTATTGTAAAAATACATAATTGGTATTTTGATTAAATATTTTTAATTTAATTTTACCGGCTTTAATATTTAATAAAAATACTATATCACTATTTCATTGAATACTTTATAAAAAGGGATTTTAATGATCGGCTTATTTTTTTTCTCACTTTCAAATTAAAGTTTTCTTCAAATCTAATAGATAATAAAAAGGTATTATGCACTTAAAACAGTTTATAAACAAAAATAACAGAAAAGAATATTTAAAAGAAATTATATTTCATTTGAAAACCGATCTACTTACTTTTCATTTAACAAATGATTTTTGTTATTTATTTTTAAATGTTGTTTAAATAACTGAAAACATGTTAAAAATACTTTTTTATACATATAATTATTAAGAAGAACTACTATAGAGTAAATACTTCACAACTGACACATCAGTAAAAACAAATGATTAATCAGTTAAAATTAAATATTAAAATTTTACTTACCGATTCCGTAAAAAATAACTGATTATTTCATTTATTTGACATTGTTTTCTTTTTTTTGTATTTATATTTTTGTTTTTTTTAATCTACAAAATGAAGCAGAGCCGCGAATAACGTATTAGCGACAAAATTGATATTGTTGAGAAATCGAAAAAAAAAACGTTTTAGAATTTGTAGGTGTATCCCACTGATACTTCTTTAGATTGTATTTTGTTAACGAAATCCTGCATAATTTTGCCTTATTTCATTTTTAAGTCATAAAAGAGAGTTATTCTAACGGTAATCTGGAAAAAACAGGTTTTGTAAAAATTGTAGCTTAAAACGTTATTCGCGGCTCCGCTTCAAATATATACTCACACAGTCTATAGACACATTTTGTGTGAATGACCATTTGTGTGTGTGTTTATGAAGTTCTTGTTATTTAAATATAAACAAACAATTTAAATAAAAAAACATTTGAATTTTTTTAAATATTTTTTTTTTGAGAGCATACAACATTTAAATTTGTAATAACTGTTACGGCAACAAACAAATGACAAATTTCCGTTTTGTGGGTAAATTTTTATGAAATTTCAAACAAAAGAAAAAAATAAATGGAACAGAAAAAAAATCGGTAAATGACAGTAAATCATTTTGAACAAATGTATAAAAAAGTTAAAATAAATATTTCTTTAAAAAATAAATGCATGTTCCATTATTTTTAACTGAACTAAAAACTTTTTTATTTAACTACAAACAGCAAACCACATAATATTCTGAATTTGTCAAAATACATTTTGTTAAAATACAAGAAAGGGTAGTTTGATCATAGCAGCCAGATTTTTTTTTATAAAGAAAACAGGGAAAAGCATTAAATCCGGTTTTACCGAATTTTTTTTATTATACCTTTCACATTTTATAAAAAAAAAAATTATATGAGAAAAAATTATAAAGGTGTAAAAACATAATATTGAGGTGAAAATTTTTTTATGTAAAAATTTGTTATGGCAACAAACATTTTTTAATTTAAAAAACAATTTTTTTTTTGGTGAAGAAATATTTTTGTGGTGAAAAAATTTTTTTGAGGTGTAAAAATATATTTGAGGTTAATATAAAATATTATTCACCTTTAGGAAATATGGTGAAAAAAAAACATGACAACTTATTTTATTTAGCAGAGGCTAGTATAAAATGATACAACTTTGTTTAATAATTTTAGAGGTACCTTCATCACCATTTTTAAACTGCTGGACATATTTTTCCCCATTTTCAAACTGGCCAGGGAAATGTTCTTAAACCTGGGTGCTAATCAACCACCCCGGTTTCGTCCCCGCGACGTGGTTGCCATTTCAAAAGACAGACTTACAAATAGACATCTCTGAAAAGTACTAAAATTTCACAAGGATCATAAATATACACAGTGGGACAAAAACTATCATCTGATTTTCTGTCGCTATAACTTCTGTTTAAAGTGAAAACTCAATTTGATTTTGAACTGTTTTATGTTTAATCACACTTAAAAATTTTGTTTTAATAATTTGTGGAAAATTGTGACCGACAGAAGGCTGGTGTAAATTTGGGCTCTGTACGCAGAATTTTTGATGTCGCACGCAAAGAAAAAACATGGTTGGGTCAATCATATTTGAAGAGCATCATATATTTTTGGGCTTATGGTTGTACCAACCATGATCGTACTATATTATGGTTATCATATCATGATAATAAAATTACCATATTTTTACCATAATATGGTCCCTACAGTTATACTATGTTTCAAAAATTATGGTATTATATTATGGTCCTAAACAAACATGTTATATTGAATTTATCATAATATGATCGCACGTGATCATATTATGCTCAAAATTTTATCATATTATGGCCCTTTATAACTATATTATGATTCCTCGATAATCTTAAAGGAAAAATTCTTAGAAACTATGAAAAAGCTTGTTAAATTTAGAAATGTTTTGTCTATAAAAAAAATAATATTAAGGAATTTTTAAAAAAAAATTGTTATTAAAAAAATCACAGACTTTAAGAACTTTTCTTTCTTTGATTGTATAATTATTTATTGATTGTTGCCAACATTTTATAATTGCATAAATATCATATTTTTTTCATAGTCAGAATTTTTGTTACAACAGTATGGTTAAAGCCAATCATGATATAAAATAGAAGGTGCCAATCATAAAATAGTAAAATATTTACTAAATAATGATGGTAGCGCCCATGTTGATGGTTAGAAAACCAATAACTTGGTTGTGACAACCATACCCGATTGCAGCAAGCACAATATAGTAGCAGTGATCATATTACAGCCATGTTTTTTCTCTGCGTGCGCATTGACAATTTCGGCTCGAATGTTGTTATGTAACTCATTCAAGGTTCAGGGCTAGTTTGTGTACACCAATGATTTCAAATATCTCCAAAGTAAGAAGTCCGGGTTAGTCAAATCGGAAGATCTGGCTGGCCAAGCCAAATCACGAGCCGAAATGACAATTTCGGCTCGAATGTTGTTATGTAACTCATTCAAGGTTCAGGGCTTGTTTGTGTACACCAATGATTTTAAATATCTACAAAGTAAGAAGTCCGGGTTAGTCAAATCGGAAGATCTGGCTGGCCAAGCCAAATCACGAAAGTCCAACGCGAGATTACATATGCTGGGAGGGCATCCTTCAAAGTACGCATTAAGTCACGTGCAGTCTCACAATTGACACCGTCCTGTTGAAACCACATGTCCTCCAATCCAGATCTATCGGTCGCCGTTCACCGTAATAGCGATATACTCTTTCAGTCGATTTTACCCTCAATCCTTTTATTTTATTAATACAACAAAATTTAAATTTCAAATAGGCCATCAACAAAATTTTTTTTCTATCTAATTTACTATTCGATTTAACCACAATTTTGTTTAATATATTTTTTTTTTTTTGATAAACTTTATCAGTTTGTTAAATTTATTTTTAAAATATTTCTTTCATATACTTATAGTATTATTCATTTAGTTTATTCCTTTCAATTTGTCTTATTGAAAGTAAAATCCATTTAAAACAAAAAAAATTTTTAAAATTTTTCACTTTGAATTAAAGTGATTTAAGAACTCAACATGATTTTCTAATCCCCAAAACAGGTATTTAATTGAAAATAAAAAGAAAATGCGCACATATATTTTATGATTTTCCGTAAAGATTTAACTACACATACAAACAAAAAATACGAAATAAATAAACAGACAGACAGACATTCATTAATGCATAGCAGAAAATTATCAAGAAAGAATATTTACATAATCCTTGTAAAATAAAATTAACATAAATTTTCATTTAAGATGCTGTATTAAGATTATAAAATGTTTACACATAAAAAATAAAACACAAAGCAACAACACAACTTTGATTATATGTTAGCAATGATGTGAGAAAAAAAACTTATATAAATTTTAATTACATTGTAATAGTAATTTTTGAAACGTTAAAGTAGGAGTTAAGGACTTAAGTTGCTGGTATAACTCTTGAAAAGGTCAAACGATTTTTTTTTTCAAATTATCTGGGATATTTAAAAATTATGAATTTTGAAAATCTTATGCTTTATTGTGTAGGCGTATTAAGAACTTCTTTGTAAGCTTAACTAGGCGTTGGAAAGGAACATAAAAAAATGAAAATCAAGTTCCTTCTAATGCGACATATGAAATAAGTTCTTTTGCCAAACGAAAATTTATAAACCTTTTAAATAAGTTGGATTTGAATAGTTTTTCATATATTGATGT
Source organism: Eustalomyia histrio (assembly GCA_949748255.1). NCBI lineage: Eukaryota > Metazoa > Arthropoda > Insecta > Diptera > Anthomyiidae > Eustalomyia > Eustalomyia histrio. Next base: position 26,960,185 of record OX456523.1, read on the forward strand.
ATAGGGTGTCCAAAAAGAACGCAATTTTTAAATTTTTACTTTACGATATAATAAAGTTTCACGATTTTTTTTTAAATATCTGTTTTATTTAAAATTTAAAAATTGCGTTCTTCTTGGGACACCCTATATAAGATTAAATTAAACAAGTAAAAAAGGGCTGAATTCGGCTGTGCCGAATCTTTGAATACCCTCCACCAAAGGGGATGAAGATGATATACGTATATACTAAATTTTGCATGAACTGTAATACTTTTGTTATTTAGTTTTAGCAATGTTATTTACAGAGGTCTGCTCTGTTAGCGACTTTAACATTGTTCATTTTTATGTAAGAAAATAAATGTAATCGAACAATAAGAAGACTTAATAACATTTTTACTTACTTAACAGAAAAAAAAAATAGTTACAAATTGTACAAATTTGTATGGAAAATTTAGAGGTACCTTCACATTTTCACTCATAACTTTTGAACCGCTTGCTCGGGAGGATGTTCAATAATCTGGGTAAAAATAGGCACCCCCGCTTACGTCTTCGCGTCGTGATCGTGATTTCAACAGACAGACAGACGGACAGACAGACGGACATCGCTAAATCGACTTAAAATTGCATAAGGATATATATACTTTATGGGGTCTTAAACCTATATTTCGACATATTACAAACGGAATGACAAACTGATATATACCCTCACCATATATGGTGGAGGGTATAAAAACAGGAACATAACTGTTAAAACCAATATTTAAAAAAATCCTGAAATAATAATTTAGTACGAATTTTTAAAACCTGCTCTCTGAATAATAGTTACGTATAACCAATATTTGTTGGTGTTTGATAACCATTATAGTTTGTTTAGGTTTTTTTTGGGCTTGCATAACCATTACAAAAGATTTTTATTTTTTGGTCTTCTATAACCATTATAAAAGATTTTAATTTTTTTGTGGTCTGTAACCATTATGAAAGATTTTTAATTTTTCGGTCTTCCAAATTAAATTATAAGTAACGAACTGTAGCGTGGTTATAGAAGACAGAAAAATAAAAATCTTTTATAATGGTTATAGAAGACCAATAAGTATAAAAATCTTTCATAATGGTTATCAAAGACCAAAAAAATAATAATCTTTCATAATGTTTATGGCAGGACTAACATTTTCTGGGTAATTTATAATTATTATTACAGGAACAATTTTTTCAGTTATTTTTTCCATAACCTAATGCATATTTAAAAAACAGTTATTTTGGGTCCCTGTTCAAAAAATATATTAACTACAAAAATGATGGATAATTTTCTTAAGTCGACTTAAGATGTTTTTTTTGTCAAGTCTACAGATATAAGTATATTAAAATTTTAACTACCCAACAAATACATGGTTATTTTATACATTACTTTGTAATTAGTACTCCTTACATTTAGCATTATTTTCAAAATAAAAATAATGTATTACCTATAATATGTTACTTATTTTATTATTTGAAATTAAATAATAATAAGTCACCTGTAATCGCTTACCTTACCAGAGTCATTGTTAATTGTATTAATAACTTTATTTATGAATGTGTATTTTATCAATTTATGAATTAAAAGTGTTTAATAAAACAAATAATCACGTACAATGGATCACAGTGAAAATGGTTCACCTGTATCAAACCACTTTGAACTGTAAAAATCCTAAGAAATTAATATAAACACAAAAGAAAAAAGACTAAATTAGTTAGTATATTTTATTTAAAAAATATATACATAAAAAAGTTTATTAATTCAATGTAAATTTTAAAAAAAAAATTAACATTTAGCAAAATAAAACAAAAATTCATGTCACAGTGAAAATCGTCCATTTCAGCTTATATTAAATAAAATATACAAAAATAATTTTTTAATATTTTTTTGGATATCCTTTATGACGAATAACTTATTTTAGACAATTTGGAATAGATTCCACTAACTTTTTTGTGTATTCCGGACTTATTTTATCCCATTCCTCCAAAAGGGCCTCTTTTAAGTCATTTTTGTTTGAAATATCATGTTTCCGTATTTCAACTTCTAATTTCTGCCACAAATTTTCAATAATATTCAAGTCTTGGGACTGGGGGGGGGGGGGGGGGGAGTTTTTATTACTCTGGGACAATGATACAGCAGCCATTCTTTAACAACTCCATCTGTGTGTTTTGGATAATTGCCCTGGTAGAGAGAAAAAGTGTCGAGTATGCCAAGTTTTTCAGCACTTTGTTTCATGTTGCTTTTTAAAATATTTAAATATTGCATTTTGTCCATATTTCCTTCAACAAAGTGCAATTTACCAACACCGAACAGCCGAACAAGCACGCCAAACCATCACATGTCCAGCACCATGTTTAACTGTCGGACGCAAATGCTTCGGATTCATCTCCTGATTGGGTTTTCTCCATATGTTTATTCTGCCATCTGACCCAAAAAGGTTATATTTGCTCTCATCTGTAAATAAGACGTTCTTCCAGAATGAAAAATCTTTCCCAGCGTAGCTGTGAGCAAACTGCAAACGAACTTTTTTATTCTTTTGGCTTACAAAGGGCTTCTTGCGTGCGTTTCTGCCATTTAAACCATTTTTACGAAGGACTCTTCGAAATGTTTCGGAGCTACACTTTACATTTAACCATATACCGTAGTTTCGGTGCACTCAGCCTAGGATTAATCTTGATTTGATTAACCAATCCACCTCTCTTGACGTTCGCTGAATAGCTTTTTGGGCTAATTTTCGGCTTATTTACAACTCGCCCTTCATTTTTAAACCGATGAATGATGTTTTCAATTGTTGTACGGGGTTTATTAACAATTTTCCCGATTTCCCTCTGACTTTGTCCATGTTTATAATACTAATTACTAAATTTAGAACTTCGATTGTAGTATGGCGACCCATCTTGGAATTTAAATTTTACAACTAAGGGAACAGGTCTAAACCGTGTTTGTTTCACTGCATAAATATAAGCAAAAGAAAAAAAATACAGAAGAATATGAAATAGTTCCGTTATGTTTCGATGCTCTTTATTGTGGACGATGTGTCGCCAGACATAATTATTATATTTGGATTTGTTAAAAAATTCCGAAACTTTGACCTCAATTATATGATTGGACCCAAATTTTCACCGTATGAGTTTTGGACTTTGGATAATTCACTGGGAATTATTTAAACTTTAGAAAAAATATTTCCTTATATATTTCCTTGTCACCTTAGTGGGGAATAAATTAATACTAAAATGTAACACTCACACATACGCACAGTGGGTTTTGTTTTCAATTTATCTAACGTGAGCTTATAAAGAATTTCATATTTTTATTCAATTTATAATTGAACTTATTTATTCATCTTGTGGTTTATTCATTTACTGAATTCATTCAAAAAGAATTTAATTTAATAATAAATTTAAATTCAATCGACTTCTTTTTCACTCGATTTCGTAGTTTGAGAATATAAGATTACTAAGCTATTATAATTTAGGAATCAACAGCTTGCGGATTCTATCAGTGGAAAGTTAACAATTTCTATAATTTAAAAGTAAAACAATTCTATTGAATAATAACTCGATTGAATTCTTAAAATTATAAATAGAATGAATATGAAATCGAAAGAAATTTATGATGTTTGAATCCACTAAATGAATAAATCAATTCTCTCTTATAGCAAATAAGTTTGTTTAGTGTTGTAATCTCGATTTCTGCCTAATCTACCCTCCCATCCGGTATGTTACCTACAAAAAGAGAGGCAGAAACTGGAAACAAAAATTATTGTAGCTAATTTTGCTCCCGAAAGGAAATATTATTATAAAATGTCTAAAAAAATTTAGTTTTTGCTCGAAAAAATTTATAAATTTTTTTACTCGCAAACTCTATTTTTTGATAAAAAAGATTTTCACTAAAAAATTTTTCACTAAATATTTTTTTTTACAAAACACATTTAAAAAAAATTTATAAAAGAAATATATTTAGAAAAAAAAAATGTATAAAAAATATTAAAAAAAAAATATTTAAAAAAAATATATTTAAAAAAAAATATTTTTGAAAAGAAAAAAAAGATTTTTCGTGCCCAAATTTGACCGATAAAATTTTTTTTGGGTGTTATCGAGAGAATAATAATTAATTTTTTTTTATAAAATAAAAAATTATTGCGCTGACTGAAAAAGTGGGGCGGCGCATATCGAGGTTTGACTGTAAATAGCTTCCTTTTAACTCCTTCATTGGCATTATACATTGTGCATACCCCCTTGTTTCTTATTTTGTGAAGGTAATCCAGTTTAAAAGAAACACATTTCATTAATTTACAACAAAAATCAGTTTTCTTTTGATTAATAAAAGCTAAACCAAAATCTTCTTTACGGCATTCAATTAATTTAGATTTTCTTTGTAAGACCCATTTAATTCTATCCAAGGGTTAAATTTAGCCAAACCCACAATTTGACTTTGACAGTGATAGAGTAAAGACACAGTAGTAATAATTTTCAATATATGAAATTTTATGAAGAAAAAAATAAACATGCATGAACATGTTTACAACCTAACAACAGACATGACCACAAAATGTGACCATCATATTTTTTTGTTGTTGTTGTTGTTATTGTTCGCAATATGTCTGTCGTGTTTTTGCTGCCTGTTAATAAAAAGCCTAGTTATGTATTAATGTAACATGTACAACATACTGTTGGACGACTACGTAGTAGTACCCAGTGTATGCTACACATAGAAGAAAAAAAGACATTTTAAAATCAAGCAGAAGCAACATTAAATTAAATATAAACAATTTTGAGATTGAACAAACAAGGAAATTACATAATGGTGTCACATGCAGATCTTAATGAAACTTGAATATGTTGAGTGGATAAAGAAAATAATAAACAATCATGTTTAACGGATTCAAAATTGACCCATTTTTTGATTCTTTTGATCTGTTTACTATAATTTAAAAATATTTATATCAAATGAAAGAAGACACATCTACTGGTGTACAAAACTCGTCCAACGTTTTTCATTGTTTAAAAAAAATGTGCGCTTCTGGAGCACTGAAAATTCACAAGGAACCTTTACATGCACTCAAAGTCACTGCTTGAAGCGCCATTTACGCCGAAGGTGTCATCTGGCCTTATCTTTTTCAAGGACGCCATGGATAACACGGTTACTGTGACTGGTGAGCGATAAGAACCGTAATCAGCGTGGTTTTTATTGTCGCAAATTTATGAATTGTGAATGGAGAACATGTAGATCCAACTGGACGGCGCAACTGCACAAACAGGTCTCGCGACAATGTACATTAAAAACGATGCGTTTCCGTGTCGCCTAATATCTCGTTTTGGTAATTTGCGATGACCTGCAAGATCGCTCTATTTAACCCGAAGTTCTCCTTAGAACAATGCAAAAATGCGATAAAAAGATCATCAACAATGGGGGCGCCTACTTGACTGATATAATCTTCAAAACTAATGAGGGAAAAATTTAAAGGGGGAAAAATTTAAACAGTGCTGTTCGACGCCATCGTGTTTATTGGCAACGCTCTTCAGAACTTCGTACCTTACGGACATTTATCCTTCTTGCTGGAAGTTTGCCTATATCCAGCCAAACCCTAAAAAAGGTGCGGCTAACATTCCTGACAATAACCGCCCAATTGCTATCTGCTCTGCGCTCTCGAACTTTATGAAAAGCATGATTAACTACCAATTTACTTCTCAACGATGGATAGAGTATGACTTCCGCAAAAGTCGTTCTACAGGAAAGCATGATTAACTACCAATTTAGTTCTCAACGATGGATAGAGTATGACTTCCGCAAAAGTCGTTCTACAGGAGACCTGATGACATTTCGGGACGTTAGAGTCAATCAGTTCACAGATTTGGTGAAAGGAAAGTGGTTGCCCTGGATATTTCCAAGTCATTTGTTCGTGTGTTACATAAAACACTCGTTTCAAAGTTTATTGCTTTTACTATCCGTTGATGACTTCTCTCGGCTCGTATTAAGTTTTCTCAGGGATCTCACTATAAGTGTTTCCATAGATGGGGTCTTATCCAAAGAGTTTTAGTTAAATGCAGGGGTGCCGTAAGCTTTCGTTCTTTCTTCTTCACTTTTTCTTATCTTTCTAAACGATTTTCTCGGCAATATTTGTTATTCATATTCTTTCGATCATAGGCTAGCCTTGCGGAGGTTTGGGCCAAAAGGCAGAATGACAAGCAATACTCAATGATGTTCGTTGATGCATAGGGCCTTGGAGTCATCAATGTTTTCTGTATAAATAGGTCGTATAAATATTGAAGAATCTGAAGCTATTGATGTTGTGGACATGATAAAGTGATGTTCGCTGGAAAAATCATGTTATTCAAGTGTAGAAAGAGGAATTCAAGGCACTTCTTTCTTACTGGAATTACTTCACTCCTTATGATCTCCTGACGTTTTATACCACCTACATTCGACCGAGAATGGAATACAACTCCCATATATGGGCAGGTGCTTCAAAGGCTATTTTGAAGTTTCTGTTCCATATATGGGCATATATGGCAGGTGCTTCAAAGGCTATTTTGAAGTTTCTGTGTGCCATTGAGTGTGTTGGCGTTTATTAATGACATTAGAGTATTTAGCTCTTTTGACTCCTTGTGTGATGCTGTCTCTTTTGATACTATTATGGGAAGTGTTCTGTTGAGTTAAGAGAACTTATCCCGAGGGCTCGTATTTCTATTCGCAACACATGCTTGTTCATTAGATCTCATTCGCCTGTTGTCAATTGTCCAGTAAGTTCCACAACGCATTACAGAGAAAATGTTATGTTATTTTTTTTCGGTGGCATTAAGTGCCATGGGAACAAAGAAGGATTGCAAAAAAGTTTAATTTAACTAGAATCATATTCACTTTAATTATATTCATACTATTTTTAAAAATGTTGGTAAAAAGATAAGATCCAATGTAAAAATCGAAATATATATTAATATACATGGGGTTGTATGGTAATATACGTAAATGGATGGTTCCATATATGATCTCATATATGACCATCTACCATTCGAAATTTGTGATCGTTTATGGTTATACATAATCATATATTATTCATGTATGCTCATATATCCGCACATTTCCAATCCGAAGATATATGGTCATATATGATATCATGTATGCTCATATATTGAACCATGCATGGACATACATGACCCTGTCTGCCCATGCATGATCATATACAAGCCCATGTATGATCAGATTTTTAAATGGAATGCTAATACAAATATAATATATTAATTGATTTAAGTATGACTTTTTTTTCGCTGTGTATGTATGAGCCGTATAGTCTAGCTGACTGAATGGAATGACTGACTGACTTGACTTATAACTGATTGTCTGCAATTGTTGTGATTTTCTTTTTTTGTTAGTGTTATTGTTTGAGTACTTCTGGTGGTTACCAATAATTGGGTCTCTTTTGTTGTGGTTTTTCCTATTCAAGCTTTTTTATGCCTACCACTCCTCTAGACTTGACAATTTTTTTTTGTTTTTTTTTTTTTTTACCTTTCGAAAATTACCCATACTTTTCATTAGCATTAAAATTTAACAATTTTTTGTTGGTGTTCTTCATGCAATGCATTTTGAAAATTTCTCTTGTATGTGTATGACAATACAACAAACCTTAAACGTGCTCTGTTTTTGTTGTTTGTGGTATTGTCGTCAGTATTGCCACAATAGAAATTGAAAAATTGAACATGATAGTTGTCAAAATTACACAAAAAATTTTAAATTACATATGTATTTTATAATTCATTCAAAATTTAATTTTTTTTTAAGTCCTTATCATAGAAATCATTTTCTATAATAAAAAGTCCTAAGAATCAATTAATATCAAAATATGATAATTTTAAAGAACAAAGTTGGATTCTGAAGTTTTTTTTCTTTAAATAAAATGTCTCAAAATGTGAGAGTTTTTTTTTAAAACTTTCAGCAAATTTAGCGGTTTTGTGTTAGTAAAAATTCCGTGTTAATATTAAAACTTGTGAGAAGATAAGTCATCACACTCAGGGTGTCCCAAGAAGAACGCAATTTTTAAATTTTAAATAAAACACAGATATTTAAAAAAAAATCGTGAAACTTTATTATATCGTAAAGTAGACAGAATGAGGTTATGTATGGAACAATATATCGTGCAGATGGCCGCCGCGGCTTTGCTGACATGCACGCGATCTTTTAATGAAATTTTCAATGACCGTTTTGCATGAATGCTGCGGTATTTCATTAATGCAGCGTCCAATTTCCTCTTTTAAGGCTTGAGTCGTCGTCGGCTTATTCGCGTAAACCATCGACTTCAAAAAACCCCAAAGAAAAAAATCTAATGGTGTTAAATCGCACGATCTAGGCGGCCAATTCTGATCTCCAAAACGCGAAATAACACGACCGGGAAATGACTGATGCAGCAATTGAATTGTTTCTCTGGCTGTACGACATGTGGCGCCGTCTTGTTGGAACCACATGCCCTCCACATTCATTTCTTCAATTCTAGGCAAGAAAAAACTGGTTATCATTTCACGATACCGAACACCATTGACTGTTTGCGCTTGACCTGCCTCATTTTCATAAAAAAAAGGTCCAATGATTCCTCCAGCCCAAAAACCACACCACACAGTGACACGTTGAGGATGCATTTGCTTCTCGTGAATCACTCGAGGATTTTCCTCACCCCAAATGCGACAATTCTGCCTATTGACGAAGCCATCAAGATGAAAATGGGCCTCGTCACTGAAGATGATTTTATCGGCAAAATCAGCATTTTCATGTTGTCTCTCCAATACCCAATTAACGAACTCCCTTCGCTGTCCATGGTCTGCTGGCTCCAGTTCCTCAGTCAATTGAACTTTGTATGCATGAAGATGCAAATCTTTCGTCAAAATTCGCTGCAAAGTGGATTTGGTTCGGTGTCGAATTGAGGTGGATGGAGTTTGAGCGACATCATCACGTACAGCTGCGACATTTTCGGTCGATCGACCTGGTCGATGGCGCGTTGTTGTCTTTACATCACTAACAGACCCAGTTTCGGCAAATTTATCCATTAATCTCTTTACAGTTGACTCTTTTGGAGCATTATTGTGACCCTAAATTGATCGCAATTTGCGAACTGTAGCCGCAAAACTTTCACCATTTTGGTAAAACAATTTCACAATGAGAATGCGTTGTTCATTCGTGTAGCGCTCCATTTTTACTAACCTCGTACCTTCTACTAGCAAACAATAACAATTGTTCAAATGTCAAATAATGACACTTCGAATGTTCGAATGTTGCCAGATTTAAAAATTGCGTTCTTCTTGGGACACCCTTTATATGGATAACAGTCCTAATAATAAAAAGGCTTTCTAGGAAAACTTCTTTAGTCTTAGACAATTCTTTTTAAAAGTTTTAATATTTTTGAAATAAAATATCTTTTTTAATTTTTTTTTATATAAAACAGTCCTAAAATCTTAAAATTTCAATAAAGAATAAAATCCTCAGAATCTAAAATTTATAAAAAATAATTAAAATTATGTATACATCAATGACATATAAATACCATTACACATTGACTAAACAAGCAACCCTGTAGAAAGCCTGGGGTCAAGTGTCTATAAGTCACCACTTTTGTCGACTATTTTGGGTGACTTTTTGGTGACATGTCCACAAAGCGTCTATACTTTTTACGTTCCTTTTTTGCAGCTGCAAAGCTGTGCTGTTTCTTGTTTTTTTTTATTGTTTTATTTTATATGTGCATAGCTGTATGCAAAATTAAAGTTTTTAATAAAAATATAAAGAAAAATGAATTTAAAAGGTAAATATACAAATTTGAACAAAATGTATAATGTTCAAAAGAAATTACAAAAACCTTGTGAAAAAACAATCAATTTTGTATAAAAATAACAGGAAAGAGGCAAAAATTTTTAGTGAAAGTTGCAACTCTAGGGATTTCGTGGAGCCTTATGAAGATTTAACGGAGCCTGTGGATGATTTTGTGCAGTCTTTTGAAGATTTGTCTACTCCAAAATTAAATTTGCACGAATTTTTTTTTTACTTTAATGAAATTTATAAAAAAAATTTTATTAATAAAATATCTAATTTAACAAAATAAATGCACCTGTTTAATCTTATTTCCTTCCGAGTGTGGAAATCTAGTGAAAAGTTCCAAAAGTGTCAACAGCTGTGTAGATTTGCAATGACAAGCACATGTTAAATGTCTACAGCAGAAAGCGTTGGGTGGAGCATAATTAGTCAGTAGTACTGGTGACAAAGTCAATATTGAATCAGTACAGTTTCACTATCGACATTTCCTACAGGGAAGTAAAAATTGCACACAATTTGTGTAATTACCCGAGAAGTGGCAACACTGAGTATTTGTTGTATATTTTTGGTTGTCTTACATTTAAATTGGTAACAGTTACAACAGCAGTTTCATACTTCTTTTTATACTCATTACTACATCATGTCCAACATGTTTGTACTTAGTACTCTCTACGTACACGCCAGAATAAAGAATATTGCAATTCGTTGCACATTTTCAAGTTATTTTTTTTTCCCAATTTTTTTAAACATGTGATTATAAAAAAAAAAAATTTAATGTTGATGGAGGCCAATAAATGACAGTTTGATGTGTTTGAAATGTACGAAACAAAAGTTGTGGAGACAACATTTTACCGTTTTTTTGAACTATGTGCTATGGAAAATATTTTTAAATTTAAATAAACAGAGTGAAGAAACCGTAATAGGGTAAAATCACTTATTTTAAGTTAAATTTTTAATAACTGCACTCAAAATATTTTTTTTTTACAGTAACTGACTGTAGTTTTTATAAAAAGTTATCATATATTATATAAAAGTTATTAATTTGTTTTTAAATGATACTTCTTCATATTCATTAAGGAATTGCTTCATATTTATGATGAGTTGGCTGAATAAGAAGTTTTCAATTTTTATTTGTTTTTTTTAATTATTGAAGTAAATAGAAATGCTATCTTAGTGGGAATTATAAAAGCTCTATTTTGCAACCGAAATAAATACTTTTTAAGAGATTTTTTGTTAAATTTTTAAATATATTTTATTTACAAAATTATGAAGATTTACAAAATATTTGTAATAAATTTTTCTGAAAAGCTTTTATAAAGAACTTCATAAATATGAATCGATAACAAACGAATTATGAGACATTTTCATTAATACGAGGGCGAATCAAAAAGTCCATGACTTTTCCAACTTCCCTCGTAGTTATATAAAATGCAACACTGCTCCCATCAAGTACCTCCTGTTAACAGACTACTGTCAAATTTTGAGCAAGTTTCGTAATTTACTTTGCGTTTAACAGCTGTTCAAAACATATAGGGTCCGCGATCTAACGTTTTTTTTCAACTAGTGCTTATTTCGTGAATGGCAACACTTAGCTCATGTCTGATTTGACAGATAATTAGTTTTATTCTTCCGATGAACGAATATGGTTGTGTATATGCTTGAACAACGCTGGGAAATATTACGACATTACTTTGAAAATCATGGTAATGTTGCAGAATGTCATCTTTTCAATGTCATCTTTTCAGATGAAGCTCATTTTGATCTTGGCGGGTATGCAAAAAGCGAAATTGTCGCATTTGGGGCACAGAAAACCCGCACGCATACATTGAAAAGCCGATTCGCCCAAAACGAGGAACTGTTTGGTGCGGATTTTGGTCCAGAAGCATAATTGGGCTATTTTTCTTCGAAAATGAGCAAGAAGTGGCCGTTACAGTCAATGGCGATCGTTATCGGGCCATGTTAAACGAATTTTTGTTCACAAAAATTGAAGAGGAGTATATTGGCACATTTGGTTTCAAGAGGACGGCGCAACGTGCCACACAGCCGAAGCTACACTCGATGTTTTGCGCCCTGTTTTTGAAGATCGCATTATCAGCCGCAGAGCTGATGTCGTTTGGCCACCTCGGAGCTGCGATTTGACACCGTTGGACTATTATTTGTGGGGTGCCGTCAAAGATAAGTGTTACGCCGACAAGCCAGAGACAATTGACGATTTAAAGGACAATATTCGTGAAGCCATTGGTGAAATACAGCTGCACACAATCGATAATGTGCTTAATAATTGGACCGATTGTGTAGGCTACTGCCAGCCATTTGAATGAAATTATTTTCCATTATTAACCGGAAGGATTGTACTTCAAATAAAAAGAGAAATTTGAGAAAATATTCAGTAGTTTTTTTTATAGCATTTTCAAAAAAAAAAGTTATTTGGCGGACCCTATACAACCTCGTGGATTTTTTTTTTAAATGGAAAAAAGTGAATTTCGAATGCTCATTAAACATTATTTTTTGCGAAAAAAAAACCATCAGTCAAACCAAGGAAATGCTTGATAAATACTATGGGGACTCTGCACCATCCATTTCAATGGTAAAAAAGTGGTTTACTGACATTTGTTGTGGTCGCACAAGTACAAATGACGCTGAACGTTCTGGACGGCCAATTGAGGTCAATACACCCAAAAAAATCCGCGATATGGTGTTGCGTGAGATTGTTAATGCCATAGGCATCTCATATGGCAGTGTGGTTTCTATTTTAAATGATCAGTTGGATTTAAGAAAGCTGTCTGCAAGATGGGTTCCGTGTTTGGTTCCAATTGACCATAAACGTAATCGTGTGACAACTTCAAAGGATTGTTTGGAGTTGTTTAACCGCAATTAGAATGGGTTTTTGCGGCGTTTTATAACTGTGGATGAAACATGGATCCATTACAACACTCCGGAGATCAAGCAGCAGTCTAAAAAATGGGTTTTTCCTGGTGAACCGGCTCCGAAGAAGGCCAAGGTAAGTTTGTCGGCTGATAAGGTGATGGCAACAGTTTTTTGCGATGCCCGCATGATAATACACATCGATTACCTTCAAAAGGGAAAAACAATAAACGCCGAATATTATGCCAACTTATTGGACCGATTTAAAGAGGATTTAAAAAAACGACCCCATATCGCCAAGAAAAAAGTTATTTTTCATCAAAATAATGCACGGGCGCACACGTGTGTAGCCGCAATGGCAAAATTTTAATGAATTGGGCTACGAATTAGTAGCTCATCCGCCATATTCTTCGGATTCTGCCCCCAGTTACTATTTCCTATTTCCAAACCTAAAGAAATAATTCAGTGGAAAGAGACTTAGCTCCATCGATGAAATTATTGATCAAACAAATGCTTATTTTATGGACCTCGAAAAATCCTATTTTTTGGAAGGAATACAAAAACTGGAGAAACGTTGGACTAAGTGTATTGAGCGAAAAAGAGATTATGTTGAAAAATATATTTTTTTTTTGCAAAAAAAAAAATGTGTTTCATTCAAAAAGTCATGGACTTATTACCCACAATGGAATTTGTAATACGAAAAACTTTTTGTTACTTAAATTTTAATTTTCATAGAATTTTTATATGAAAAACTACAATCTACAAACATTTCAAAAAAAAAAAATAAAAAATTATTAGAAATCGAATTTGAATTTTAAGAAATATTTTTTATTACTTAAAATTTTGTGATACTTTTTCTGGAAAATTTTCTTAATAAAAGCCATTATTACAATTAAATATTTAGTAAGACTGTCCAAATGACAACTAAATACTATTTTAAGCAACACAACAAGAAAAGAAAAAAAATAATAAATAACGACACCTTTCTGAGAGTATTCAGCAACAAAAACCAGAGCATGCTAACCATATGTAGACTTTTGCCAATGCTTTTTAATTGTTTTTCATTAATAATTTTTATAAATTTTTTTTGCGTTAATCAATAAAAACATAGAATTCAAACAAAACAACATACTTATTTTATTATTTAACGCTTTTGGTTTCATAAAATGGCGAAAATTGTGGCCACTGTATACCCATATGCAATTTTCGAAATCTTCACAGTTTGTTTCTTACCCAGCAAAACCACACATTACCAAATAATGGGTAAAGTAATGTATAGCCATAGGGGCCGATGGATTACTTTATACCTTACTTCATTGATGATTTTTACAGGCGATGAGCCTCAAAGTAATGGGTATATACATTACTTTAGAGGTGATAATGTAAAGGGTTACTTATATGGTTACGAGAATGGAAAAAGTAATGTGTCTAAAAATAGATTTTTAAAAAAAGAGGAATTTTTATTATAAAAAATTATTACATATATTTTATTTAAAATATTATTACATATATTTTATTTAAAATATTTGAAATTAAAAATAATGTGGTCAAGATGGGAATCAAACCAGGGAAATCTGGTTGCCAGGCAAGACTTCTAACCACTGATCTATCGAAGCATATAATATTTGATTGCTTTAAATTTAAATAAATTGTTGCGCTTCATTTTTTCGCTAGTGTTATCAAAACAAACATACATTACCCTTTTGCCTACAAAAAAACACAAAGTTATGTATCTAAAAATAGATTTTAAAAAATATTTCAATTATTACTTTACATTTATAAATCATATATTACGAAATCAATAATGAGTAACTTATTACTTTATGCTTGCAAATAATGAAAAAGGTAACGAGCTATCATTACAAGGTAACGCATGAGAATATCGCACCCATTACCAAAGTTTTGCTGGGTATCTTTGATTATCTTTAATTATATTGTTAACTAGTGTAATTTTTATAATCAAAATCAATAACATGAAAAAAAAACATATCAAAAACCATTTAAATTCCTTTTTTAATATATTCGTTTTTAAAAAAACCGAAATCGTTTTTGGTGTTTAGGAAAATACTAATTTTCTGCAATTTCCTTTAACAAACAAGAGAACACAGAAAAAAAACAACATACAAAATTTAAATAAACCAAACTTGAAACATGAACATGAATAAAATGCCACACATCATCATCGTTATTAAAAGCAACAAACAAACAAAAAAAACGGCATTATTAACATTATGTATGATTATCATAAACATAACCCAACATACCAAATGACTTGAGAAAAATATTATTATAAGCTTACAAACACAAGCCTTAAGCTTGAAAAAGACTTGAGAATATATTGAAAAAGGCTATCGTAACAATTGTAGAAAAATCAAAACGGAACCCTCGTGAAAATATTATGTGTGTATGATAAGCTTATTCTTGCAATTGTAGAATAAGCTTACAAAAATAATATATTATTAATATTTGAAAAAGAGAAATCATAACTAATTTCTTTAATTTAATTTATTTTAATTTTAAAAATAAATAATAATAACTCATTTTAAATATAAAAAATAATAATTCATTTTAAATATAAATAATAATAATTAATTTTAACCATAAATAAAAATAATTATATTTAATATACAATTGCACGTTAACGTGTACAACTAAATGTACACGCAAAACACGTTTCACAAATTTAAAGAAAAAGTAATGACACTTGTTGTATGCATTATAAGCGTAGAACAAAGACAACAAGACTAGAATGTATTGAAAAATATTTCTATTTCAATCGTCATATTGCGTTGTTGTTGTATGTTGTTCATAAGCATACTTGAGAAAAAGTTATGTATAATTATCTTTTCTATAGCATTGTTATATACTGCTTGTAAATTCACATTTTATAAATATTATAATAAGCGAAATTAAGAAAAGCTTAAAACACACTATTAATATAAGCTTATTCTCAAGTTCTATTGCAGTTTGATTGCTATATGGTATATTGGGAAACAACAATACTAACACAAGTACACACACACACGCATACAGGTGTGAATTAGCAGTTTCCGTTTCCCCATTTTTGTTATGATGATGATCATCAACAACAAACAAATAATAAATAATAGAAGCTTGTTTTGTATAAAAAAAAATACACACAACCTTTTATGTTTATTTAATATTAACAAAAAGCTTTTATAAAATATTACAAAAAAAAAAACATTAAGTACACACATTCACACATTCATTCATAAATCTTTCATGTATTTATACATACATGAAAAAATATATAAAGGGTGTCCCAAGAAGAACGCAATTTTTAAATCTGGCAACATTCGAAGTGTCATTGTTTGACATTTGAACAATTGTTATTGTTTGCTAGTAGAAGGTACGAGGTTAGTAAAAATGGAGCGCTACACGAATGAACAACGCATTCTTATTGTGAAATTGTTTTACCAAAATGGTGAAAGTTTTGCGGCTACAGTTCGCAAATTGCGATCAATTTGGGGTCACAATAATGCTCCAAAAGAGTCAACTGTAAAGAGATTACTGGATAAATTTGCCGAAACTGGGTCTGTTAGTGATGTAAAGACAACAACGCGCCATCGACCAGGTCGATCAACCGAAAATGTCGCAGCTGTACGTGATGATGTCGCTCAAACTCCATCCACCTCAATTCGACACCGAGCTCAGCAAATTGGTGTCTCCAAATCCACTTTGCAGCGAATTTTGACGAAAGATTTGCATCTTCATGCATACAAAGTTCAATTGACTCGGGAACTGAAGCCAGCTGACCATGGACAGCGAAGGGAGTTCGCTAATTGGGTATTGGAGAGACAACATGAAAATGCTGATTTTGCCGATAAAATCATCTTCAGTGACGAGGCCCATTTTCATCTTGATGGCTTCGTCAATAGGCAGAATTGTCGCATTTGGGGTGAGGAAAATCCTCGACTGATTCACGAGAAGCCACACCACACTGTGTGGTGTGGTTTTTGGGCTGGAGGAATCATTGGACCTTTTTTTATGAAAATGAGGCAGGTCAAGCGCAAACAGTCAATGGTGTTCGGTATCGTGAAATGATAACCAGTTTTTTCTTGCCTAGAATTGAAGAAATGAATGTGGAGGGCATGTGGTTCCAACAAGACGGCGCCACATGTCATACAGCCATAGAAACAATTAAATTGCTGCATCAGTCATTTCCCGGTCGTGTTATTTCGCGTTTTGGAGATCAGAATTGGCCGCCTAGATCGTGCGATTTAACACCATTAGATTTTTTTCTTTGCGGTTTTTTGAAGTCGATGGTTTACGCGAATAAGCCGACGACGACTCAAGCCTTAAAGAAAAAATTGGACGCTGCATTAATAAAATACCGCAGCATTCATGCAAAACGGTCATTGAAAATTTCATTAAAAGATCGCGTGCATGCCAGCAAAGCCGCGGCGGCCATCTGCACGATATATTGTTCCATACATAACCTCATTCTGTCTACTTTACGATATAATAAAGTTTCACGATTTTTTTTTTTAATATCTGTGTTTTATTTAAAATTTAAAAATTGCGTTCTTCTTGGGACACCCTTTATATATGTACATATATAAAATATTATATCCATAATAGTAATGAAAATATTATCTTTACATCAATTTTTAGTTTTATTTTTCTATATTTTACAATCAATTGATTTTTATTTGTAGTATTTGTTCTTTTGATGTTATTTTTTTTTCTAGTCTTTTCATCTATTAAATTTCAAACAAATTGTAATCTTTTACAAAAACTCCCTAAAATAATGATTTTCTTTTTTTTTAAACGATGGCCATAACTTGATCATGATAATGTTTAACAATATGTAATAGGAAAGTAAAATGGCTACTGTTTGCTAAAGTACTAGATTTGTATGATTGTTTTAATTTTGTTTTGAAAAATCTTTAGAGATCTCTATCTACTTATGGCCATTGCAAAATATAGTTTAAAAATATTAAATCTAAACAATTTATTAAAGGCACGTGTTAATTTTGTTATTTTAAGAAATTCTTCTTTATGTTGATTGCATGTTGTTTATCTTTTTTTTATTATTTTTTGGTTAAAATCAAAAACAAAACATCAAAAGCCACACAATCGCGTGCCTTAATACGATTTGTCGCCTTTATGTTTTTCTGTGTGGTTGAGGTTATTTTTCTTGTATTTTTTTTTTTTTTTTGTTTTTGGTAGGTTACGCCCTGTTAGGTCTTTAAATGTTTCCTAATAGCTGGCCAATAAACACAATTCATCATTAATTTATACTCCAGCACATAATCGTATACATTTTATATCGAATACTCATTCTCCCCTTTGTTAACCACACCACAATATTACCATCATCAACAACATTTAGCAGTAGCAGTAGAAGCAGCAGCAGCAACAGCAGTTGTTGTTGTAGCAGCAGTTACAGCAGCAGATTGTGTTGTGGTTAAAAAAAACATGAAAACAAATTATCATTAATTAGTGTTGAAATTAATAAGAAAAACTGTCATCATTATTTATTTTGTATTTCTTTTTGTTTGTTTGTTTTTCGTTCTTTGTATTAAATGGAGAAAATTCCGAAATAGTGGGAGGCTTAAGAATCAATTAAAAAGATAAATAATTAAAAATCACATCAAAATTTTATCATTAATTCATGCGGTCAGAATTGAAAGATTTCTTTTTTACAAAAGAAATTGATTTATATATTTTCAGATAAAATTGATTTTCTTTTACTTAAACGGTTATCCAAAGAATACAAGTTTACAAAAATGTTATAATATTTTAAGGTTATAATATCAATTAAAGTAGTAATTGAAAATGATTAAAATTTTAATTAATAGTTAATTAAGTTTAATTTTCATCATGAACGCTACATATTTACAGGTTGGTTGAAAAGTTCCTGCGCTCACCAAGAGATGGCACTGCTAGCTCCAACCTTTTTTCTCGAGTTGGTATAACTGTCCTGAGAACACATGCAAAGTTGTAAGTCATTCTGTCAATTCTTTCTTTGTTTACAAGCCATTTGAATTTGAGGTGTCATTGATTTTTTTTAATATGGGAAAAAATTGAATATCGCGCAGTCATTAGATTCTTTGTTTTGAAGGGTTTAAAACCAAGGAAATTTATGAACAATTGTTAGAAGTGTATAAGGAGTCCTCACCTTCAAAACGCACCGTTGAATTTTGGGCTGGTGAATTTAAACGTGGTCGTACCAGACTTGAAGACGATCCACGCGAAGGACGACCAAAAACTGCAACCACAGCAGAAATCATTTAGCAGGTACATAATATGGTTAGTGAAGATCAAAATTTGACTAAGCGTGAAATTGCTAATGCCATAGGCATCTCAGACGAACGAGTACTCCATATTTGACATGATGAATTACGTTACGAAAAAACTGTTTGGAAAGTTAGTGCCGCACACATTAACAATTCGACAAAAACTGGATCGAAAACAAATTTCTCAGCTTAATTTGGAGCGTTTTAAGCCGAATAAAACCGACTTCTTGCGTCGTTTTATAACTATAGATGAGACTTGGATCTACCACCATGATCCTAAATTGAAACAAGAACGTTTACAGTGGACTGAAGCTGGTTGTTCAGCTCCAAAGCAGGTGAAGTCACAACGATCAGCAAAGAAGGTTATGGCATCAATTGTTTGGGATTCAAAAGGAATTTTGTTGATTGATTATCTTCAGAAAGGTAAAACAATCAACTTTGAATATTATTGCAGCCTTTTGGATCAGCTGGATGAAAAAATTCGTGAGAAAAGACCTGGTTTAAAGAAGAAACAAATCATTTTCCATCAAGACAATGCACCTGCTCACAAAAGTGTTTCGACGATGGCTAAATTCAAAAAATTAAAGTACGAATTGCTTGAACATCCACCGTATTCACCACATTTGGATTCCAGTGACTACTATCTCTTCAAAAATCTCAAACAATTCCTTCGTGGACAGCATTTTTCGTCGAATGAAGAGGCCATAGCAGCCGTAGACGGTTATTTTGCAGAGCTTCCGGAAAACCATTATAAGGATGGGATAAAATTATTGGAAGATCATTGGAAGAAGTGTCTTGAGCTTCTAGGAGATTATATTGAATAAAAAAATATATTTCGTAACAAAAATAGTATTCTTTTATTTCGAGCGCAGGAACTTTTCAACCAACCTGTATGTATTAAAACTTGAAATTTTCTTTATCTAACTCTTGGCTTTCTAGCCAGGTCAGGTGCCCAAAAGTTGAGCCTCGAATTTCGAAAGTGACTCCAAAGTTTGATCCGAGTTTTTTTTCAGAGAAAGCACTATCGGATCCATAATTATAAAGGGTGGTCCAACAATAATGCACGATGTTAATTGTGAGTCACACCTTAACGTCAAATTTTTTACCCAATTTAATTTGACATTTCTTTGTTTCAGTGTTTGACAAATTCAACCATGGAGAGGTACACAATTAAACAGCGCGTTAAGAATGTTGAAGCCTTTTACGAAAATGGGCGTTTAAATCAAAATGTATTTCGTGCAATTCGTGATTTTTTTTTTTTTTTTGGTCAGCATAATCGACCAAAAGTGTCAACAATCGGGAGAATTGTGCGCAAATTTCAGCAACGCGGGTCTGTAGGAAATGTGAAAACAGCTGTGTATGCCCGCATGAGATCGGCCAAGCAGTTACCGTGAATGGTGTTCGCTATCCCGAGTTGATAACGGACTTATTGTTGCCAGGAATTGAGGATAGGCACCTGGAAACTATGTGGTTCCAACAGGATGGTGCCACTTGCCACACAGACAACGAAACAAAGATACATTGCGCGAGAAATTCAATGGCCGTGTTATCTCACGTCGTGGCGATGTTAATTATTCGCCACGATCATGTGATTTGACACCGTTGTGCTTCATTTCTTCGGGATATTCAAAAGAAAAAGTGTACGTCAATAAGCCAAGAACAATTCAAGAGTTAAAGGATAAGATAATTCGGCACATTAACGACAATGAACCTCAATTATGTCTCAGAGTCATTAAAAATATGGACCATCGGATATAGGTATGCCACCAAAGTCGTGGCGATCATTTGTCCCATATTTTGTTTCACACATAATTGTCATAGATCCTTCTATCATAATAAAAAATATTGAGACAATTCTAAGAAAACTTTTTGTTTTATTTACATTTAACATCGTTTATCAATTATGGTTGGACCACACTTTATATATCCCCTACAAGAAATGGCTTGAAATTGCTGTGGCTTTTTGATACTCTGGTATGTGGGGATATTCTATTGATTTTGATTTCAATCGATTTGATTAAAAATCGAAATTCAAGCAGTGAATCGATTAGAAAAAGAAAATTTAAATAACCTTCAATCGCTACAGTTGATTTAATTATATTTTGCTTTTTTAAATTAATAATATAAAACCTACAGGATTGAAAAAATCAAAAATTATCGATTTGAAATCAATTGCTTTTCGGCACATACATTTAAGCTCAGATGGTATCATTCTATGGTAAGAAGGACAAAACATAGGCCGATTTTAGCCATTTTAATACAATTTTATTCACCAAATTTCGTTAATCGTTATAAAGGGCGTTTTTTTAAGCCCGATAGAAATTACGAAAGGGTTAACTGTCAAACGAAATGTCATACTGCGCTCCCTTTTTGCCATTATGATCAGTATACTCTGGCAAATTATCATGAATATCTTGACGCTTGAACAACGCTGCCAAATTATCCAGATTTACTTTAAAAACCGTTTATAAATTCGCGCAACTATAGACGATATTTTATCGCAAAATTGTGTGAGTCTTACTTTTGGAATAACGGGTTTGTCAATAAACAAAATTGGTGCATAAAGAGTCAAACCAATCTACAATAGAGCCCATAGATTCTTTTACATCCAGAAAAATGAACCGTTTGTTGGGGTTTAAACATTGGACCTAATTTCTTCAAAAATTAAGCCGGTGCTCGCGTTACGGTCAAACTCGATCGTTACCGCACCATAATCAATGATTTATTGTTTGTAAATACAGATAACAATGATCCGGGTGAGATGTAGTTTCAATAGGATGGCGCTAGGTGTCATATGGCGACCGCAACCATCGCCTTATTGAAATCAAAATTTGGCGATGTTGATTTCGAGAAATGGACCAGCCAATTAGCTTCCAAGGTCATACGATTTGACAAGTCTCGATTATTTTCTGTGGAGCAACGTGATAAACCAGCAACAATTGACGCCTTCAAGGCCAACATTGTTCGTGCTATTTGTGATATACGGCCAACAATGCTCGAAAAAGTTGCTCAAACTTGGACGTCCAGCCGCGGTGGCCATATGTCCGAAATCATTTTCAAATGTTAACGCCATGTATTGATCTTTCAAAAAAAAAAATTCTTTACTATATAAAGAACTATATCGGGCTTAAAAGAAACACTCTTTACATACCTTGTCCCATAGAGTGGTGTAGGGTAAAAAAAAACTACGATAAATTACATTTTGGTGAAGTCGAGCATGCCGATTATACAGAGTGAGGCAAAAATCTTCTGAATTTCATTCGCTATAATTCTCGTTTAAAGTCAAAATTCATTTGGTTTTGAACTGATTATGTTTACTCGCACTTATAAATTTTGTTTCAACTAATTGTGGAAAATTATGTCTCGACAAATGGTTGCCGTCGGCATTGATACAAATTTGGACTCTAGTCTTTGACAACATTTTGCATAATTTTGAGCAGCATTTGTGGTTATTAATTTCGGCTCGAATTTTGTAGTTTATTGACTCTTCCAAGATGCGGGGCTTTGTCACAAAAACCAACGATTGCAAATTTCCCCAGAGGAAGAAGTGTGGCAGGATGCTGAGAAGGCATCCTAGAAAATACTCATTATATGGCGTACAGTATGACTAGAGGCCCCGTCCTGTTGGAACCACAAGTCATCCACATGCAGATCGTCAACTTCTGGTAAGAAAATTCACGGTAATAGCATTACCGTCGGCGTCAATGACAAACCGAGGTCCAGTCAACTGCTCCGGCATAACTGCAGACCGCACGGTGTAATGGCATTTCGTGAATTATGCTTGTATTTTCCAGAACAGAGAATTTTGATTATTTAAGTTGCCGGTAAAATAAAATTGAGTCTCGTCACTCATATTATATGTCATATTTTGATTGAAAATCATCCACTTTGTCGTTGGTGTTTGTGTGAAGTTTTGGGCTTTGGTGTGTTCTGACAAATGTAGTAAAATTTTATGGCCAACATTTTTGTTTCATTTCTCGTTCTCCCCCTTCTTAAGAGCTAAAAATCTGCCTTATGTGGGGCAGTCAGAGGGTAAATATGTTCCACAAAAATATTTGCGTTAATATTTTCTACAAATTTGCTGAACATACCCTAGACCTCAGATGTAAAGAACACATAGTTTGTATTGTATAATTTAAAAAAAAAATATTAAAATCAAAATAAAAAAAAACTTAACTTTATTAAAGAATCTTCCTCATTAATGTAATGAAACTTCTTTACAAATATTAATGAAACTTTTTAATAAATTTAAAGAAATTTCTTCATAAATATTAAGACAATATTTAAATAACAGTAATTTTCTAAAATAATTTTCAAAGCAAACCCTTTCCTACCAACTGTAATTTAAACAAACAACATCCTAAATACTTACAATACACTATCAATCAAATTATTCCCTTATAGTGTAAAATGCTGATGCTAAATATTTCATAAAATTGATTTCAAATAGTAAATTTCCTAAAATTTTGTATTTTTTGTATTTCTTCCCTCGCCCACAATATTCAACATTTAACCATAATTGGAAATTTCCATGGTTTCATTTACACAAGTCAAATATCCGTAACATAATTTTTGTTTTTCATCCACATTTTCATTTTTGTTCATTCACTTCAATTTTAAGGTGACTTTACACAACCTGTACTAGTTATAGATAATTGATGCCTTGTACTCTCCCATAATCACTTTTAACATTTTAACCATCAATATTTAGAAAAGTACTCGTTGTACGTTTGTTTGTATGTAATGTATGAATAAATGAATGAATGAATGACTGCAGTGAGTGGCTGCATGAATATGACATATTTTCACAAACTACAAGTGTGTAAAGTTAAAAGTTTGCTGTGTGTTTGTTTAGTATTTTACATGACAAATACATGGTATGGATATTTCTCGTGTATGAATGTGAATAATACCAAGTGTAGTACTACATAAGCTTCTATAGATGTTAATGTTTTACAAAATTTTGTGTGAGTTTTTAATGTCATGTTATGTAAATGTGTATCTTAAGGTATCCCTTAAGTTACACATTATGGAATTTTTCCCTTAACCTGTTTGATCTTAAATGTTCCTCCGAAGTTCCCTAGTATTTGAAAATTTTAAATAACCCAGCAAAACCACACATTACCAAATAATGGATAAAGTAATGTATAGCCATAGGGACCGATGGATTACTTTACACCTTACTTCATTGATGAATTTAACAGGCGATGAGTCTCAAAGTAATGTATATACCCATTACTTAAGAGGTGATAATGTAAGGGGTTACATATATGGTAACGAGAATGTTGCGCTTCGTTTTTTTTTGCTAGTGTTATCAAAACAAACATACATTACCCTTTTGCTTACAAAAAACACAAAGTAATGTATCTAAAAATAGATTTTCAAAAATATTTAAATTATTACATTAGATTTATAAATCATATATTACGTAATCAATAATAAGTAACTTATTACTTTATGCTTGCAAATAATGAAAAAGGTAACGAGCTATCATTACAAGGTAACGCATGAGAATATCGCATCCATTACCAAAGTTTTGTTGGGAAGCTTAATATGTCATTTCTAAAAAAAGTTTCTAACAACGCTTTCCAAAAGAAAAAAAGTCAAAGTCATATATTTAAGCCCAAATAGCAAAAAAATGCAAAGTGCTAGCACTGCAATTTTACAATTCGTAATTCAAGGGATGCCTTACTGTATATATATCACACCCTCTCCTCATATTTGTTTGGTTTTTTTTTTGTATTCGCTTTATGAATATTTTTTTTTCTGAATCAAAGTAGTACTATGACTTTTGTATAGATGTGTCAATGTATATGGTAGAATACATATTAAGAATGAAGAAAGTTTGCTTAGACATAGATCAAAATGAAAAAATTTTAAAATTTTGCTATAGCAAAAGTCTTAAGGCTTAGAAAAATCTCAAACATATTGATGGGAAATTGCTACACTATCTTTTGACGGGAGCTGGCTTTCAGCAGTCATAGATTAGATAAAGAAGGCCAAATACAACACGAACTATATGATAATTTGTGCAGCCTGAAAGTTTATACGCCCAGGTCAAGGCTCCCCATAATGCCAAATAACCTGCATGATGTAAGTTCCCCAATACCGCTCGGAGTTAATATCGCCCCTCTGAGCTATCTGACCTATTTTATCACATTCACACTAATTGTGCTGGAGTTCGAAAAATCTGCCTACATCGGTAAATGAATGGCTAAGAATAAACTGGTGACACCTATAATGTCCATGTCCAGTAAAGTATTCCTTTATTAGTTTAAGATCCCCCTTATTGGAAGATAGTAACTTCTAATGGGTCTATTATCGATGGCAACCGAACTTTAGTTGCGTTGTCAACTGGCAACTCAACTGAAATTATAATTGGTATTATATAAGGCAACTTTCCCCAGTTGCCAAAAAGTTATCGATAATGTAATTTTGACAGATTAGCAACTGAAAATAAATGTAAACAAATAAAAAGATTGACAAAGGAAAAAAGTTAATAAAAGTGAATTCATTAAAAAAACAAATTATAAAAAGAAATTGTGTTAGCAATTATTTTAAATATGCCAGTTCAGTGGAACTGTTTTTTGATGACGATGAAAAGGCTTCAAACGTGTCATCTATTAGACGGAACTTGAGGGACAACTTCAATCCATTAGAATTACCGTCTGTACTGTGAGTATATCTTGATGTTTAAAATAATTTTCAATAAAAAGTTGCTTCTTATAGTTTCAAAGCTTATTTTCGTATTCCAAAAGACGCAGTGGTATATTTAGTGGAATCCTTAAACAAAGTCGTCGTTCAACGGCAATACCTCCGCTATTAAAAGTTTCCAAAAATCTCACGGCAATGACTTCAATCTAGGAATGGTGGTTTTTAAAGAAGTCGTACAATTAATAGAACAAAAGCTTGTGTATAGTTTCAAAAATGTCGGAAGAAGAAAAAATCAGAAAATTAAAACCTTTTTTATTCGAAAACGAAGTTTCCAGGGATTGTTGGTTGTATAGATGAAACACACGTACATATAATGGGACCGAAGAAAGACATTCGTCCTATATATATAAACAGGAAAGGATATTTTAGTTTGAATGTTTTGCTGGTAAGTTATTTAACAATTTTTCTTTCTTTTGATCAAGATGATTTCTTTGAAGTTGTGCGATTACGAAATGAATATAAGGTATGTTGATGCTAGGCATCCTGGATCTACTCAAGATACCTTCATATGGAACAACAGCCCATTAAAGCAAGAGGTTGCTGCAGATTTTGAAATATTTATAACAATAAATAAATATACTTACTAATTATTTTAGTTTTCTTCGATCTTCCTTATCGAGCTAAAGATCCTTTATTTATAAAAAATTTAATTATAAATATTTATTTATCCCAATATTTCGTCACCACATTGGGTGACTTCTTCAGGGGAAATTGTCTTTTTTTTTTTTTTTTAAAGACAATTTCCCCTGAAGAAGTCACCCAATGTGGTGACGAAATATTGGGATAAATAAATATTTATAATTAAATTTTTTATAAATAAAGGATCTTTAGCTCTATAAGGAATATTACGTAAATATACTTACATTTTGATGTTCCCGCCTTTTTTCTTTTGCTTTAAAAACCTACAGCAACCAAAACTTTGTGGTTGCCAATACAATCACTATTTGGCAACTGAAATTGACAGCTATCAGTTGCCAGTTGCCATACGTAATATCATTTTGGCAACTGGCAACGCCACTGAGGTTCGGTTGCCATCGATAATCGACCCATAAGACTCATCTTCGACAGTGACATAAATATTCCAGTCGCTAGCAAATTTATACTCAACCTGAGTCCTCAACTCTTGTCATATCATATCCAGTCATCCAACCAAGTGTCAACACATTCCAAACATCTAAATCATTGAAGAATTCAAAGAAATCCACTACTACCAGGACGTGACTTTATTAGCTTTTAAAAGTCCTGAGGTTCGCTCCTGAGACCTCCTCCCCACACACTACGTAGATCAAAATAGGAACATATATACCTTGGAATTAAATATAGATGAATACTTTTCCATCGGAAGGCATGGTGGTACTTTAATCAAAAGATACCCTCTCTCGTGAGCCCATTGTACTGATTCGAGTCAGTTTTAAACCACACCTGCGTGCTCCCAATCGCGTCAGTCCAGTGGCTTTTTTCGAGTATCTGTACCGAATTTGTATGCTTAAAGCAAGTGTGACAACACATTGTGAGGGATCTTCATAATTGTGCAATATTTAAAGTGTTTCAGAATCTTCATATGTCCCGTAAGGTCACCACCCTTCATGTAACCTAAACCCGGAAAACGAAAAATACTTTTGCGTGCCAAGTAGTAATAACAAAAAATGTTAAAATCATATATTCCTATTGGAAAATTGCCTGTCCCAAGTAAGGAATTTGTCGAGAATTATTCCTAAATGCATCACCTTATTCGAAAACCCTACTCCTAAAAAAATAAATTCGTGCTGACCACGGAAATCCTAGACTTCTTAATCAGTTGTTCGGACTACTCTGTTCCTCAGTTCGACATCGATAAACCTCTTCAGGTAAGCTTCTTTTATAGATAGGAACGGGACACGAGGGACCCATTGGCGGAATTTGAGTGTAGAAAGGAACTGTTTAAGCTAATTTGCCAGTCTCTAATTACGTTGTTATGGATACTCTTTAACGGTAATGCGCGGGCAGACAAGTTGGCAAGGGCGGGATTACCTTGATTGTCTTCGCGACAGTGTGAGTCACTACACCGCTGAAAAACATTTAGGCTGAGGTCTTTCAACATGAACTTCGTAAGGCAAGGGACAGATGGCGTAGACTGTTCCGCAAGATTAACGTGGTCTGACTACGTAATGGGACGTACTGAATCTCTCCTCAGTAGGATTACTAGTTTTCTGACTGGTCACTGCTTGATAGTTAGACACAGTGATATACTCGGACTAGTGTGCCAGTAAAGTAACGTGGCTGTGGCATACTAGAAGGAGAGGAGACGGTAAGTCATCTGTGGGATTGCCCGGCATCCGAAATAGGGCTTTGGGAGATCACATATCAGTGACATCAAACGTTGGACAAGGTAATCTTATATATTGTTTTAAGCATTCGGGTTAGGTCTAGTTCTACGGATATTAGCTCCTTTTAAAATAGAGTCGCTTGTGACTCTTTTTGATGTGTACAAGGGCGTCAGCTGCCACTTAAACTAACCGAAATTTAATTGAGTAAGTGGTGCTTAGCTCTGGATCCACATCATAGACAATATCTGAATTACTTCAACCCTATCTACAAATAAATTTGAACATTCTAAATTTCAGACATTTTTCCATAGATGAAATTCATTGTTTCCAGCGAAATCGGAATGTTCACTGGGAACTGAGTCTCCTTGTTAGGAGTTATTGTAAAACGCACCCTGTACGTCCCTTACAATGAAACTTTTTCGGTCCGCCTGACCTTTTCCAACACCTTCGTGGCTCAATGAGTAGCCGTCACCTTCGATTTACCTGATTAGTTTTCCAAACGAAACTTCTCAAAGTCTTCTCCATAACCTTTAGGATAAATAAGTTGAGATTTAAGATTTAGGCAGGTGTTTATTCTGTATTGCCTTTGGTATGTAAACTACTTTGATTTTCCTCAAAGTGTTTGGTATATAGCTCAGGACTAAGGTGGATCTAAACATCCTAGATAAATGTTGGACAATAATTTCGCCACATCGCTGAAGAAAGAATGGGTAGATGTAGTTAGGTACAAAACAGAGATCACAGGTTTGGTTCACAGATCAATAGGGATATAGAAGCGGGTGTCTATAGATCCAATTTTCCAAGACCATTGGGTGCTGGAATGCTACCACTGGCCAGCGCCAAGCTAATAGATTCATCGTCCCATCTAGTGGAAATTCCAGGAAACTTCTTTCTCTGAACAGGAAGGCCTTAAGGACCTTAACAGAATTTTTCACTGGATACTGTAATCTCAGATACCATTTAAGGATTCGGATACTTGTAGGTTCTGTGATTTGAATTCTGCGATGAGGAGTTTTTACTCTGCGTATATCCTAGGCTTCGCGACAAGAGACTACAATTCTTTGGTAGATATACGCTATCCGCCTTGGAAAGTTGAAAATCTGTGGCTAGTAAGGTGATTGGCTTAATTGGAAGCTTTGATATTTTGGGGAAAAACAGAAGAGAAAAATTCAAATTATTTTGGTGGCGGTGCATTGGGCCTTTTTAATCTAATCTATAGGTCCCGCCAATTTTAAAGGCTAAATTTTCATGTACCTTATTAAACACGAAACTCTCCAAAAATTTTGCCGCAAAATCAATAATAATTAGTCAATAATGGTCAAGAATTCGAGTTGCGAACTGAGTTTTTTGCTAAAGTTCCTAAATATCCTTCTCCTTTCAATGAACAGATACCACTTGAATAATCCTGTGATATGTCCTCCTTTAAGAGATTAACTTTCTACTAAAGCTGTTCAATTAGTTCATTAAATCCTTCATTTAAAATACGTCAATCATACAATTGTCATCACTGATGATGACATTTTTTTCAATTATAGTTTTTAATTGACTAACAATTATGGCGGCACCTTATAAAAGTTATTGACCTGTTAACCAAAAACACATAGAACATTATGCTTGAGTTTATTGGTGCTTATGAAATCATCACAAAACATTTTAGCGCTGATGATGACATGTGAGTGTGAAGAAATAACTTGTTGACTTTTATGGAAGCTGCTGCATGTGTCAGGACAAAAATTGATGTGTTCACCAACAAATTGCTAACAGAGATAGATTTTTTTTTTTAAATTTTCAATAATTATGGAAATTCCTATATTTGCAATTTAAATACTACTAAATGGAATTTGTCCATCTCACTTTTTGTTGTATGCTATGTGGTGCCCTTAGCACAATTTCATATATGCATATAAACATTTGTGATAAATGAAGGGAAATCTTCAATATCCAGTTTTTTTGGTCCATAATTTAATTTTTGTTCTTGTTGTTTTTATTGTAACTGTGTGTATTTCATATGTCCGCAACAGCAAAACATTATTACACTAAGCTCTTATTACTTCAATACAGTCAATACATTAATCGTATAGAGAGGAATCATATAGAATGTGGAGCTGAAGTATGATGTAGTATGTAGTAGTGATAGTACAATGCAATTGCCACCAACCACTACTTTAACATACTTACAGTAGAGTACTATGATTCTGTATGGAATATTGAAATCATTCTATCGTACTATTAAGCATTCTACAGTAAATATTAAAGCATAGAAAAATGAAAAATGTCATTTACAAGCTAAAACTCTTAATCAAACTCATATAGAATCAATGACCAAACATATCATCAGTAGAAACGGACAGACAGACATATGGACAAATCATACACATTCGGTTGTGTACCAATGGGTAAATATGTACATGTAGGTATTAGTAATTGTAAATGTATTTATACATGGTAGATATTTTAAACTACCCATGACATTACAAATAGTCCTTCGTCCATGTTGTATAGTTTATATGGATGATTGTGATTTTTGTATGTGATTGTTTAGTATCTAGTTATGGATGTTTTAAAATTTCTGCATGATTTCTATTTATTTTTTTGATTCTTCCTCCTATACTCTCTACTCAATTATCGATTAACAATTCAGTAATATGATTTGATTTCATATATGTTATATAAAGGGTATTCACGATCATAATTTGCAAAAAAAAAACCGAGCTCAGCCTGTTAGCTATATTTTCTCAGCCTAAGGCAGTTGTGACAATGCAAACTGAGACTTTTTTGAACCGTTTGAATTCCCTTATTATTTTTTGGGAAATTTAATATTCTCACAATAAATTGGTTTTAAGTAGAAAATTCAATATGACCACAAAATTTTAAGTTACATATAGTATATGTTAGTAGATTATCTTGAAATACATATTTAGTTATTGAATTATATTGTATATACAGGCAAGCCATACACAAATCTAATACACCCTCAGATTTATTACAGTATACCACATTTATTATGGTGTCCTGTCCTGTCCTTAATTTATCTTAAGTTTGGCAGTTTTGTGCACTAAACTTTTGTGTCTTGGATATTTTGATTTATTTTAATATTATTTTAAGATTTATAAAAACCCAATTGGAATTTATTAATAATATTTTTTTGTTTAAGAGAAGCAACACTCAGGAAATTCTTCCTACTTACTACTCGTAATGTGTTTCTTTCTTTGGAATAGAGATAGAGGAGAGATGAAAGTTGGTGAAAGATGAAAGAATTCAAATATGGCAACACTGCAATTGCTAATTGAGAAAGAGAAAAATCTTACATATTATTATTTTTTTCTAAATTGATATTGCCGTCGCAGGTAATCGTACCCGTAACCTACTGTGTAACAGTCCAACGCGCTAACCTTTACACCACAACGCTCACAGCTTTATTCACAAAAATATTTTAGGCAATCAAAAATGCTGATAAATTTATAAAACTTTTAATGAATTCAAAACCTTTTGATAAAATTCCCAAATTTACCTAACCCATCTAAAAATCGAAATATATATGAGCATACATGATCATACATGGGCCTGTATATGATCATACATGGACATACATGGTCATATACGTCCATACATTGTTCAATATATGACCATACATGATCTCATATATGATCATATATCTTCGGATCCGAAATTTGAGGGTATATGGACGTATATGATCATATACGAGCATACATGAATAATATATGAGCATGTATGATAATATATGCACATATATCACCATATACCCTCAAATTTCGGATCCGAAGATATATGGTCATATATGAGATCATGTATGGACGTATATGACCATGTATGCCCATGTATGATCATATACAAGCCCATGTATGATCATGTATGTTCATATATATTTCGATTTTTACATGGGAAGTCTTTAATATTTTTTTTTTAATGGGAAGCAACACTCAGTAAATTCTTCCTACTAATTAAAGTGTTGCTTTCTTTGAAAAGGGGACAGAGGAGAGTTGAAAGGTGAGAGTTGGTAAAGATGAAGGGCATCAAATATGGCAACACTGTAATTGCGTGGCATGAGTTGGCGAAATTATTGAGAGCTGGCGAAATTGTTGTAGCTTTTTAGTTATTAGCCCTGTTATGTTATTTTAAAAGGGTGGTTAAATTTTAAGGGCCGATGTTAAATGTGAACCACACCTAAACGTCAAGTTTTTTCTGCACTTTATTTGACGTTTCTCAATTTTAGACTAACTCAATTTGAACCATGGACGTTCAAATCAAAATGCATATCGTGCACTTCGTGATTTTTTCGGTCAATTTAATGGTCCAAATACTGCAGAAAATATTGCTGCTGTCGGCAATAGTGTGGCTGAAGAGCCGTCCACCTCAACTCGTCGTCGTGCCCAACAATTTAACCTCTCACGCTCGTCGTTGATGAACATCATGCATAAAGACTTGGATTTACACGCTTACAAGGTGCAATTGACTCAAGAACTAAAGCCTCTTGACCATTACAAACGTCGTCAATGGTCAGAATGGTGGCAAGAAATGGCAACAGTGGATGATAAATTTTCGAAGAAAATCATCTTCAGTGATGAGGCACATTTTTACTTCAGTGGATTCGTCAATAAGCAGAATTGCCGCATTTGAGCGAACGATAATCCAAGAGTGATTGCCGAAAAACCAACGCATCCACAAATAGTGACCGTTTGGTGCGGTTTATGTGCTGGCGGCATCACCGGGCCGTATTTTTTCCAAAATGTGGCCGGTCAGGCAGTTACTGTGAATGGTGTTCGCTATCATGAGATGATAACGAACTTTTTATGGCCCGAATTGGAAGATATAGATGTGCACGATATGTGGTTTCAACAGGACGGTGCCATTTGCCACACAGCTAACGAAACTCTTTTGCGTGACAAATTCAATGGCCGAGTTATCTCACGTGGTGGCGATGTCAATTGGCCGCCAAGATCATTTGATTTGACACCGTTGGACTTCTTTCTTTGCGGTTATTTGAAAGAAATGACGTGAAATGACGAGGTGTTAAGATCAATAGCGAGTCCAATGTTTTTGGATTAATTTGCACATTTTCGGCCACAGCAGCCACATTCCCATCGGTACGCACCGTACGACAGAGGGGCCCACGAGTGTTGTTTACTAGCAATCTAGTCTCACAAACTTTTTGCACAAACTTGCGTACAGCACGCGCGTTGGGTGCTTCATTGCGACCAAACTTCTTGTTAACAAACACACAGCAACACATCATTCACTTTGGAAATAAGTTTGCAATATTTCCCAACGTTTTGAAAGCGTAAAGCGACTCATTTTGGTTCTGCGGAGGTATGATACGGACTAATAGTCAATATTTCGAACAGAAAAAATCTATCAGCTTCAAAATAATATATTGGACCACCCTGTATTTTGTTTTTTTACCCATAATTTCCTGAATTTAGCAATTGTGCGAATTTTGCAATTTAAAATTGGTGTGACCAAAGACTTGTGACCGAATGGATTTTTATGAACGCCCTCTAGCAGAGATATTTGCAACCACAGTCGAAAAATTGACTGAGGGAAATTCCTTAACATTAATAATCATGGCTTTAATTTTTTTTTTTAAATTTTGAAAATTGCTATATTGAAATTTTTAAATCAAAAAAAAAAAATTTAATTTCACGGGAAATTTTTTTAATTTTTCAAAATTTCAACACTGAAATTTTTAAATCAAAATATTTTGAAATTCACTTCCAAAGATTTTTTTTTAATTTTTTTTAAGATTGCAACTGAAATTTTTAAATTAAAAAAATTTTAAAATTCTCTTTTGACGATTATTTTTTATAATTTTTTGAAAATTGCTGCATTGAAAATTTTAAATCAAAATATTTTGAATTTCACTTTAAAGGAAGTTTTTTTTTAAAAAATTTTTCTAAATTGCAACATAGAAAAAAAATCTCTAGGAATTATTTTTTTTAATTCTTTCAAAATTGCAACACTGAAATTTTTATATCAAATATTTTGAAATTCACTTTTAAGGAAGTTTTTTTTTTAATTCTTTAAGATTGCAACATAAAAATTTTGAAATCAAAAAAGTTTTAAAATTTTTAAATCAATATAATTTGAAATTCTCTTTTAAGGGAGTTTTTTTTTAATTATTTAAAATTGCAACATTGAAATTTTTAAATCAAAATATTTTGAAATTCTCTTTCAAGGAATTTTTTTTCTTTTTAAAGTTTTCAAAAGTGCAACTGAAATTTTTTAATCAAAAAATTTTAAAATTCTCTAAGGAATTTTTTTTTTGTTTTTAAACATTTTTTAGGATTGCAACGTTGAAATTTTGAAGTCAAAAAAAAAAGTGTTAAAACACACTTTAAGGAATTTTTTATATCAAAATATTTTGATATTACTTTTAAGGATTTTTTTAAAAAATTTTCAAAAATGCTGCATTCAAATTTTTAAATTAAAATATTTTTAAATTCCCTTTAAAGGGGTTTTTTATTGCTACATTGAAATTTTCGAATCAAAATATTTTGATAATAACTTTTAGGGAATTTTTAATTTTTCAAAATTGCTAAAAGTTTTAAATCAATTTGTGTCAACCCTAAAATGTTAATTTTAGGGCTTGGTGAAGTTTTGGGTTAAACAAATCTGCTAATTTTCTACTGGGTTTAATGCATGTTCTATTTATGCCCATCAAATTCTCAAAAATTATATTTTAAATGAAGCAACAGATTAGATTACAGAAATAGCAAGAATTTGCAATGACAGTAAAGCACGAATAAACTTATCAGAAAATCAGTTATTTCACTGTTATAAAATTCTGGGTTCATAAATGATGTTTATTTACTAAAAAATTTACAATCCGACAAAACAATTCTAAATTTAAAATTTCAGCATGGCTACCCTAATACAAAAATTTTTGAATTTTAGCAAACCGTTGTTTTTCAAGTTTAATTAAGACAAAATTTCAATTTCTATAAAACCTTGATTGGTTTGGGAAATATTAAGAATCAAAGATTTATTTTTTTCTGGTAGCGGCGCGGTAGACTGATAATGCTTAATAAATATTTTTTAAGAAATACAAGTCCAAACTCCCAAAAGTAATTTGCATCAAAACTGCTATTTTTCTATCCCCCTCTGCTAACTATCTGTCCAATTGTTTTATTGTCTTCTTAGATTGTAGTGTTATAATTCAAGCACATAAAATGTATAAAATCAATGTATATTATTTAATAATTTTATTATTATTTGCCTGTAAAACATGTATCTTATCTTTTTCGTTATGGTCGGTCAATATTATAATTTAAATTCTTACGATGATTTTTTGCTGGAAAAATGTTTATGCTAAAGACAAACATCTTTATACTACTTTTTGATATTATTACTATTGTTTATGTGTTGTATTTAAAATCATACAAATGAATTTGCATTTAATTAAATTTTTATCTATATAAATTGATTTATTGTGATTTTTTGTTGTGTATATTTTTGAGACATGAATAATAATTATAATTATAGGAAAAGATTTTCTTAGATATGTATTTAAGAAGAAATTTTATAAATAATGATTTTAATTGATAAATAATTTAATACAGTTGTTGTGAAATATTAAAGAAATTTTCCAAAAATAGCAAAATTCAACCCATTCAAATTAATTCTTTATAAGCTGTAAATTTGGATTTTACAATTTTTATTTTAAGAAGTTAAATTATTCCGATAGAAGACAGAATTTACCACATTTTGTGTGCACAAGGTACGGTTTAAAAGCAACTGAGGACAGAACCAAAATTATATTTTGTATCAAACCAAATTTTTTAAAAATTTCCAAATGGCCGGAAAATGTTGGTAATGAAGACGAAATTGGCTTTAAGTTTTTACTTTGAACATAAATTAATTACACGGTCCCATCTAAAAATCGAAATATATATGAGCATACATGATCATACATGGGCCTGTATATGATCATACATGGGCATACATGGTCATATACGTCCATACTTTGTTCAATATATGATCATACATGATATCATATATGATCATAAATCTTCGGATCCGAAATTTGAGGGTATATGGACGTATATGATCATATACGAGCATATGTGAATAATATATGAGCATGTATAATAATATATGCACATATATCACCATATACCCTCAAATTTCGGATCCGAAGATATATGGTCATATATGAGATCATGTATAGACGTATATGACCATGTATGCCCATGTATGATCATATACAAGCCCATGTATGATCATGTATGTTCATATATATATATATATAAAAGTTGAATTTAACTCAAAATAGCATATCCTGAAGCCCGACCTAAGGCCGTATACACAAAAAGAAACCTTTTATCAGCGAAGCCAGGAAACCCTAAATCAAGGCCGAAGTCCGACCGCCCATAAAACCTTTATTTCTCAAAATAGACACTGAATATAATAAAAAATTCAAAAATGTTAATTGAATTATGATCCTAATTCTGATCCTTATTCTAGGCTGTTTGTCCGCTATCTTCTGGAGATTATGACTGAAAATACTTCGTTCATAGTCGCAGCTTCCATTGTGGAGATTATGCCCAAACATTTTTCAGACATAAACACTTACAGCCATATGTATAGACATTTTGTTGATTTTTATAACAGACTTATAAATAAAATAAACATGTAAAACAACAACAAATTTTTCTTATAAGACTGTTATAAGAATCAACTAAATGTTTATGCATATGGCTGCAAAACTTGAAATTGGGTAATGCTTGTTTGATTTATGTCTTATCAGCATTTAAGAGTAGCGGATCAAATCTGGCTGGACTTTCCAATTAGGATCAGTGATAACACTACTACAAAGTCGAAGGAAAAAAGCTTGAAAAAGTGGCAGTAAATTTTGTAATGTCAATAATAGAGAATGTTAATTATATACAAGAAGGGGCAATAAATATCACATTATTGGAAAGTGCTGCCATTTTTGCAAATGACATTGTAGGTCAGTTTGGTTTTGACATTCGTGAAGTAGACACGTGTGAAATCTATATGCCTCACGAACGCGCGAAAATTGCGACTACGACGAAGTGGATAATTTTCTATCCAAATTGATCTTGGACACAGAGGCCCATTTCTATCTCAGCTGTAACGTCATATACCAAAATTTTTAGTTCTGGTGAAGGAAAATCTTCGCATAAAATATGAAGCACCATAGCACACATCGGAAAAGGTGATTGGACCTTGTGTTTACGCATTAGAGCCGTGGTGACTAAACTATTCTTGACGATCTGAATTTGAAGGACATGTGTTTTCAAAATGACAGGGCCACTTGTCATACTGCACGCGATACAATGCATATTTTGAAGGATGCCTTTCCAGCGCGTGAAATCCGGTGATAAGACTTTGCTAGACAGATCTGCCGATTTAACTAACCCGAAGTTCTTCCTCTGGGGATATTTGCAGTCGTTGGTTTACGCAAACAAGCCCCGCACCTTGGAAGAATTAAAGAATAACATTCGAGCCAAAACTTACAACGTGACACCACAAATGTTGCGCATAGTTATGCAAAATGTAGTCAAAAGAGCTTAAAGTTAACGCAAAGTGCGGCCATTTGTCGAACATAATTTTTCAGAATTAATTGAAACAAAATTTAAAAGTGCGAATAAAAATAATCGGTTTAAAACCAAATGAGTTTTGACTTTAAGCAAAAGTTATAGTTAAAGAAAATTATGGTTTTTGCCCCATCCTGTATAGAAAGTCTTCAAAATCTGGGGAAACTCTATGAAAGGAATTCAGAACCAGCCACATTTTTTGCTTTACAAGTTGAGTATATCAGATAAAATATGTTAACATGGAGGTTAATCCCAGTTTGTTTTTATTTCCCTCGTAAGTTTTAAAAATTCCATTTTCATATTTTTTCTCTTTTTTTAAAAAGATCTGATTTTGTTGGGGAATCCAATTTTTATATTTAAACTATCAACGTCAGGTCCGATTATTAAATGTCCAGTTAAAATTTAATTAACCGTTAAATTAAAATTTTATTATTTCTCAGTTAGTACCCTGCGGGAAAAGGATTTATCCCAGGACACGTTACGTGCCCGGTTCATTGTGATAGGGACTGGTCACGGGACCGGTCACTTTAACATTGGCTTGTCCTTGGAGGAGGTCAATTGCCCTTTGTGACATGTCACAGGATTGCGCTAAAAAAATATGTCATTACTTTTTAACCGGTCACGTGGTAGGTACTTTAGGAACCGGTCTTCTTTTCACCTATCTCGTCATATGTATTTTCGGAACCGTTTAAGTTTTCACCAATCACGGGACAGGTCGCAATTTCCAACTGACCCCTTTTTTCACAAAGGGAAGCTAACTAAACATTATAAAAATGGGGCTTAGAAATATTTGCTACAGAACTCTTCGCAGAACCCCTTAAGTGCTGTTACAGACTCCAACGGTTCGGCGGCCTTCTATTCGAGAACCATTGCATAAGAAAAGTTTATTTAATGCTGAATTCATAGTGATAATAATATAAAGTTTCATAGAAAAACATTTTAGAATAAATCTGATGTTTATCAATAACAGGGTTGCCAAGTTCAGCGGTTCAAAGTTAACTAGCTAAGTGAATTTTCCCAAAAATTCGAAACTTTTATCACGATTCGTTTATAAAATCTTTTTTTTTGCCATTTCCAACTTTTCACACCAATTAACTCACAATTCTTGAATCATTGTGCCGATTTTTAATAGTACTTATAACAAGAACGGATAGCGTAACCGCTAAAAACCCGTAATTGCTAAAATACCGTCAGCTTAATTTTTTTAAAACCCTTAACCGTAACAAAAATAATGCACATAATTATACCGGTAGGAAAACCACAACAGATATTCGTTTCAAAAAAAAACCGCTAAATTACTGATTTAAATAGAAAACCGTAAACAAATACCGTAACCGTTACTTTTCGACAAGCTTCACCGTAACCGAATAAAGGAACAAAATCTTACCAGTGCGAAAAACGTAACCACACACAGAACATTTTTTTTGTCAGTTTCCCACTGAAATTATATTACTACGAATAAAATAGGTTGGTGCAACCGAATATTGGTTTCCACAACAAATTGTTCTTGGTTATGGCAACCAAAATAAGAATTCAATTCAGCTGGCCTTTTAGTTTTCTGTGTACGATATTCGTGGCAAGCCTTAATTCAGTTATCCCAGCAGACGGATATTTGCCAGATTGTTTTTGCGATTTGCAAGGTTTAAAAATCTACTTTATGGGGTCTCTCCAACCCATATTTTGATTAATTTTCTTCCGGCACTGTATAGTGAAGCTGATACAAATAATAAATAAATAACCTAATTTTAATTTATTTCAGCAATCTGATTTTAACTATAACCTTCTGATACACTTTTACCAAAGAAAAGAAAATTTATTTTTGTTTTTAATTCTATTCCACTGGCATTGGCCAGCAATAATTCAGTCACATTTATTTTCAACAACAAACACAACCTGTAATAAAATAAACAAACATAAAATACAGCTGACCTACACTGCTCACCTTACATGCTCACCCCCACACAACACAACATCACCGCCATCACCCCAATTTATACAATTGGTGACAAATTTATTTCCCTTCCGTTATGTTTTTATTTAATTTTTTTTTTTTTTTGGCCAAAAAGAGAAACCAAAAACTTGAAAATTTTTATAAAAAAAATATATATATATTTATAAATTAAGGCAGTGCTGACAAAACAAGTCAAGTGTTTCTAACAGGCTTTAGAAATCCTCTTAATTTTGGCCTATGGTGTATTTTTTTTATTTGTTTTTAAATTATAAAAAATTAAGCAATTTTGTTAAAATATGTTTAAAAATATATCGCAAAAAGGTAAAATAAAGCTAATTTAAGGAGTCATTAAAAACACATATCCTATTTTGTCAACCCACCGTCGAAATGTGGAACACAAAAACTTGTACTATCGGATTGGTATATTTTTATTTATAGCTTCACAACTGGCAATCACAACTACGTACAACTGATTGTTTTTCTAAGAATGACTGAGCAAATCTAATGGAATGGTGGATGCCTGACTGACTGCCTGCCTGCATGACTGTATGGTATGGATGGAATGTCTTGGTGGTATGTAAAGATTTTGAAAACTTGGAGTGAAAAAAAAAAATTATTATTCTTGTGCTGGTTTTGTCACATATGAAAATGATGACGAACACAATATACCAGATCTTAAACTCTGCTGTAAATTCACCATTTTTTTTTTATTTTTTATATAAAAGGTGTTATGGTGGAAGTTTTTTTTAAAAAAATTCAATTTTTAAAATTGAAATTTTTTACGTGAATAAAAATACAATCTATATTGAAGGGAACAAATTTTTTTAAAACTTAAATTATTGAATTCAAAATGAATATGGAACTGAAAATATGTACAGAAATTGTAATAAATAAAATGCATAAATTTCTTCTTATTCATGGCAAACAAACAAAAAACAAAATATGTGTTGTATGTGATAACAAGGATTATTTGTGTTTGCAACAGGAATTAGCCAAAAAAAAAAATAAAACTTGAGAGTAAAAATGAATTAGTTTGGTAAAGAATTTCAAAATTAGTTAGTAGACAAAGACAAGAGAGAGATAGTGCGAGAAATGTTGGCTGGCACAAATACCAATCTTCATATAAAGGGTGTCCCAAGAAGAACGCAATTTTTAAATCTGGCAACATTCGAAGTGTCATTGTTTGAAATTTGAACAATTGTTATTGTTTGCTAGTAGAATGTACGAGGTTAGTAAAAATGGAGCGCTACACGAATGAACAACGCATTCTCATTGTGAAATTGTTTTACCAAAATGGTGAAAGTTTTGCGGCTACAGTTCGCAAATTGCGATCAATTTGGGGTCACAATAATGCTCCAAAAGAGTCAACTGTAAAGAGATTAATGGATAAATTTGCCGAAACTGGGTCTGTTTGTGATGTAAAGACAACAACGCGCCATCGACCAGGTCGATCGACCGAAAATGTCGCAGCTGTACGTGATGATGTCGCTCAAACTCCATCCACCTCAATTCGACACCGAGCTCAGCAAATTGGTGTCTCCAAATCCACTTTGCAGCGAATTTTGACGAAAGATTTGCATCTTCATGCATACAAAGTTCAATTGACTCAGGAACTGAAGCCAGTTGACCATGGGCAGCGAAGGGAGTTCGTTAATTGGGTATTGGAGAGACAACATGAAAATGCTGATTTTGCCGATAAAATCATCTTCAGTGACGAGGCCCATTTTCATCTTGATGGCTTCGTCAATAGGCAGAATTGTCGCATTTGGGGTGAGGAAAATCCTCGAGTGATTCACGAGAAGCAAATGCATCCTCAACGTGTCACTGTGTGGTGTGGTTTTTGGGCTGGAGGAATCATTGGACCTCTTTTTTATGAAAATGAGGCAGGTCAAGCGCAAACAGTCAATGGTGTTCGGTATCGTGAAATGATAACCAGTTTTTTCTTGCCTAGAATTGAAGAAATGAATGTGGAGGGCATGTGGTTCCAACAAGACGGCGCCACATGTCATACAGCCAGAGAAACATTCCAATTGCTGCATCAGTCATTTCCCGGTCGTGTTATTTCGCGTTTTGGAGATCAGAATTGGCCGCCTAGATCGTGCGATTTAACACCATTAGATTTTTTTCTTTGGGGTTTTTTGAAGTCGATGGTTTACGCGAATAAGCCGACGACGACTCAAGCCTTAAAAGAGGAAATTGGACGCTGCATTAATGAAATACCGCAGCATTCATGCAAAACGGTCATTGAAAATTTCATTAAAAGATCGCGTGCATGCCAGCAAAGCCGCGGCCGCCATCTGCACGATATATTGTTCCATACATAACCTCATTCTGTCTACTTTACGATATAATAAAGTTTCACGATTTTTTTTTAAATATCTGTATTTTATTTAAAATTTAAAAATCGCGTTCTTCTTGGGACACCCTTTATATAAAAGAGTAACGTGAAATGCTGACTGATTCAACATTGCTCAGCCCAAACCACTAGCGCTAACATAAGAAAGGATTTATTTTGAAATTTATAAGAAGAGGAGGTACAGAGGGAACAAGTCTCTTCCATGACGGCATATTCAAAGCATTTTGACTGTATCCTCTGGAGTATGGTCTTATTCACAGATAAGTCACTTTTTTGGTAAAGAAAAAAATGGAGGTTCAAGTTTAAGCCTGCCCTTAACGGCATTTCCCAGACGCTTTAGCAAGAGATCTAATATTTGAAATATGTGTTCCCTGCAATATGGGATAATTTACTCATTAAGTATTTTTTGGAATTTTTTCCGGGCTTTTTCAAGCCGCTTTGCTCAGAAAAAAAAATATTAAAGTGATACTTTAAGAGTTTCTAATAAGAACGTGGTAATAAAATTAGGGCTAAATAGGGAAAAAGTGACCCTTAATCATAAAGATTTTTTTTCGGAGTAGACATTCACTAAGACGGATTTTTTTTTTTGTAAATTTTAACTAGGAGGCCAATGGGAAAGAGTCTGACCAAAACCCTTTGGTTACAGAAATATGTCGCCTGGAGAATGAGATAATTCACTGGTAATGTTGTTGAGTTGAGTTGGGGTGGGCTGCAAAACCACTGAAGCAAGTTAATGGTGCAAGATACTGACAACCCATGTAAAAATTATCTCAAAAATCACAAAATATTCCAGATCCTTTTAGATATGTACATATCTGGCATTCGATCTGTTCATAAAATGTATCACATATGCTATATTTGATCATGTATGATCAATCATATCTAACTAGATCTAATTATATCTGATCAGATCTATTATTTTTTAAACGAGAAGGTTTTATTTTGGAATTTTCTAGAAACCTTTACTATAATTCACAGAAAAGGTGCCTATTGGAATTTTTTGCGTGGAATTTGTTAAAATTAAAGGGCTCCAAAAGGGAAAGCCTCCCCTTGATGTCCTGGTTAGAAACATAAAATTTAATATATTTGTTCCATGGAGTATAGGTTAATTCACTGAAGAAATAATTTTAATAATATCCAATAACAACGAGGTTAAAAAAAGAAAAAAGTGGCCGTTTAATCACTCAACCCATACCGCTGGATCTAGGACCCTGAAATTTAGCATATGGATTCCTTCTCCGATGTAGGCAACCATTAAGAAT
Organism: Eustalomyia histrio; assembly: GCA_949748255.1. Lineage (NCBI taxonomy): Eukaryota > Metazoa > Arthropoda > Insecta > Diptera > Anthomyiidae > Eustalomyia > Eustalomyia histrio. The sequence goes on from OX456523.1 coordinate 27,003,267, forward strand.
TGATCGGAAAAAGTCGAATCTGAACATTCTACCCAAACTCCTTTTTGTTCTAGTATTCTGAAATATGTGATTCCTGTGAAGTGTGGGCTTATTAGCTGAGAATATATTTTTTTTTGGAATTTCTAATAAGAACGATTTATAATCGGGGTTAAATGGTAAAAATTCAAATTTAAAATCTAAAATTTGAAATATTGTGACTATTTTCTAAAGATGTACTCTTTCGAATTTTCAATAAGAACATGTAAAGAAATTAGTTAATAAAGGGAGAAAAGTGAGCCATTAATTTGGCAACATAAACCGCTTGAGCTAGAAAATTGAAATATGGCATGAACCCAGCAAAAACATGGTGTCAACTACTTACCAGCAAACAAAATAGCCCGATAACTAGTGGAACTCTTTGTGTGTTACTAGTGGAACTCTTTGTGTGTTACTGGTTATCATTTCACGATACCGAACACCATTGACTGTTTGCGCTTGACCTGCCTCATTTTCATAAAAAAAAGGTCCAATGATTCCTCCAGCCCAAAAACCACACCACACAGTGACACGTTGAGGATGCATTTGCTTCTCGTGAATCACTCGAGGATTTTCCTCACCCCAAATGCGACAATTCTGCCTATTGACGAAGCCATCAAGATGAAAATGGGCCTCGTCACTGAAGATGATTTTATCGGCAAAATCAGCATTTTCATGTTGTCTCTCCAATACCCTATTAACGAACTCCCTTCGCTGTCCATGGTCAGCTGGCTTCAGTTTCTGAGTCAGTTGAACTTTGTATGCATGAAGATGCAAATCTTTCGTCAAAATTCGCTGCAAAGTGGATTTGGAGACACCAATTTGCTGAGCTCGGTGTCGAATTGAGGTGGATGGAGTTTGAGCGACATCATCACGTACAGCTGCGACATTTTCGGTCGATCGACCTGGTCGATGGCGCGTTGTTGTCTTTACATCACTAACAGACCCAGTTTCGGCAAATTTATCCATTAATCTCTTTACAGTTGACTCTTTTGGAGCATTATTGTGACCCCAAATTGATCGCAATTTGCGAACTGTAGCCGCAAAACTTTCACCATTTTGGTAAAACAATTTCACAATGAGAATGCGTTGTTCATTCGTGTAGCGCTCCATTTTTACTAACCTCGTACCTTCTACTAGCAAACAATAACAATTGTTCAAATGTCAAACAATGACACTTCGAATGTTGCCAGATTTAAAAACTGCGTTCTTCTTGGGACACCCTTTATTACTTGGTAATGTCTGTTTTTGCTGGGTATGAACTCGAAACTTGAACAATGGATTTTTTTTCGAATTTTTTTTTTCTAAAAGGTACAAACAAGTTAAAGATCGCCTTCTTGACTTCGTGCCCCAATCCCTTTGGGTAAAAATCTGGAAATAAGGGATCTATGCAAACCTTTTAGGCTAAAAATGAAAAACTTGAAATTGAAACATTTACCTCGTGTAAAAAAGATCAGATCTGACCAGATGTCATTAGATTCTATTGTACCAGATCTAATTACATCTCAAAATTGGAAATAAATTTGAAATCTAATTACAATTACATAGATCTGATCAATTCTATGTAGGTAGATCTGGCACATCATATATAATTCATATAATCAGATTCAAAGAAATTAAATAAGTCCATGACTTTTTAAATGAAACTGTTTTTTGGATAATATACACTTTGTAAATAGTTTCTCCTATTTCTTTATTCCTTTCACAAAATAAGATTTGTGAAGGTCTTCGAAATGAGTTTGTTTGTGATATAATTTCTTAATCTGGAAAATAGGGCGGATGAGGAAGCAATTTATGGAATTTTGCTATTTGTGGTTGTCTGCTATTTGTGGTTGTCAAACAAAAACTAAATGACGCAGCTTGTTCAATTTTTTTTTTGCCTGTTGACAGTTTTGCTCTTTCTGTTTGCAACATGATCACTGATACTATATTGTGCTTGCTGCAATCGGGTATGGTTGTCACAACCATATTATTGGTTGTCTAACCATCAACATGGTCGCTACCATCATTATTGTAGTAAATATTTTACTATTTTATGATTGACACCTCGTATTTTATAACATGATTGGCTGTAACCATACTGTGGTAACAAAAATTCTGACTATGACAAAAATATGATAATTATGTAACCATAAAATGCTGTCAACAATCAATGAATAATTATACATCAAATAAAACATGACTTTGACATTTACAGTCCTAATACGAGTATTGTCTTGTTTTCATAAAAACCAAAATGTCTTAAAAAACAATCATATATTGTTTACTAAAACTGGACAGAAAATACCTTTAATGTGGCATTAAAACATTTCATCAATTGACCTATTAAGATCCAGTTTATTTTTTTTTTTAACTTTAGAAGATTTTTTTGAGGATTTTTTCGAAAATTCCTTATACATGTAATATTATTTACAATAATCAATTCATTGTCAAAAAGATTCTATATAAAGATTTTATATGGATCATATTATGATAATCCATAAATCATGATAAAGTTATGGGGACCATACTGTAATAACATTTTGAGCATACTATGAGTACATGCAATCATATTATGATAAATTCAACATCATAATATGTTTATACAGAATCATAATATTGTAATAATTGAATCATAATATAACTGTAGGGACCATATTATGGTAAAATTATGGATATTTTATTATCATAATATGATAATCATAATATAGTACGACTATGGTTGGCACAATCATAAACCCAAAAATATATGATGCTCTTCGAATATGATTCTCCCAACCATGTTTTTTCTTTGCGTGTGGCCACAGAATTTTCCAGATCCCTTAAGATATAACACTAGATCTGATCAGATCTGGTCATATGATCAAATCTATCACCAGATCTAATTGCATTCAATCATTTCTAATAATGTATAAACAGATCTTATCAGATCCAATCTTTTTTACATGAAACTATAATAAGAAGTTTATTACAAGATTTACATATTTACCACAATGGAAAAAAGCTTGGAAAAATAAACGAATTTTCTTCTAAATATATTTAAATTACCATTAACGAAGTATCGAATTTTTAAACTATACACTATATTTTGGCCTTATCCTTATTACACTTAAAGAAAAGATTTTGGAAAAATAAAATTATTTTCTTACAGGGTTGGCAATTGCAGTGGAACTGCGATGTGTGATTCTTTTGAAACTGGAGTAAATAAGGACGCCAATTTCGTAAATTTGATACGATAGACTTCAAACGATTTTTTTAATTCAAAATATTTTCTTGACTTTAAAACACATCGTTTTATATTAATTGTCCTAAATTTGATGCACAAGCGACTTGATTAATGGCTACGACCAAGAGGGTGCATATCTCGGAACTAGCGATAAAATTACAATTGAATTGTTAACTTCATTTGGGGCAACTAGAAGTTTGTTTCTTAAGAGTGAATATTATCTTTCTCTAAGTGTATCTTTAGTGTATCATATAACTCACAATAACAGTTGTTGGCTGTTGGTTGTTGTGTCTAACTTTAAGTGTTAAAAATGTCATTTATTGTTTCCCGTTATATTTTTTTGGTTTATAATAGTGTATGTATTAGTTTAGTTAGTTGGCTTGGTTGCAGGCTAGCTGCCAGAGCTGTTTCAATGGTTGGTTGGTTGTCTGGCTGGCTGGCTGGATGGCTGCTCCCATAAAATCTACACGTCGTTTGTGTTCCTTTAATTCGGTACAAAATGTATTGTGTGTCTCCCATGTTGCTTGTTTTACTTATGTCTTTGTATTTGTAATACACACGCACACACCATTGTGGCTTGTCACCTTCATCTGGATCTCATTTTCTATAACGTCAACTAAGGGTACGTACAGCATTGCTTATTCCAAATACGACTATAAACAATATCTAATTTTTTTTCCTAGTTTTTTTTAATAATTTTTGGCAAATAATTTATATTGGTGTAGAAAAAAATCTTTGGTTACTGCTTTGTTGGTAAAAATAATTTTGGATATGTTTTATTGCTTTTTCTGGTGGGGTTTGCTGCCGTAGCTGGCAGCTTTATTCGGTATAATACAAATGGAACAAATTGTTGGTTTTGTACTTGCAGCAAAGACATATTTTATAAACCCTATTGCTTTGTAGTTTTATTATTGGTTAAAATATGTTGAGACAATGCTGAGTTAAAAAAAGGATTGTAAAACAATAGGATATGCAGAGTTAAAAATCCTCGAGCCAATCATCCAGCGATCGAGCCAAGTGCAGACGCTCGAGTTGACAAACTTCTAATACATTGATTTTATTTGAAAAAGTATTTTTCGATTTATTAAAAACTATTTTAAAAACCCTTACGGACATTATCACCATTTACGGTACCATCCCTTTCCAAAAACGAACCGTACTGGGGAACAAGTGCCCTTTTAATGGCACTACTCCAAAATCCACACCAAACTGGCACTCTCTGTGGATGCATCGGCTTCTCGACAATAACGTGCGGGTTGACATAGCCGCCGATATGAAAATTCTCATCATGCTGATGCGTTAAATGCCGAGTTGTTAAGATCGATGGCGAGTAGATGTTCTTGGATTGAGTTGTACATTTTCGGCCACAGCACAAAGTGACAAGATCAACAATAAATATTCGAAAATATGCATTAACTTTAAATTCAACTGTGAGTTAAATTTCAACAGAACACTCAGTATAATTTTAAATTATTCCTATCCCAAGGATTTTTTAACCACTCAACTGTGTAAGATATAGTCATTCTCTTTAGGCAAGAAGTACATAAATCTAAAATTTCAATTTTAATTTATCTTTGGAAAGACTGATTGAGTTTTCAGGTTGGACCTTACTAAACTTTTTGGTGCTGTGTCATATGGTTGCAAATTAGGGTTAGGTTAGGTTGATCATATTGTAATTGTTCTAATTGTTGCTCAGTTGTTGTTAGATCTGATTAGAACGGTGGCGCGAACACTTCTCATCACACACATCAGCTGTGGACAATAACAATCCCGTTGAGGCTGTGACGCTTTCTATGCGCCGCAATCCGAGAGGAGATATTTCAACCCATCCTCCGACTTCTTTTGAAGTTACGGCGGCACTGAGCAAGCTAAAAACTTGCAAATCGTCTGGTCCCGACAACTTGCCCGCAGAGCTTTTAAAGTATGGTTCTGATACATTGGCGGAAGTTCTCACCCCACTGATAAGAAGTGCATGGCTCAATGGTCAAATTCCTGCAGATTGGAAAGAGGGTGTCGTAGTCACAATCCCTAAAGAGGGTGACCTAACTCAGTGTAAAAACTGGCGTGGCATTACCGTGCTTAGCGCAATAGGGAAAGTGATGGCAACTTTAATACTACAGCGAATCTCACCAGTGGTGGAACAAGTTGTGCGTAACGAACAAGCTGGTTTTAGGGCTGGACGATCATGTGTAGACCACGTCAATACTCTACGCATAATTATTGAACAATCGGCGGAGTATAATACACCAATGTACCTGCATTTCGTAGATTTTGAACGTGCTTTCGATACAGTATCCCGAAGCTCTATGTGGTCTGCATTAATTGGTAAAGGGATACCGGAAAAAATCGTCGCCCTTATACGTGAGCTGTACAGAGACGCGGAATGTAAGGTCCGTTTCAACGGTAAGGAGAGTCAACCTTACACCAATATTACAGGCGTGAGACAAGGTTGTATCCTCTCCCCCACATTATTCATCCTACTATTGGACTGTGTAATGGAAAAAACGAATAGTGAGGCCCCAATCGGCATTCGGTGGAACATGATGGAGTACCTAAATGACATAGACTACGCTGATGACATATGTCTAATGTCTCACCGTTTTGTATACATTGAAAAGAAGATAAATAGACTCTCCGAAAATGCTAACAGTGTAGGATTGAGAATTAACTTCAGAAAAACAAAACTGATGCGTATTGGTACTAATTTTTCGTCACCACTTATTGTTGATGGTACCGTAATTGAAGATGTAGAATCTTTTAATTATCTTGGATGCAAAATTGCGAAAGACGGTGGTTCTGCAGCCGATATTGGTGATCGTATCAACAAGGCCCGTGTTGCGTTCCTCAAATTGTATAAAATTTGGCGCGCTAACAACATCTCCCAGAGAACGAAATTACGTATATTCAACTGTAGCGTTAAATCTGTGCTGCTATATGGATGCACTACATGGAGCCTTACAAAACTGACCATGAAGAAAATACAATCGTTAAAATCGGTGTCTGAGACAGATATTACGTATCTATTGGCCTAATTGGTTATCCAATGAAGATCTTTGGAATAAGGCAGATTGTTGCTCAATCGAATTTGACATTCGAAGACGTAAATGGACATGGATCGGCCATATTCTCAGGCGACCAACTAGTGATATTGCTAGGGCTGCACTAGAGTGGAACCCTCAAGGTCAACGAAGACCAGGCAGACCACGTAATACATGGATCCGATGCATAAGAAACGAACATGAAACAGCTCGAAGAACCTGGAACGAAATTAAACTGCTTGCCAAAAACAGAAGTAGATGGAGAGAATTCGTTGTCGCCCTATGTTCTCCGTGAACTTTTTATTTAAGTATATTATGTTATATTATTGTATTTAAATAAATAAAGGACATATATATATATATATATATAGGTTGATCATAGACCTTCAATAGACTAATTGGTTTCCTAGGGTTACCGGATGAAAAACAAAAACCCCCACGTAATATGAAACAGATCCGATGGCGCCCAGAATATGCTACGATTACTTAAGAAATGTCGGAATTCTTAAAAATCCGATTCTAGAAATATTCTCCAGATCTCGGAATACACAGAGTAAACAAATTCATTGTGGCAAAAAATTTCTTGCCAACTAAATTGTTAAGTTGGAATCTCTGTACACAGAGAAAACAGATTTATTGTGAGAATGAATTGCTTGGAGCCACCGATATATTTACTTGTCGCGACCGTGTTTCGGTTGAAACCAAATATTTCAACTGTTTTAGGAATACATATGGCTGCGACAACTAAATAATTCGGTTGCTGCAACCAACAATGAATCTGCTTTCTCTGTGTACAGATAAGCTGGCAAGCAACTTGCCCTGGCACGCGCAAGAACCGGCCAGTAGCACATGATATGCACCGCCGTTGCCCTATGCCCCGGTACTCCACAAAACTTACAATTATCACTTGTCAGTTTTCCACGATCTCTTGGCAGGAACCACACCAGAAGTCTAAAATTGATTCTGGTTAAAGATAGTAGATAGTAGACGGTACGTCTTTTAAGGATCTCGACATAAATTTCGATACTCCGCACATTTCACTATTTCTCCAAACCAACCCCAACTCATTAAACAGAAGTCCACACTCCGTTTCAGAAACCGAAGTGGCACACGAACTTCTATTTACGTTTGGCCAGGCAACCGGACCCCCTGTTACACCAGTCCGCAATCTCATTATCCTTTATGTCCCGATATCCATCAACGCAATAGATGTGTATTCTTCTGTTACTACTAGGTTTATACAAATAGTAATTGTACTGTTGGAGAGTCAAGTAAGATTGGCGGTGATCGTCTTAATCACCATCTGACTATCAATATAGAAATTAATGTATGAAGTATCTATCCAGGGGGTAAATGCAGGGTCATGGTCTGTAAATTTCTGCAGTCATCGAGTAGTTTATAAGACTCGTCGAAACAGGAAAAACACCTCATCCTCGACTCCCTCCTCTATCTTAGAAGCATCGATGAAGAAATTAAAGATTTTGCGGTCAGAAGAAACGCCTGCCAACCATCTATATTCCCCTATAGTGTCGCGTAGTCTCACGGCCAAGCCCGTCCGAGACATAAGGTAGTCACCACAGATGCCTGCGGTAGATTCCTCCTCAAAGCAGTCCACCAAACAAGTACGCCATAAAGTAAAATTGGCTTAGATTAAGTGAAAGCCTTTTAGTTCTGCCTAGCATTTGTCTGCACATTTTTGGTCACTTTTGTCCTTATCTTCAACATTGATGTATGGTGTTTTAATATATGGTAAGAATCCACCGATTTATTGCCCCAGTGCAGTCTCTATTACTGATACTTTCCAGTGACAACGTTCCATTATTTAGCTCTTCGAAAAGTTCATTTACAACAAGTGTCTACACTAGTAGAGATAAAACTCTTTCCTAGGGAATTCCCCTGTGCACCAACTTCTTCACTTTGTTGGTACCTTATTCTGCTGATGATATTTTACAACTAAAGCTTGCATGACGGCTTCCGTTGTTGCCAGAGACTTTAATATTGCATCTGTAGATAATGTCAAGGGAAACTCCTAAAGCAAGTTTCTTGTAATACAGAGCTTTCTAGGTCTGCGAGAATGAAGTACTGCCGATTTAATAAGGCCAGTCTGTCCGTATGTCCATGTAAACCTTGTAATTAAAATATAAAGATATTTGGATACAATTTTGTAAATAAGCTTCTTTTAGGGACGAACCATAATGAATTTGGATAGAATCGGTCCCGGGCTTTGTCCCATGGGACATCATCCCAATGACCGGTAATGTTCGGAAAACTTTCAGTGATAATCCGAACAATGAAATTGGGATTATAACCAAATGGGTTGTAATTACAAAACCTTTACTTAACATAGCGAATTGGTCGGTAAACACAATTAACAATTTGAAAATTTTGTGGTGATTGTGACCATACATATCTCTGGGTTTTATGTCCATTTTCTTCTAGGGTTTCCGATCGCAAATAATAATAAAACAAGGAAATATATTTTTAATATCAACTTTATTGGAAACAAAATTTTATGAGCTTAAAGTTTAAATATGATTTCTGCCATGTGGCCGCCACGGCTGGCGCGTAGAAGGCACGATCTGGAACACCAATTTTTACCATCATCGTTTTTGAAGACATATGGGCCAATGACTCCGGCAGCCCATAAAGCGCACCAAACAGTAATTTTCTGTGAATGTAATGGTGTTTCGACAAAAGCTTGTGGATTCTCCTCATTCCAAATGCAAAAATTCTGCTTATTTACGTACCCATTCAACCAGAAATGGGCTTCATCGGAAAATAAAATTTTCAATGGAAATTCAAAATCAATATCAATTTGTGCTTCAGCCCATTCGCTGAATTAGTGGCGCATACGATGGTCGTTTGGCTTTAATTTCTGCACAAGCTGAATCTTGAAAGCTTTTAAGCCAAGAACCTTTCATAAAATCTTCCATAAAGTGGAAGGACACAACCCCAGTTGCTGAGTACGGCGAGGAATTGATTGATTAGGATCATCTTCAATGCTTTGCTTAAGCCTTTTTAGTGCGCACTGTTCGACGTCTCACGGGATGCACATTATAAGTAACAGTAAATGTGGTCCGAAAACGATCTATTGTTCTTCGAATTAGCCGCTCTGAAGGACGATTATGTACGCCATAAAATGGAAGAAGTACAGGATGAGTTTGACGAATAAAACAATTATTATGATTAAAAATTTCAACAGTTTACACGCGTTGCTCTGGTGTAAGTGGATTCATAATGAAATTTTAAAACAAACTAAACAGAAAGCAACTATCAGCTAATAAATGGATTGTCAAATAAAGCAGTGATGCCAACTCAAAGTTGTGGCACTCTAAAAAAAACACACTTCAAATAATATCTATATAACGAATTTGGTTTCAGAAATATCCTAGAACAAAATTTTTCGGAAAAGTTTTAATTTTGCCAAAATAAATTTCAGAAAGTTAGTAAAATTTGCCATTTTATTATAAAATTACAGTTACAAAGACCAAATTTGTTTTGCAGCGTCAAAAAAGTCTATCAGATTCCTTCTTTTCATTTCTGTAACTGGACCATATACAACTCTGTATAATCCGATGTTAAAATATTTCCTGGGATTGTTTCGATCCTAATATCTAATGTTTAGGTCTCACGAAAAAATCTATTTTACTACCCCTATTCAATAATGTTAGGCTTAAATCATAACTCTATATCTGTTATTTCAAAATTCATATAACCCTTCTTGTATACCAACAAAATGCCACAACACAAAAACCATATTCTGGAGACACAGATAATAGAAGGGAGTGCCTACGCACACGCACCACCATGCGATAGTTGTATTGAAAAGTAAAACAAATAACAAATTTAACAAACAAATGATGCTAATACAACATGAAAATACAACTTTAGTCGGTATTTAAAGCAATAGAAATGAACACAGATGTTTAAGAAAATAACATTAGCACAACTACACTTGGCGAGAATGTGTAAAGTCTGTTCACATGTTTGCACAGGGAACCTTAATATAGATGGGGAAAATTATGGGTAAAAAGGGAAATCTGTTTTTATAGAGTATAAAGTATCTTCCAAATGTACAAAGTTTTGTCTTTTATGTGCTAAATTTTCCCCAGGTCTTGCTTTCATTCATTCGTACATATTAATCCATGTGGATTATATTATAATAATGATGATTCTTTTTGTTTAGTTGTATTTCTGTTACTTTCAATTCATTTCATGTTGTTAATTGTTAGCAAATGTCAACACCATCATAACTCACCCCCTAGCCCTACTACGACCATTTAGAAAGGAAACATGAATTTGTGTTAATATTCTCTAATACAGGGTTTTTCAACAGGGACGCTACAAAAGTAGACCGAAAGGGACAGCGAACGACGCCATATTTCTTGCCGCTCTTTTGACATTTCTCTTCAGTAAGGTTTGCCATTTCATAATGGAAAGATTTACAAGCCAACAACAAGTCGAAATTATTAAAATTTACTACCGAAATTCGGAGTCAATTTATGGTCGTCATAATCGTCCTAGCAGATCAACAATTGAGCGTCTAGTGGAAAAATTTGAATCCACAGGCACAGTACAAAATGTTCCCGTGCCAGTGAGACAAAGAATTGCCCGTAGTGTCGAGAATATTGCTGCCGCTGAGGCTTCAGTTGAAGAAAGCCCAAATGTATCTCTCACACGTCGTTCTCAAGCGTTGGGCATCTCTGTGACGTCGTTGTGGCGAATTTTGCGAAAAGATCTTGGCCTACATCCTTACAAGATCAAATTGACGCAAGAACTGAAGCCGCTTGACTACCAGAAGCGTCGTATGTTCGTGAATTGGGATGAGCAACAATTTGAAAATGATTCGGATTTTCATCGAAAAATCATCTTCAGCGATTTTCTGGCTGAATGGCTTCGTTATTAAAGAAAATATGCATTATTGGTCAGACAGCAATCCACACGTACTCTATGAGTCTTCATTGCATCCCGAAAAAATTACGGTTTGGTGCGGTTTATGGGCCGGCGGCGTTATTGGGCCGTACTTCTTCTGTGATGATCAAGACCGGCACGTTACTGTGAATGGGAATCGCTACCGTTCAATGATAACCGAATAAATATTTTTGGCCCCAATTGGATGATATGGACTTGGAGGACATGTGGTTCCAACAGGACGGCGCCACAAGCCACACAGCGAATGTCACAATCAATTTATTGGAAACCAAGTTTGGAGAACGTGTTATCTCACGAAATGGTCCAGTCGATTGGCCGCCTCGGTCGTGCGATTTGACCGTTAGACTATTTCCTGTGGGGCTACGTCAAGTCTATGGTCTATGCCAACAAGCCAGCGACGATTGATGAACTTCGTACGAATATCGAACGTGAAATAGCAGCAGTATCGGCCGATTTATGCTTGAAAACCGTCGAAAATTGGCTTCAGCGTCTGGACTTCTGCAAGCGTGCCCATGGTGGCCATGCAAAGGAAATCGAGTTCAATACATAATGGCATCGAACGTACTTTTACAGGAATAAAGAATTTCATTGATATCCAAAACCGCTTTTTGTTTTATTTAAAAAAAACTTCTGTAGCGCTCTTATTGAAAAACCCTTTACTTAAAATAAAGAAAAGTTGTTCTTTTTTTTGTACGATATGTTGGTCTTTGGTGTAAATCTAAACATGTTAAGTATTGTTATTATTACTTCTTATAAAGAAAATTTATGTATATTTTACACGCAACATGTTGCTAAACACAAAAAAAAATATTAAAATGTTATAATTTTACAAGGGAAGGAATTCTTCTGGAATTAAATAGAGAAGTATTTTTCTAAAGAAATAAATCTTAACGCACAGAATTAATTTTTGGGGTGAAAAACATAGTCCCTCAGAGTTGAATCTTTTGAAATTCGAACTCTTAAAGAATATTTAAACTTGGGCTAGACTTGCTCGCTTGAAAACATAACGAATTTGGATCCAACCGAATTGGTTGGTTGTCCCAATTTTTTTTATGCTATCCCAACGGAAACGGTAGGCGCTCTGGACTGTTACACAGAAGGTTACTGGTTCAATTCCCAGCGGCGGCAACATGTTTCACCAATTTAAAACAAAAAATTTTTATACCACGGAATCCATCTCTTTTGCCACTTTTGCCAGTTTTACAAGTGTAACATATGAACATAAATATAATCTTAAAACTCTGCAGTAGTAGCAATCAATGGCTTTAACATTATTATTATATTTTCCTTAATCTAAAAACTAATCAAAGTTATTTTGTGTAGCAGCAAAAGCAAAAATATATTTATTCTCATTTTTCTTCTTAAACAAACATAAGGAAATACTTTTTCAAACAAAGTTTTCCTTTTGCACATTACATTCGTGGTCATTTTCATTAGGTCCATAATGTTTGTATTTATTGTAGTAACACAGGTTTCTCATTCTCTTAATGCATATTAATAAAAATCTATAACAGTTTTTCCAATTAATAAAAATCTCTAAACAGCAATAAATTATTTTCAACCTCACCCACTTTTGTTAGTTTCTTTTTATTTTGAATATTTGTTTTTGTTTGCTGGCAGTTTTTCTTTTATTTCCACAAAGACAGACACCCTTAAAACAATTAGTTTAAGACCTTAAATTGGTTTAGTTTTATTTAAAGTGCTTAATTTAAGGGTGGCCAGTTGATATTGTGGTTTTTGTTTAAATAGCGACCAAATTGTCAAGGGGCAAGTGACACTTGTCGTGCGTTGTGTGTGGTGTACGGCTTTTAGATAAGGGACATAAAATGTCCCTTTTGAAATTATTTAATAGCACAATAAAAAAACCTTTTCTATTTATCTTTTACCAACAATTCTAAATATATAAAAAGCTATTTGTGACATTTTGGTTTGTAGCGTGTTGGAAAGTTGTAAATATTTAAACAGTACGCCCCCCCCCCCCCCAAAAAAAAAGAGGGGTGCGTCATATAACTCTGGCAATAACTGCTTAATTCCAATAGTATTTCGTGATTAACCCGCACCTTACTTCTTTTTTTTTTTTGCCATAGACTTAGGGGATTTCCCTACTAATGCAGTGCATTGTGTTGGAATTAGGAAAATAGGTTATGGGAAGGAGGGAAGAGGGAGTACTGTATGTGACATTTGGCTTGAATTTCGCTATATGATAGGTAAGAGGGAAGACCTCTGAGTGTAGATTATTCCACATACGACTTGTACGGCTTATGTAATGCGTTGTGCGACTCATTGGACAATCGATCACAAACAGATGTGCTCTACTAGATAAGCGAGTATTCTGAATATAAACCCTGGCTTAAGGTAATAGTTCGCTAAATTTGGCATAACAATTCCCTTGGTAATATCGATAGAACAATTGAAGTTCCTACACTCAGAAAAAAAAGTTAGTAGAAAAATTAGTAAACGGTTTTCAATCCCATTTTACTTTTTCTATTGATTTTTAGTAAAAAAATTATTATTTAGCAAATCTTTTTGCTATATACATTTAACAAATTACAGAGTTTTTACAGAATATTTACAAATTTTTGTTGCTAATTTCAGAAATCATTTTACAAATTTTTTAAAACCGATTTGCTAAAATTAGCAAAAAATTTTACTAATTTAAAAAATTTAAATTGCCTTAAAATGTTACATAGTTAAAAAAAAGGATCGGAAGTGAATATACCGACTCATGTCTGAACATAGGACATCCACTTAAAATAGCACTAAATTTTTTTTAGTTTTAAAAATCAGCCCTAAAATTTGACTTTAAAAGTAAAAAAAAAAAAACTAAAATATTTTTCAAAACAGAAATTTCCAAATAAAAACAAAATGATTAATTCGTTTATGTTTTAACAATTTTTAAAATTTTTAAGCCTTTGATTTTGTTTTTAATTTTGTATAAAATATTTTTTAAAAAAAAATAAATAAAATAAAAAAAATTTGATGCTCGATAAAAAAAAATAAATTTAAAATTTTGTACTAATGTTTAGTATTTTTTTTTTGCTGATTTTAGCAAACAGATTTTTAATTACACTTTACAAAAAGTATACTAAAATTTAATAGCGGCTACTATTTTTTCTACTAATTTTATTGTACTACACGTCAGCAGACATGTGTTGCTAAGATTAGCAAAAAAAAAAAAAAAAACGCTGGGCTTAAATTAGCAAAATTTCCCGTAATAACAGCAAAATTTTCAGTTGCCATTACAGACTTTTTTTGGTGAGTGTAACCACATATAGGATCTGTATTCCAAAAAGTATACTAAAATTTAATAGCGGCTACTATTTTTTCTACTAATTTTATTGTACTACACGTCAGCAGACATGTGTTGCTAAGATTAGCAAAAAAAAAAAAAAACCGCTGGGTTTAAATTAGCAAAATTTCCCGTAATAACAGCAAAATTTTCAGTTGCCATTACAGACTTTTTTTGGTGAGTGTAACCACATATAGGATCTGTGTTTCATCTTCAACCGGATACAAGTGAACTAAATAAAGGGTGATTTTTTTTTACCCGTTTGGGTTTTGAAAATTGAAAAAAAAAACAGAAAATTTTGCAAAAGTAAATAAAATATTATTCCATTTAAATATTGCCCGTGGCTACGCCGTAGGTGGTCCAACCGTAAGCTCAAATTTTGGCATACTCTTTTCAGCATTTCGGCCAGTATCTCACCAATGGCAGCTGTAATTTTGCCTTCCAGGGCTGAAATTGTGACTGGCTTATCCCTGTATACGAGAGACTTCACGTATCCCCACAAAAAATAGTCTAGTGGGGTCAAATCACATGATCCTGGCGGCTAATGGACTGCTGCGAAACGTGCGAATAATTGCTCATCAAACTCACCTCTCAATAGGTTCACGGTATCGCGTGCCGTGTGGCATGTAGGACTGTCGTGTTGAAACCACATGTCAATCAAGTCTAATTTTTCCATTTTTTGCAAAAAGAAAGTCGGCAATCATCGCACGGTACCTTGCTCCATTGACTACAACGTTGCGATTTTCATTGTTCTTGAAGAAGTACGTTCCAATGATGCCGCCGGCCCATATACCCCACCAAACAGTACATCTTTCAGGGAGCATTGGCAGTTCTTGAAATTGCGAAATTCGGCAATTATGCTTGTTGACGTACACATTGAACCAATAATGAGCTACATGTCGTGAGTCTTTTTTTATACTAAAAAAATTTACAATGAAAAACCAAATAGCAAAAAAATCCTTAGTAAGAAGATCACATGGCGTAAAATATTTCTTACACAGTCTTAGGAAACCAAGACATTTGAATGTTTATTTCGACACTTCGAACATATGCTTATTCCAACGGACATCACACTGAATTTTCATGCCCAGAGCATCAGGAGCATCCGATTCCTTGATACTAACACCACCCAAATTTACTGATAACATTAACTTCCCCACAGCCCTATGGGTGAATATAGAACATTACGTCTTATTAGCATTACAATTAACTGCATTAGCTAGATCACACTCGATTGCAGAAAGTTGAGGATTAAGTGTGTTATTCATAATCTGCCCCCCAATCGTCCAAGAAGCGTGGCATACAAGCGAAGGAAAAAAATGTCTGTCATCAGTTCAAGAGTAGACAGAGTTGAAAGTTTGATCAAGTAGATCATTAATAAAGATGAGAAAAAGAGATGGAATGAGAACCGACCCCGAATTAAGCTGCAACTCGTTGGTTGAGATCCCATCTATAACAACACGTATAGTGCGATCTCTGAGAAAACTCAATATGAATCGAGAGAAATCCTCACTGACTCCAAAAGCATAAAGCTTAACCACGAGTGCTTTATGCCACACACGATCGAATGCTTTGGATATATCTAGAGCAACCACTTTATTTTCACCAAATCTACCTCCAAAAGGCTTGGCCTAAAACCAAAGAAAAATGAGACATAATTGTTGCTGTCATCAGCAAAGGAGTATATAGGGTTGAAAGTTTAATCAAATAGATCCTTAATAAATATAAGGAATGAAGATGGAGAATGAACAGAACCTTGCGGTTCTCTTGAATTAAGTTGATACTCATTGGATCTCTGAGAAATCTCGAAATAAATCAAAAGAAGTCATTACTGATATCAAAAGCAATAATCTTTAATAGCAGTGCGTAGTGCCACACACGATCAAACGCCTTGGAAATATCTAGAGCAATCACTTTTCTTTCACCAAACTGATGAGTACACCAACTCCAACGGCTCGAAAGGAACGCTAACAGGTCTCCCGTAGAAAGAACTCAGCGAAAGCCATCCTGTCGATTGTGGCTTTAGAAAATTTTCAAAATGAAAATTAACCGTCCATGACTTTCAACAGCGCAGAGCATATTGCGATTGGGTGATAATTTTCAGGGTTATTGGCAGCAACCTTCTTAGGGATTGGCAACCATGAAGCAGGAGGGGAAGATTCCAGCAGGGTACGAAGAGCTAAAGAGGTTAGCCAGTGGTTGACCTAACGTCGAAGAGCACTGTTTACGCACCTGGGCTAAGTAGATTAATTCCATCCCTGATAAATAATTAAACTTAAGCCTGTTATGTAACTTTATGCTTTTGTCCATTCATATCACTACCAAACTTAACCCCAAGAAATAAAATGCCAGCAAATGTTGCATCAATAAAATTAAGGTTAACCTGCAATAAAAATTTACTCCAACCCCTAAATGGAGCATTTAAAATAAAACCACAAGAATGTGCTTAAGTTTAAACAATTTGGAATTATGGCGGTTATTTGAAAAAAAAAAAATAACCAACAAAACTTAGCAACAAAGGGTTGCATACAACCCTTAAGGGGAAGAAGCCAAGAAATTTAAATAAAACCTGGGGTTAATTTTAACACAACTATTATTAAAAAGCAAATAAAAACTCACCTGGTTGACAACCGCACTCTTGCATTGATGAACCACCCATACGTTCATGTGATGTTGAGCCATTCGAACCACCTCCTAAACCTGTTTGACGACGCTGATGCTGACGTCTGCTCAATTGTAGCTGGGATACATCACGTCTAAGACGATGTAATTCACCCACTTGTCGTGTTAATAAACGAACAGCTTGTGTAACATCTTTGGCATCTTCTAAATGCAAAATATTTAAATTATCAAAACGAGAGGAGGATGATGATGAAGACGTTAGAGGATAATCATTATTTGTATCAGTTTCAGTATCTAAATCATCACTATCATCAGTGTCAGTAGTAGTGTCATCAGCATCATCATCATTTAATGATGCTGCTTGTTGCAGTTGTTGTTGTTGTTGTGTCAAGACATGCTGCAATTGTTGTTGCTGCATTTGCAATTGCAATTCCAAATCCATGATTCTATCCTCAAATTGCCGTAAATGTCTTAATGTACGTTCTGTATGCGTTTGTCGTACGTTGCCATATAGAGAAAATCCCAATGATGAAACGCACATCACGTAAAAAAATAAATTTATCAATGATAACGATGATGGCGACGAGGACGAGGACAAGGACGACGATAATGATGATTTTGTTGTTGAGGAGAAAAATGTGGGTGATTTTGTTAAAATTGAGGAGTTTTTTAAAGATTTTATATGGAATGATGATAGAGGTTGTTTTGTTGTTATAGATGTTACTAGTGTTGGTTTAACTGCTGATGTTGTTGCTGTTGTTGAGGAGGATGCTGTTGTGCTGTTAATTTTTACAGGAGATTTTTTATACACATCAATATGTTGATGATGCTGCTGTAGAAGGTTTTTTGTGTTTTTATTTGAGGGACTTTTATTGTTTGTTTGATTAAGTCCTTCAAGGCGACTAGTTTGTTGCTGTTGTTGTTGTTGCTGCTGTTGTGTTGTTACGGCTGCTGTTTGTGTACTATAATGTTGCTGTTGTGCATTTGACATTTGTTGAAGATTCGTTGCTGTTGTTGTTGTTGTAGTTATTGTTGGTAACATTTTTATTGTAGAATCTTTCAAGGTTATATCATTGTTAAAAATTCCTTGATATGTTTTGAGTTTATCCTTGTTTGTGCTGCTACTGCTGTTACTACTGCTGTGTTGTTGATACTGCTGCTGTTGTTGTAATTGGTTTTGTTGCTGCTGGTGCTGCTGTGTATTTGATGTTAATGTTGACGAGTCTTGTGACATCATACTGTTTGCCAAAGTTCTTATGGACTTTGTGGTTAAATGTGTTGGCGAAGTAGTGCAGGATGAGGAGGAGGGTGAGGAGGGTGTCTCAGCAGCACCCTTGTCTATTCTTCTCATGACTCTTTTTGTTTTCACTTAACTTAGGATTCAAAAGACTTAGATATAATGCTGCTGCTATGCCGTCTGTTCAACTATTATTCTTGTGTTAGTTTTGTTTAGAAATTCTTGTTGGTTTTTTTTTTGTTTTGTTTTGTTTTGTGTTATGAGGTAATTGTTTTTTATCCTGTTGTGACAATATGATGTCCTTTTTGTTTGTGTGTAAATTGTCAAATCAGGCAAAAGTAAACTAAATGTAAACTATCTAACTGCAGACTTCTTGAGGGCATCACAATAAAACCAACATAAATAGAACCTATCTAACTTAACAGAGTATAGACAAACTGATAGAGTATTGTAGGAAAATGAAAAAAAAGTCCTTTTATATGTTAAATTCTAGCATGAAAGGAATGTCCTTTTTTCTTGAAACTGACAATTAATAATACTTAGGACTGTTAAGTTTTATATATCACCAACATAATGAATTATAAAATTTCTCATAAAGGTCCTTTAAACCATTTTTAGGTAAGTCCTTTTTTTCGATAAACTCTTTAAATTTATTCTCTTCTTTAAATTTTTTTATACCAGTTTAGTTTTTTTTTTTTCTTATTTTATCTGGTTTTATTTTGTTACTTTTTGTTAACTTGACAAGACACTTTTTGTCTTGTGTTTTTTTTTATACAATTCTTCAACTTGTTTGTAGTTTAATATTTAAAAAAAAAATACATGTATGTTATTTTTTTTTAACTTATATTTTGTCACTTTCAGTGTAATTTTTCTGTCATGTTGTTGGCATTTTTTTTTTTTTGCTTCTTCGTTTTCTGTTTAATTTAAGACCTGTTCAAGTGTCATCCTTGTTTTGTATGCCGTGAAAAAAATATGGTATTCTGTAAGAAGAAAAAAGATAGAAGAAATAAATTAGTTTTTTTAGATTTAGGGAAAAATATATACATTTTTTAAATGGAAGCTTATCTTCGACTTGTAGCTTTTTTATAACGTTTTCTTAAGCAGTTTTTAAATAATTTTGGGAATTATCATTTCAGTTTTTAGGTTTCCAATAAAGGAAGTTTTAAATTTCAAATATATTAAGTTTCATTTGTTTAGCAGAAAAATCTGCTACTCCACTACTTTTGAGTTGTATTGATTTAGCTTTTATGTTTGGTAACGTTTTTGTAACGTTCCGTTCCGGTTGACTTATCAGCTGCTTAGCTTAAAGTTTTTAGTCATTGTTTAATTAGTTGTAGATTTTAGAACTACAACTATTATCTGTCACTAAATATCTTTTGTTCTTTGTTAATTTTACTAAATTGTCTTTTAAAATTAAGATACAAAAATTTGTGGTCTCTTTATTTATTTTGTAAGTTAGAGCAATAACGTTCGTGCATAAACTAGTTCATGAAATAAAAGACTTAGTTCCTAAGTAATCGCTCTTTAAGTTTAATCGTTATTTTTATTAATTTTGTGTGGGTACAATTTTAAAAAAAAATTTAATATTATTTTAAATTGTGCTTAAGATCTCTTTTTATTTATAAAAATTATTTTTTTATTTTTTTTATTCTAATTAATAAAAGATAAATTGAATACAATCTCTAAGAAATATTTTTTTTTTTTCCACAAAACATTTTGTTGACACTATTTTTATTCAAAATTTCTTTTTCTGACATGAAAGAGACGAACAATAGTTGTGTTTATGCGGGAAGCTATCAACGTTGGCTTCTGTCATTCCCACCTGCATTTGTCCTAAGTAACGTTAAGCGTTAACACTAAACGTTGGCTTATGTCGAATTTGTATCGGAATGACACAAGTCAAAGTTGATAAACACAGCTAATATGATAAAGTAGTCTGGCGAAGGATTGAAAAATTTTTTACAATATAAAGGGTGCTTTTTTAATCCCAATAGAATTTTAAATAGTAAAAATTAAAATAAAATATTTAATTTTAAACCAAAAAATTTTTTTATTCGAATGATCATAAATATGGCATTAACATTTGAAAATGATTTCGATCATATGGCCAACGCGGTTGTTCTTGACGAAGCGAATTCTGAACGTCCAATTTTGAGCCACTATTTCGAGCATTGTTGGCCGTTTGTTACGAATAACATGAACAATGTTGTCCTCCAAGGCGTCAATTGTTGCTGGTTTATCAGCATAAACCAGTATATTCACGTGCTCCATAGAAAATAATCGAGAGGTGTCAAATCGCATGACCTTCGAGGCCAAATGACAGGTCTATTTATCGCCAAATTTTAATTTCAATAAGTCGATTGTTGCCGTCGCCGTATGACACGTAGTGCCATCCTGTTGAAACCACATCTCGCCCGGATTAGTGTCAAAAAATCAGAGAACATAAAGCAGTAACGATCTTCATTGACGGCTCCGGCTTTATTTTTGAAGAAATAACCTCAAATGATGCCACCAGAGTGTAATCGATCGCCATTGACCGTAACGCTAGCTCCGGCAGCATTTTTAAAGAAATAAGGTTCAATAGTGCCACCAGCGTGTTACCCGCTGAATTTAAGAGTCTGTAGGGTCTGTTGTAAACGATTTTGTTTATTAACAAACCCGTTATGCCAAAAATGAGCCTCATCGCTGACACAATTTTGTGATAAGAAATAGGATCAGTTTGCGCGAACTGATGGCTAATTTTCAAAGTAAATCTGGATAATCTTGTAGCATTTATGATGATTTGCCATAGTATACTGATCATAAATGTCAAAAAGTGAGCGTAGTATGACCGTTTGTTTAACAGTTAACCCTTTTGTAAGTTCTATCGGGCTTAAAAACACTCTTTATGAATGAGATTGTCGAGGGCGCTTAAACTTAAAAAACAAGCTAGTTGAATTAAAAAGAGCGCATACCAAAATTAAATAGATATAGTGTAAATAAAATCAGCTGTCCCTAGCTGTCAGAAAATTATGTTTGTAACAGATTCTTTCGGAACGTAACAAATAAACTATAGACACACAGGCTTTTTCATAAACCAAAAATAAATCGTAACTGGACGTTACACTCATGTAAAAAATATAAGATCTGATCAGATCTAATAAGATATGACTGAATCTAATTATATGTGGTGCCAAATATGATCATATATGATAAAAATTCATACTTATCTTATGTGATAATAGGCCTCAGAAATGATTCATTATTTGACTTAAAAATAGAGCCAACATTTATGCATTATTTGTACTGTAAATAGATCAAAGACTGATATATATAATTTGGCCTACAAACCCATGTAAATTCCGGTAATATAAACATACATCAATATATATATATAAACATGCATGATCATACATGGGTTGGTATGTACTCATACTTCGGAAAACAATCTCATATACATGTTTGCGTAGATCAATATATGACCATCTAAAATTTGAAGGTCGTGTATGGTCATATACAAGCATATATGAATGATATATGAGCATATGTGAAAAAACGGCCATATAACCTCAAATTTTGCAGCCGTAGGAATATGATCATTTAGGAGATCATGTATAATCATATCTTGAAGAATGGGTGGTCATCAGAGAACTGCATTTGCTGATTGCAAAACGTTCATACGCAATCAACACAAGAATAAATATGTGTTTGCGTTTAAACGCTGAATATACTCCAACACACATATTAGTTGATGATTTTAAATCAATTAAACGACGTGCAAATTGTTTTGTCACTGGTTTATAATCATCGGTCGTTGTTAAACCATTGATTTTATTCTGTTCATTCGAGCCAACAATAATTATTTTGATGTAGAATAAATCAGAAAAAACAACAAACAACGTGTATGAGTGTAATCATAAGTAAAACAAAATAGTTTCTTATCTATAAAAAGGGGGTGGTTTTGTAGAAACACATTTCATAAATGTTATATGTATATTAGGGTGGGTCTAAAATACGTTTTTTTTTTAATTTTTATTAGGAATACCAAAAATATTGTTCTTTGTGAAATTTTTTTTTTTTTTTTAATTTAGGTTGACATCTCAGGCTCGCCCAATCCGGTTAAAGTTAAATATTGCCTAATTTTCCAATCAAAATAGATGAAAAAAAATTTAGAAAATATTTAATTTTTTCCGGATTAGGCAAGCCTGAGATATCGACCTAATTTTTTTTTTCAAAAAAATATTTATATTTTACACAGAAGAATATTTTTATTACTAATAAAAATTCTAAAAAAGCGGATTTAAGTCCCACCCTAATGTAAACAATACCATTTATGAAATGTGTTTCTATTTTGTTTTAATTATGAATACACTCATACGCGTTGTTTTTTCTGATTTATTCAACGCTGACTTTTTGTTGAGTGATTACATTTGCAGTAAACATAATCGACATATGATTCAAACTGATCCGAATAACGCGTTCAGATGCTGATTTTATTCTACAGTGAATTTTGTTGAATTATTAAATGTGAACAAGAATTTTTATGTATGATTAAATCAAGAAAAAAGTTGATTTTGCAGTTCTCTGGTGGTCATATATAATCATACATACTCATGTTTAATCGAATACAAGCCCATGTATGATCATGTATGTTCAGATATATTTGGATTTTCACATGAGAAAAGAAGAACACATCTGACCAGATCTCATTATATCGTGAAATTGGGGACTGTTTGGAGACCTAATTAGACCTAATCATATCTAGACTGATTTTATGTACCATAATCAGTTTTAAACTTGATTTGGGCATGTAATATATAATATCCAATAAGTAGTAAAAAAAAACTGGATTAAATGACTAAGATGGGGCACTGAATTTGGTACCAGATCTGGGCAAAGAGATTATAAAATTTGGTATATCGTTTTAGGTATTCACAACACTGGCACCAAGTATGATATTATATTACCAGTTTCGCTCATATCTGACCACACCAATCAACAAATTTTCCAGAACCCTTTAAATACAAACAGATCTGAAACTAGATCTAATCAAATCTGGCAATAAAGTGTATCACATCATGTTTTATCAAATTTATATTTTGAAACGGGAATAAATTTCAACATAATAAGAGTGCCCTAAACTTTTAATAATGATTATTAATTGAGGCTATTTAGGTTAATGCACAAATTAGTTTGGAAGTAAAGTTTGCCGACATAAGGTAGAAATCAAAAGTCAATAGATTTTCTTACTTCAAATCTACTTCTAAACTAGTTACTATGGAACTATGGAGCCTTAAGTTGAATTTAAATACATTATAACTCGAATAAACTTGGATAATTTATTTTTAAGAATGGCGCCCAACCTAGGGTCACAATGTTTTTTGTGTGTCCCGTTTTAATTAATGCTATAAATGTATGGCTATTTTATGATAACTCTTATATGCATTGATCAAGATTCAATTCACTTGAAGCCAGTCACAGATCGAGATTCTTTGGAGGTCATATGTCCCAAAAAAATCCTCGTTTATTTTCCAGGAATAACCTCAAGAATTTTTTTTTTTAAACCACATTAACTTTAGAATTGTTTTCACTTTAAATAATTCCATGGAACTGGTTCCAAAATCCGAACTTAAGTGTTCGAAATAACTGATTCTGATTCTAGGGAAAATAATTTTCCTTTCGAGCTATAGAAGTGCTTGCTTTTCGTATAAAATTCATGTTTTATAAACAATGTTTTGGATCAAAAAATTTTGTTGGGTTAGTTATTATATCTTAATAAAAGTCTGTACAATGAATGGATCAAAGTTTTTGTTTCATTTTATGCGAAAATTTACTTTACTCAATGTTTGTTGTAAACAAAGTCAAATTAAAGCTGTGTAAATTTAACCCTAATTTTGACTTTATATATAAATCTGCGTTCTCAATAATTCAAATCGTGACAAAAATACAAAATGTTTCCTATCAAAAACCTAACATGTATGCGGGAAACAATCACAAAGTTTTTAGCCTCAACTTATCTATATGCAAAACGGAATATAGCTAAGTATTCCTTTCAAAATCAATTGAAATTGAAAACCTTTTTATTTCAACTTATTTTCATCCTGTCCAAACAAACAAAACAAAACCAAAAAAAACAAAATGGAATCAAACTGCTTTTCTTTCCATACAAATTACTATCCGCATAAGTATTTCAATTATGCTTGGTTGCATTTACTTAGGCGAATACGTAAATTAAACATTCTGTATGTTTCGCTGTATTAACAAACTTAATACGCTTAATACATTTTCCAAATTAACTTGAATTTTTTGCCATAAACCAATTTGTAAATTAAGAAAAACTTGAGTCGACATTCTAAAACAACAAAAAGAGAAAAAAAAAAAAAAAATAATAAATAAAATAATAATAAAAGGAAAAATAACTAAAAAAAATATACCATAAAGGGAAAAATCCTTGAAAATGTATATGAAACAATGTAATAAACCCGAGAGTGCAACAATAACAACAACATGAAGGAAAAAAATTTTTATAAAATTCATTTAATCAAAACCATGTTTTACACTAGAGAATTTTTTAACTTTTGGATAAAACTAACAATAAGTAACTAAATATGTATGAGTGTTAGTACTACTGCTACTACTACAGTTGTATATCATATAAACACTGCACACATACACACACCCACATACACTTGAACAACATTAAGTATACTTTTGTAGTGGTAAAAGTAGCTCATTTTCATGAATATCATCTTGTCTAGTCAAGTCTCGTAAACTTAAAAGTCTCGACGTCTAGTATTTTTTTTTTTTGTTAAGAAGTGTAAAAGAAGAAAAAGAAGAAGCAATAGAAAAGATAGAAAAAACTTAACAACTTTGATGATGCTGACGAAGATACTCCAATGTACGTATATTTTGTTTTTATTAATGTTGTAGTGTTAGTAATATTTAAAGATTGATAGAAAAATTTTCTCTTTTACAGACTTCTCTGTTTTTTTTTTTGTTTAACACAACTTTGTACAAAAAAAAAAGGCAAAACATGGACAACATTTGCACAAAAAACCAAGCAGTCATCATTGAACAAGACATAGGACAACCACATCAAACAAAGCAAATTCGCATCTTCATGCAAAATGATAAATTGACAAAAAGACGAAAAAGACCGATCTTTTAGTCAAAATAATTTTAAAGTGAAAATAAAAATTTCCCCGCGATATCGTCAAGAAGCGTTAAAATCTTTGATGTCATTTGCCTTGATGTCATGTGCCTTGTCCTCCGATGATTGCATCCTCTTAAATTTTAATTCTCCTTGAAAAAAAAAAAACATTTAAAAGAATAGTAAAATTGTATACTTTATTTATTTAACACATAAAAAAAAATTGTAAAAAACTTTATAACACAAAAAAAGGACTATCCTTAAGAATGGTTGTGTGTATTGCTTTACACAACCATACATACATACAGGTTGGTTGAAAAGTTTCTGCGCTCACCAAGAGATGGCACTGCTAGCTCCAAACTTTTTTTTCTCAAGTTGGTATAACTGTCAATTCTTTCTTTGTTTACAAGCCATTTGAAGTTGACGTGTCATTGATTTTTTTTAATATGGAAAAACTTGAATATCGTGCAGTCATTAGATTCTTTGTTTTGAAGGGTTTAAAAGCAAAGGAAATTTATGAACAATTGTTAGAAGTGTATAAGGTGTACTCACCTTCAAAAC
This sequence comes from Eustalomyia histrio, assembly GCA_949748255.1. Taxonomy (NCBI): domain Eukaryota; kingdom Metazoa; phylum Arthropoda; class Insecta; order Diptera; family Anthomyiidae; genus Eustalomyia; species Eustalomyia histrio. The sequence goes on from OX456523.1 coordinate 27,029,295, forward strand.
GCACCGTTGAATTTTTGGCTGCTGAATTTAAACGTGGTCGTACCAGCCTTGAAGGCGATCCACGCGAAGGACGACCAAAAACTGCAACCACAGCAGAAATCATTGAGCAGGTACATAATATGGTTAGCGAAGATCCAAGTTTGACTAAGCGTGAAATTGCTAATGCCATAGGCATCTCAGACGAACGAGTACTTCATATTTTACATGAAGAATTACGTATGAAAAAACTGTTTGGAAAGTTAGTGCCGCACACATTAACAATTCAACAAAAACTGGATCGAAAACAAATTTCTCAGCGTAATTTGGAGCGTTTTAAGCCGAATAAAACCGACTTCTTACGTCGTTTTATAACTATGGATGAGACTTGGATCTACCACCATGATCCTAAATTGAAACAAGAACGTTTACAGTGGACTGAAGCTGGTTGTTCAGCTCCAAAGCAGGTGAATTCACAACGATCAGCAAAGAAGGTTATGGCATCAGTTTTTTGGGATGCAAAAGGAATTTTGTTGATTGATTATCTTCAGAAAGGTAAAACAATCAACTCTGAATATTATTGCAGCCTTTTGAATCAGCTGGATGAAAAAATTCTTGAAAAAGACCTGGTTTAAAGAAAAAAAAAAATCATTTTTCATCAAGACAATGCACCTGCTCACAAAAGTGGTTTGACGATGGCTAAATTCAAAGAATTAAAGTACGAATTGCTTGAACATCCACCGTATTCACCAGATTTGGCTCGCAGTGACTACTATCTCTTCAGAAATCTCAAACAATTCCTTCGTGGAAAGCATTTTTCGTCGAATGAAGAGGCCATAGCAGCCGTAGACGGTTATTTGCAGAACTTCCGGAAAACCATTATAAGGATGGGATAAAATTATTGGAAGATCATTGGAACAAGTGTATTGAGCTTCTAGGAGATTATATTGAATAAAAAAATATATTTCGTAACAAAAACAGTATTCTTTCATTTCGAGCGCAGGAACTTTTCAACTAACCTGTACATGTTCACAGAGAAAAAGGTTAGAAAAATATTTGATGTGCAGGTGTTTAAAAGTGAGAAAAATAGCAGAGAAAGGAATTTAAAGTGTAAATATTAAAAAAAAACAAATATTCACACTATACGACTGTAAAAAAAATCCTACAATTTAGTCAAATATTTTTAACCCATTCCTGCCTAAAATGAGTACCCGAAAAAATTGTGGATATAATTTGATGTGGCCTTATCTTGTAAACAAGGGCGGTCCAACCATAATGCACGATCTTACTTGTTAAAACAAAAAGTTTTCAAAGAATTATCTTAATATTTTTTATTATGGTAGAAGGATCTATGAAAATTATGTGTGAAACAAAATATCGGACAAATGCTCGCCACGGCTTTGGTGGCATGCCTCTATGCGATGGTCCATATTTTCAATGCCTCTGAGACATAATTGAGGTTTAATGTCGTTAATATGCCGAATTAGCTCAGCCTTTAGCTTTTGAATTGTTCTTGGCTTATTGACGTACACTTTTTCTTTTAAATATCCCCAAAGAAAGAAGTCCAACGGTATCAAATCACATGATCGTGGCGGCGCCACGTGAGATAACAAGGCTATTGAATTCCTCTCGCAAAAGAGCCATTGTTTTGTTGGATGTGTGGCACCATTCTGTTGGAACTAAATATCGTCCAGGTCTTTTCAACCAACCTTTAAGTATTTTCTTCAGAATCTATGAATTTTTCTTTCAAAGAAAGGCCTTAGAATCTAAGTTTGTTTAAAATATATAAACTTTTATCTAAAAAACAGTTTGGAGAATCTAAGAATTTAAGTTTAAGGAAAAGTCCATAGAATCTTAAAATATTTTTATCAAATAAATTTATAAATATCTATGTTATTATTTTTTGTAAGAAACCTTATCATACAAAAACAAAATAATGTGTTCTACGAACTTTTTTTTATAAAAAATATTTTATTAATATTTTGGGAACTTTTTACAAGAAATGAAATAATAAACATATTTTTAAAAAAAATCCAATTGTTTTTATTGAAAAGCACTAACTTTTCATTATAACGGTAGTTGTCTACCACGCTCTGGTCAGTACCGATACCAACATTTTAAAACTACGATTTCAATAGTGACATGTGTCTTCTAATATCACGGGGTTTATTTCATAATATTACCTGTTACATTGGGTTATATCTACAAAATACCGTTATAAATCGGTGTTTCGATAGTTAAGCGTTATTTTAAAGGTAGTTTAAGATATTTAAAATTGAAGCTGGTAAAATAGCGCAATAAACCCGATCATACAAAAAGACAAATGCCTTTGATGGAATTGCCATTTTAAAATTTTCATATCGGTCTTACAGTGGCTGTGCTGTGGTAGCCAACTACCGTTATTATGAAAAGGTATTGAATGCCAACCATGAAAAATATAAAATTTTTTAATAGTATCTTTTTGACAATGAATTAATTAGTGTAATAATACTAAATTATACACCAGACAATATTATGATTGTAAATTTAAAAGTCATGTTTTATTTGATGTATAATTATTTATTGATTGATGGAAGCATTTTATCGTTGCATAATTACACTAGGCAACAGCCATTTTGTTATTTGGTTCTAGCATACTTTTTCTCATGGATTTGGACCTACTGAACACGAAAATGAATTTTAAAAATTTTTCTGTCGATTGGTTTGCGAGATACAAATTTTTTAATTTTTTTTTTTTAATTTTTGGAGGTACACTTACTATTTTGAGCATATCTTTAGTCTTCTTTGACCTATTTTATCCTACTACTACTCAAATTAAAGACAATTGAGCCGTCTACAACTTATTCTCAGAAAATTTTCAAATCGGGTTAGTAGTTTTGATGTTGGCGGCTTAAAAAGGTTAAAAAACTGCGTTTTTTTAGTAAAAATGTGGCTGAAAAATTCATATAAAAATTCATATAAAATGTAAAACGCGATGTTAACAGCGATTTTACGTATAGCTGACACTTTTCCAAAGAAAATAAGCCCTTACTTAACAAAATCTGATGACAAATGGCCGACTTATTATTTTTTTGGTAAACGACCGAAATTCCGCTATTTCACGATTTTTTGATTTTCATTATTTGCACAGCTTACCTACCCAACGCAAACGAATAAATACATTTGAACTTAATTTAAAATAAACAAATTAGTCTTCGTATATTATTTTTTAATTTATTTACAGCACTACATGCTCAATGTATCGCACAATTAGCTAAACTAACGAAATTAAACTAACTAATTAAATTAAGCAAATCAACGCACAAAAAAATGAGTAAAAACAAAGATATAAGTGTACATTTTATGCCATGTGGAAAAACTGCTGACTTCTTCTTTGTTTTTTGTATTCGCTGCAATCGGTCTCACGTATTAGGGTCCAAATATAGTCACCCATCATAGCCGTGTCATAGTTGCCCTGATAGCGTCGTTCCATAGCCTTCAATTCCTGATGAAAGCGCTCGCCGTGTTCGTCGCTCACGTCTCTTAAATTCTCAGGGAAAAAATCCAAATGAGAATCCAGAAAGTGTATTTTAAGTGACATGTGCACTCCCATGGCTTCATAGTTCTTTACCAGATCCTCAACTATGTCCTTATAATTCGGGCTTTTGTTGTTTCCTAAAAAGTTTTCCACAACAAGCCTGAAGGAATTCCATGCTGCGGCTTCGATGGGTGATAACAGCTTTGGGAATTTTTCATCTTTCAACATTTTTTTTATCTCGGGTCCTGCGAAGACTCCTTCTTTAATTTTTGCCAGCGAAAGGTAAGGGAAAATTGACCGTAAATAGGCAAAAGCTTCACCTTCTTTGTCTAATTTTTTGGCAAAATTTTTAATCAAACCCAATTTTATGTGCAGCGGCGGAAGTATTATATTTTCACGGTTCTCTATTAGTGGTTTGCGCTGAACATTCGCTTCTCCAACTACAGGTTTCGTTCGTACCGGCCATTTTTTTTTTATATAATGCTGATCATCAGCGCGGCTATTCCAAAGGCACAGAAAACAGCAATGTCGCGTATAGCCTCCTTGGAGTCCACACAGAATGGCCACAACTTTAAGGTCGGCGCATATTTTCCAATTGTATTTCCTATACTCTATGCATTTCAGCAAAATGTCCATAGTTTCATAGTTCTCCTTTGAATGAACCGCATGAGCAATAGGAACAGATGGCTTTTCATTCCCATTATGTAAGAGAACTGCCTTCAAGCTCTCTTTGTTGCTGTCAATAAACAACCTCCATTCGTTGGGGTTGTGAATTTGGTGAAGCTCTTGGAACAAGCCTGAAATGTCGCTGCAAAAACATATTTGGTCTTTCTTTGTATAAAATTTTGCATACTCCTTGTGACGGTTTCTGTACGCTGATACTTTCACTTCTGAAGCCGCAAATCCACACTGTATCATCCGAGACGCAAAAAGTTCGGATTTCTCCTTAGTGAGACCAAAATCGCGCACCCAATCGTTTAGTTCGGCCTGTGACAGTAATTTTCGCTTTGCACCCGGCTCAAATTCGCTTGCATTTGACTCAGACTCTACTTCTGACGATTCTGCTTTTTGAAGAGATGCACCAGGGCACACTGGATATGGCACATCATGCGAATGTGGTACTGGAAGCGCAAACGATCCCACTTGAGCGTAGTTCCATTTAAAAAATCTTCCTACCCCACTGTTTGTGGTGAGGCAAAAATAACAGTCTGTGGAATGGCATAGCGGCTTTTTCCACATCATTGGTGTATCGAATTTCATATGGCGGCTAAAATTAAAATAAATTACTATATTCGCTATGTATAATGTGTTTAAATAAAAATTCTTACCTTCCGCCAGCTGCCCAGTTGGTTAAGATTATATAGCAAAGATCACACAGCGACTTAGGTGTCCATGGTTCTGTGATATTTGGTGAAATACCAAAATAATTCAAATAGTGCAATTGTACTGCTGGAGTAAACTTGTGTGCGTGATTTTTTTTTTATAAACTGGCCACAAACATTGCAGAAATTGTCTGGATCGTTCAAACACTCGAACACACGTAGTCTTTTACTCATTGTCTTCCTTGCGTTTTCTAAATATTAACTTCTTTACACTTTCACAGACAGTTTTGAAATGCAATTGATAACCGTGTCTCCTTATGTTTAAATATGTATGAGCATGTAGTGCTGTAAATAAATTAAAAAAAAATATACGAAGACTACTTTGTTTATTTTAAATTAAGTTCAAATGTATTTATTCGTTTGCGTTGGGTAGGTAAGCTGTGCAAATAATGAAAATCAAAAAATCGTGAAATAGCGGAATTTCGGTCGTTTACCAAAAAAATAATAAGTCGGCCATTTGTCATCAGATTTTGTTAAGTAAGGGCTTATTTTCTTTGGAAAAGTGTCAGCTATACGTAAAAAAATTAAAATCGCTGTTAACATCGCGTTTTACATTTTATATGAATTTTTATATGAATTTTTCAGCCACATTTTTACTAAAAAACGCAGTTTTTTAACCTTTTTAAGCCGCCAACATCAAAACTACTAACCCGATTTGAAAATTTTCTGAGAATAAGTTGTAGACGGCTCAATTGTCTTTAATTTGAGTAGTAGTAGGATAAAATAGGTCAAAGAAGACTAAAGATATGCTCAAAATAGTAAGTGTACCTCCAAAAATTAAAAAAAAAAAATTAAAAAATTTGTATCTCGCAAACCAATCGACAGAAAAATTTTTAAAATTCATTTTCGTGTTCAGTAGGTCCAAATCCATGAGAAAAAGTATGCTAGAAACAAATAACAGACAAAAGTTTGTTATTTGTGACCTAGTGTTATCATATTTTTTCACAGTCATAATTTTTGTAATTACAGTATGGTTTTAGCCAATCATGATATAAAATAGAAGGTGCCAGTCATAAAATAGTAAAAAATTTACTAAATAATGATGGTAGCGACCATGTTGATGATTAGAAGACCAATAACTTGGTTGTGACAACCATACCCGATTGCAGCAAGCACAATATAGTAGCAGTGATCATATTGCAACCATGTTTTTTTCTCTGCGTGCATACACTGAAACAAAGAAATGTCAAATCAAGTTGGGCAGAAAACTTGACAATTAGGTGTGACTCACAATTAACATCGTGCATTATGGTTGGACCATCCCTTTACATATGTGGCCTTATCTAATATTATGTTATCATAAATATTTACATATGTCAGCATGCATTGTAGATGGAGCATAATTTGTCATTCATATTCCTTTGATCATAGGCCAAGTACTTTGGTAGTGGTTGGGGGCATGAAGCAAAATATGAGTGACATACTCAATATGGACCTTTCAACAATCTCTGAGTGAAAGTAAGCAAGACCCAATGTTGTTTGTTGACCCCTGGGGTCACCAATTCCATCTGTACACGTAACGTACAATGTGATATCCGCTGGAAAACTTCAATTTATTTAGGTGTCAAAAGAAGCATTCAAGTGTTTATGTTTTCTTAACCGGTGCAAAAAACTATTTCAGTCACTATCTATACCACTTATATTCGTTTGAAAATGGAATAAAACTCCCATATATGGGCAGGGCTTCAAAGTTTATTTTGTAGCTCCTGGACCGTGTTCAAAGGAGGGCGTCGGCGCCTATAAATGACAGCTCAATTGACTCATTGTGGTATCGTAAGAACGTGCGTTATTACCATGGAAGGTGTTCTGCTGAGATAAGTTATCTTACACCTGAGGCCCTGGTTTTTGTTCGAAATACTCGCTTATCTAATAGAGCGTTTTTTGTCGATTGGCCAATTCGTTCTTTAGTCGTACTATCTGTATGTGGAATATCGTAAACTCCCCGCAGAGGTCTTTCCTGCCATTTACAACTTAGTGAAATTTAAGTCAAATATCCACAGACACTTATCCCTTTGTTCTCAGGCTTTAACTTAACTTAATTTGCAAACACAATGCACTGCATTAGTAGGAGATCCCCTGAGTGTTGGTACTCGTATTATTAAAAAAACGTTTATAAATTATTCTATTTTCCGAAGGTAGCTATACCAAGTTCACATGATGTGATAAAGAAGGTCAACTAATATATAACATATTTTATAATGATGTATGATGATATATAGCGCTATATTGGAACTTTTTCTAATAAGTATGAGATGTAAATAAATATCGTTACATATAACCCCTTGTATAAATATATATGATTATATAAAATATATATATATAAGCCATATATGGTGAGGGTATATATCTGTTTGTTATTCCGTTTGTAACATGTCGAAACATAGGTCTAAGACCCCATACAGTATATATATTCGTTATCCTTAAGCAATTTTAAGTCGATTTAGCGATGGTCGTCTATCTATTGAAATAGCGATCACTCGGATTGGAGTGGTATTGAAAATAAGCAAAATCGGTCCAGCGGTTAAAAAGTTATAAGTGAAAATGTGAAGGTACCTCTAAATTTGCCATATAAATTGGTGTTTTTTAGTATAATTTCTCATATTTTTTCACTAGTAGCTTAGACGGGAATAATATTTTGTATTCACTCAAATATTTTCAACTTAAAAAAATTTTTTTTTACTACAAAAAAATTTTTTTGCCGCAAAAAATTTTTTCACCTCAAAAAAAAATAATTTTTTTCAGTAAATAATTTTTTTTTGCCTCTAAAAAAGTTTTTCACTTTACAAAATTTTTTTCACCTCTATAATTTTACTTCAAAAGTTTTTTTACATTATTTTTATCAAAAACAGTAGACAATTTTTTTTAGGATATTGGTGGAGCGTACTTAAAGATTCGGCACAGACGAATTTAAGCCTGTTTTTATTTGTTTTTTTATGCGTATTTAGAAGTAAAGTGATTAAAATTTTCTTTGAGTACGCTTATGAATCTTAAATTAATATGAAAAAAACATGAGTTAGTGTTAAATTGATTCCACACTTTATTAATAAATTGTACGAATCATGTAATTAAAATAACCACCTGTTGTAAAGTATCCTTCCGTTTGTTATAGTACAAGTAAATGAATAGTTACATATGACTTTAGGGTGAACTATTTAGTTTTTTTTTAGTCTGCCTTTCAGTGAGGGTGTAAAATGTTAGTTAATTGTAATTCCTTTCTAACTCTTCAACTTGTTTTTCTGAACTTTATTAAACATCATCTACCTTTTGTTTTTTATTTTTTCTTTGTTTTGTTTAATTTTATTTTTGATGCTCTAACTTTCATCTACCATTTTAAAAGCTTGAAATTTTTGTTCATCTAACAATTTGTTAGTTTTGTAAATTTAAGGAAATGAAAAAACTAACCATAGTGCGTGCTAAAATTCCGGAAATTGCTAAAAAAAAAAAATAAATACAAAAACAACAGAAACAACATGAAGAGTTTATTGCTTTTGGCAATAACAAATGCAAAAGTTGTCTGCTAGGAGTTTTTTTTTGGTTTTTTGTTAAAATTGAAATTCCAACAAAGAAAATATAAGAAAAAAAATATTAAGTAATTTTCCCCAGATACCTATAACACACACTCTAACACACAAAATAAGTAATGAAATAAAAAAAATCATGTTATCTGTGGGGAATAATCAAAGCAAAGGATTGATAAAGAAATGAAGCGAAAATATTTTATTTCCTACAAAAAAAAAAAAAAATCTGCAGAAAACAGTTATGGACAAACTAAAGAACTTTATGAGGAAATTAAATTAGTAAAATTTAGCCTAAAGGGGGCCGTGAAGAATTCGAAAAAAATTCTTTAAAAAATAAGAAGGTTGTAATAAATAATCTTCCAATGTCAAAAAAATATAGTTAATGAAGGATATCAGAACTATGTGTAGCTTAAAAAGAAACTCTGACAAAAAGCCAGGTAAATAAATCTGGGATATTCCAATTTTGATAAAAAAATTAGGTAAATGTATCCGGGGTATTTCAATTCTTAGGACTTTTTAGACTACGGCAATTCTTTTTGTTTAATTTAAGAATCAATTTTTCCTATAAAAAATTACAGATTCTTGGAAGCTTTTTTTATAGAAAATCTCTCTAAATGCAAGTTTTTAGGAATTTTTAGGGTAATTTAATTAAGAAATTGTTCCACAATTTTTATCTGGTTATTTGCTTAAATTCGAATAAAAACGCTTTTCTATCTTTTAATTAAAAATAATCTTTTCTGAATATCTTCAGATTTAAATGTTTTTATTTTAATACAAAAAAATAAATATTTGGTGGTCCGTAAAGAAGAAGTTAGTGGAAACCTCTGCTTTAAGTAAATTGCTTAATTTTTTTCACGGAATATCAGTAAATTTTGTTTAAAATTTACAATTTAAAGTAAAATATGTGTAGATTTTTAGTAATTTTTTTATTAAAGTGATTAAAATTGTTATTTGGGTTTTGTAGGTTTTTAATTAAATTTTACGTAGATTTAGTAATACAAACTTTTAAAATTAACGAAATTTGATTAATTTTTAAATTAAATAACTATTTTTTTTTTTTTTTTGTTAATATTTTTATTTGTAATTGTTGGTGCATTTTCGATTAAAGTTTATTGTATTAACAAAAAATCAATTGTATTTAAAAAATTGTGAAAAATCCAATTATTTTTTTTTGTCAATATTACAAAACTTTTAATTGAAATGTCATCAATAATTACAAATAATTGTTGCTGTGTAATATAACTGCTTTTATAAAATGTTGTTATTTAATGTCGAAAACTACACTTTTTCCAATTGTATTTCAGAAATAGTCAATTGGTTTTCAGAATAGTCAATTGTATTTCAGAAATAGTCAATTGTATTTCAGAATAGTCGATTGTATTTTAGAAATAGTCAATAGTATTTCAGAAGTTGTCAATTGTATTTCAGAAATAGTCAATTGTATTTCAGAAATAAAAACATATTACACCCTATATTGTAAGAACATATACTATGTTATATTACACTTTGTTTCATTCCTCAAATATATTTTACTGTACCCAAACGCTAACATTGTCATACTGAATATTTAAGTTTCGATTCACCCTGTAAAACGTATTAGGGACTCCAATCGGGAGTCATACTGCAAGCGACACAAAGCGCATTTTAAAGGATGCCTTTCCATCGTGTGTAATCTCGCGTTCAGCTTGGCTAGCCATATCTGCTGATTAAATTGTCTCAAACTTGTTCCTCTGGGGAAGTAGTCGTTGGGTTACGTGGAAAAGGATCGCACCTTGGAGGAGTTACAGAACAACATTTTGTCTCATCTTGTATATTTTTTTATTGAATTTCCTTCAGCGAATTTCATTTGGACGTTTATGAGTTAATTAAGCACTAAACAAGTCGATTAAACCATATTTTTATCTTTTTAATTAACAGATAATCAAAATTTTATTTTGAATACTATTTCTAAACAACTCTGTATTCACACTACTAATTTTGCACAACTCTGTGTTTTGTTAAAAGTTGGCAACACTAAAAAAAATATACAACACACACAATGTCAGACAAAAATTAAGCTTAAGACGCTGCCGCAAAATTATTTTGGCGCTGCCGACAATTTTTTTTCCCAGCGCCAACATTTTCCATGTTCATCTTATGCCGTATCGCTGTCGTAGGGCTGTCCTTGGTATTTTAATCTGACACAGTAAATCTGCACTCAAACAAATTTTTACCAATTTTTAAGTAATTTAATTAAATTTTAAGAAATTCGGGTATGATTTGGCTCCAAAGTAATTTAATTAAATATTAAGAAATTTGAGTATGATTTGGCTCCAAAGAAATTTCAACTTCAAAAAAGAATACAATTTTCGTAAAAATAAATATAAAATTAAATAATTTTTTTCTTAAAGCAAATTTCGTTTTAATTTTTTGGAATTTTGTATATTTGTTACTAAAATGTAGTATAAATTTGTTTTTAAATTTAGTAAAAAATTTTCTTAAAAAAAAGTAAATTTTTCTTAAACTTTAATATGCTTGAACTTGCGCTTATGTAATTTATACTCTTATTCGAAATACACACGAATTTGGTTTATTATTAATTTATAATTTCCATTAAATATAAAAGTTTATTGGTTTCCCTCATAAAATCTTAGTAAGCAATTTTTTTTTTTACAACATTATTTTTTCCCTAAAAATATTCTAAACCTTTATAGGAATGCTTAAGAAAATATTTTCTTAAATTTAATAACTTAACATATTTAGTTCAAATATTTGAACTTAATTTAAAACAGTTTCATATTTAGATATTGGTATTTTTATACAATTTTAAATTTCCTTAATTTTTTTAAGTTTATAAATTCTTAACATTTAAGATTTTTTACTAACAAGAAATAAATTTCTTAACATTTCTAAAGGACATTAACCCAAATTAAGAAAGAACAATTAAGAAAAATGTGTTACTATTTTTAATGAATAACTCATTGAATTTATTTTAGTGTGATGTGAACTTAATTTTAGTTCATACACTTTTCTAAATGTTTTGCCTGTTAAGTTGAACTTTAAACAGTCAAAAAATGCATATGCAAACAATGAATATAAACATAGTGGATTAATTTTAAGCAAGTAGATTAATTTTATAGTCTAAACGAACTATGTATTAGAATTACAACTTCAAATAATTCCCCAAAAATGTTTTTGTTACCCCACCTCAAATACCAAACGATGTTGTTGTTCACACATCTAAAAACAACACAGACATAAATTGGGATAAAAAACAATTCGAAAACAACATGTTGTCTACATAGTAAAGAAATCAAAAGACATTCATAGATATTTCTTACTAAAATATAGTATGTTTTATATAAACTATACTATTATTACGGTTATTTGTTTTATTTCTTTTTCTTTTTGACTTAAATTGGTTTGGGTTACTTTGACTTAAACTATGTAGATTTTTCGTTAGAAGAAGAAAACTTAAGACACTTGGTATGTACAATGTATAGGAAGGTATGAATGTAGTCAAGCAAATACAAATAAGTACAAATATATTGCATAAAAATCCTTAAATACAATGGAATGGAATAAAAAAATTAGAGTCGGACATACCGATTATAGTATACCATACACAAGTCTGGTTGAAAGTCAGATAGTGTTGCGGTGAATATTTTTTTTTATAAATGGGTAAATTTTTGAATTTATCAGCTGATCTGACCAAATATCCTGTTTTTTGCGGATTTATCCCCCTTTTTAAAAGCTGATCACGAGAATATTATTACTCTAAATTTTAATTTAGATGTTACACTGCTGCACAAATTTAGAAAACTTGATCTCCCCAGAATAAAAATGGATAGATGTTGATTTCCTAATTAAACAAAAACTTTCGAAATATAAACCAATTTTCATTTATTTTACGAAAGTTTTTGTTATTTTGACATTTTTTCGTATTTTTATGCATTTTTATTATCAGTGCAAAGGAAACTAGAAATGATTTAAAAAAACGAATACCATTTTTTTAAATCTGCAATTCTGAATTTTCTAAAATCAAATATTATTTTGATGTTGATTTAAAAAAATTCCTTAAATACCCTTTAACTTTTCAATCTTCTTGCTGGGTTCCGTACTGAAAAAATTATGAAAAATGATTTAGTGTGAAGCTGTATTATTATCCCGCCAATAGGAAGACCAGACCACCGGCATCACTCTTCAGTATTATTGCTTTAATTTTCGGTTAAAAACAGTCATGTAGAAAATTGTCTTACATTTTTTCTAAGCAACTTTTTTGAATGTCCGATTTTTACAAAAAAAAATATTTTCGCTCTTTTTGCGCCAAAATCCCGCTTTAATCACACTTGAATGCGTATTAAACTCACAGTATTTTTTTCTTAATATCTACTGAATATTTAGATTAAACTAATCGAAATGTAGTTAAAAATAATTTAATTTTTTGTTTATTTTGAATTATTAAAAAATCAACTGACAAAGTCGGTACAAAAAATAATCGATTTTTCGTTTATTTTAATACACAGTGGTGTAAAAACTATCATCTGATTTTCTTTTGCTATAACTTTTGTCTAAAATCAAAACTCATTTGGTTTTTCATTGATTATGTTTACTCGTACACTCACAATATATTTTGCTTTTAAATGAAAATCAATTGAAATTCATAGAAAAATATTTTTTAACTATTTGAATCAGTCATTCAAAAAACAAACTATACAAATTTACAGACATTCAGTAGCAGTTGATATTTTCAGTTAAATGTAAAATTTTATGTTTTCTGTTTCAAAAAATATAAATTCATATAATTCCTTTTTGTTTTTTTACCAAAATAGTTTGTATATATACAAAATTATTACAATAAAAATTACAAGAAATTATTCAAATATACATACACACAAAGCCAATAAAAATATATACACCTGCATGTGTTGTGTTCTGTTTTGTAATTAAACACAAATAAAAAAACTTTCAATTTGAAAAACAAACCACAAAAGTAGTTTTTTTCTAACTTTTTGTTAGTAAAAATTTGATGGTTATTTTAAATGACTTTCTATTGTTTTTAATTTTGTCGATTATTAAACAATGATTGAAAATAAACAACAAAATGGGTTGAATATAATGAAAAATCAGTAGTACTTAATTTAATATGTATTTTAAGTTATTTTTAACGAAATAATATTCTGAGTGTACTTATAAATTTTGATTTAATTATTTGTGGAAAATTTTGTCCGACAAATGACCGCTGTCGGCGAAGATGCTTTTTATATTATATGTGTAGCATTTTTAGTGTCACGTTGTCAATTTCGCCTCGAATATTGTTCTTTCACTCCTTCAAGTTGTGGGGCTTGTTCGCATACACCAACGACTTCTAATATGCCTAGAGGAAGAAATCCGGGTCAGTTTTATCGGGAGATCTGACTGGCCAAGCCAAATCAACGAAAGGCGAGATTAAATGTACTGGGTAGGTATCCTTCAAAATTCCCATTGTGTCAAATGCAGTATGACATATGGACCGGTCCTGTTGTAACCACATGACCTCCAAATCCAGGTCGTTAACTTTTGGTAAGGAAAATTTTTTCAACATGGCTCTTTAGCGATCGCCGTTCACTCTTTCAAAAAAATAAGCTCAAATCACACTAAGTGGATTTTCCGTCCACCAAAACAGACAATTTTGCCGCTGAGATAAAAATGAGCCTCGTCCCTTATGATAAATTTTTATAGACAACTATCCACTCCGTCGTAGCCGCAATTATTTCACGTTCCTGAGGCGTTTAATGATTCATAGTTATTCACTTTAAATTTCGAACAAAAGTCAAAACCAAACACACATACGATTCCATTTGTAAAAATGGCAGCAATTTGCAATAGAGTGCTACTTATTGCCCCCTCTTGTACCAAATATTAGTCCACAAATTTCCACGCGATCGACGAGTGCATTAAAATGGTTTAAGCGAATAATTTGTGAAATAAAGTTATTTTATGGTATTTAACAGAATAACAAAAAGGGGCTGAATTACGAAAAGTAGCCGTATATAGGGAAATCTCTACTATAAATTTTTGCTGCAATGTGAAAACTATGAAAATATTTTGCAAGATTTGTAAGTAAAAATAATATTTTTTGTTTTTGTAATTTTGACAGGTTTTTAATTTTTTTTGTATGAAAATTTCCCTACATTTGCTCGAAAATAAAATATGTGTTTTTCCCCCTACACTCAAAGTGTTGGTAAAGAATTCCTACAAAATGGGAATTTCGCCTACAAATGGCATCACTAGTGTAGCTCTAAATATGGACCGATTTACACAAAAAGCTATATGGAATGTCATTGGATCTGTATAATCAATGAACCAAAATTCTCCAAAATATCTTTATACACTCACCAAAAAAAGTCTGTAATGGCAAATGAAAATTTTGCTGTTATTACGGGAAATGTTGCTAATTTGAGTCCAGCGGTGTACAATGAAATTAGTAGAAAAATTGGTAAAGTGGAATTAAAAATTAGTTTGTTAAAATAAGCAAAAAAAAAAAAAAAATCTAAATATTATTAATAATTGTACAAAATTATAAATGTATTTTCAAAATCAACATTTTTTTATTTTATTTATTTTTGTCAAAAAAATATTTTAGGTAAAATTAAAAAAAAAATTAAAGGCTTAAAAATCTTGAAACATAAACGAATTATCATTTTGTTTTAATTTGGTATTTTCTGTTTTGAAAAATATTTAAGTCAATTTTTTTTACTTTTAAGGTCAAATTTTAATTGTTTTTAGGGCTGATATTTAGAACTAAAAAAACTTTTAGGTTCCATTTTAAGTGGATGTCCTATTTTTAGACATGAGTCGGTATATTCACTTTCGATCATTTTTTTTTAATCTATGTCTCATTTTAAGACAATTTAAGTTTGTAGGTGTAAGTTTTAATTAGAAAAAACATTTCCTTTAAAATCCACTTTTTTAAAATTAGTAATATTTTTTGCTAATTTTATCAAATCGGTTTTCGAAAATTTTTAAAATAATTTCTGAAATTTGTATTTTGTAAAATGTAAATAGAAAAAAGATTTGCTAAATTATAATTTTTTTCACTAAAAATCAGTACACAAATAGTACAGTGGGATTAAAAGCCGTTTACATATTTTTCTACAAACTTTTTTTCTGAGTGTATTTTTGACGCAAGCATAAGAGACAATTTGGATTTGTCCTTGCGCCGATATGAGCCAGTGTACCAAATATCTAAATTTTTCGGTAGCGTTCTGAGTCGTTCGGTATACTAAAAGGTGCATCTAGGTCCAATATTTGTTTGCTGTTATAAACTTCAGCCCCAACCCATTGCATCCTGTCCACATAGCTGTGTTGTAGGGTATAAAAAGAATATTCAAAAGTTCAAAGAAACTCACACAAAGTAGTGTAAGTGTGTATATGACACTGTATGAAAGTATATAACATTTTGTGCAGTTGTGCGGAAAGAATAAATTTAGCAAATAAATAACTACCAATAATCCTTTTCAATATATATAAAGTATTTTTTATTTTTTAAATATAGATAAAGTTGATTTCACAGACAGACACTCGAACTCACACAGATTTGAACAGCATATATAACAGTTACCGACCGACCGACCACATCATACAATGTCGTTTGTTGTATTAAACAACAATTTCTTTACTTATTTTGTGTTTTTTGTTATAATACGACAACAAGTGTATGTGTGGTGTCCTTTTTTTATTCGGTTATTTTGTTGTTTTTTGGTGTTGTTTTTTCTCAAGCCAATATTATCATCAAATGTAGTATTTTGTTGTGTTATTTGATATCCTCTTAATTTTTTTATTTTGTATTTAAATCTATCCAATATCTACCATTTATATCTACCTACATTCATTTATCGTTACACACAAGAATAACTACAAAAAAAGAAAAAGACTTTAAAAGTTTAACCCAACCAACAACATTCAAATGATGACGACCACACACTGGATAACGCCTCTAAGATAAAGAAGACCGCCTTGCTCTGCCAAACTGTTGGCTTGCTTGCTTGCTAAGCTTTCTGGCTGGATGGCTGGCTGGCTCATCATACCACAATGTCAGACCAGACATTGATATCCTCAATTTTATTTTCTACATCTGCAATGGAGAGTAAAATAGTAGCACCTTAACACTTATTTTAGTCATTGATTTTGTATTTTTTTTAACACATGTTTAAAGACTTCTAAATCGGGCAGGCAATTCTCAAATATTTAACCCTTCTTTGCTTTATATTTTCTTTTTACTAATGTGATGTAATTCATGCTTTAAATAAGAGGAAAATATTTAAAAAAATCCTAAATATAAATATCTAAATAATTAAATATAAATTTACAAATAATTAAAAAAAAAACAGTATGATGAAAATATCCATCACTATGCAAAGTCATATGTTTCGCTGAGTACTAAATAATTAAAAAATAAAATATCAAACACTAAACACAAACCATTTTTTCCACTTATTACCACTTTTACATTCCAAAATATTTCAGATTGGCTTTCTAAAAATACACAAGATTCAACACGTTTTTTCTAACCAAAACAGACCGTGGAGCGACTAATTAAAACATATGCTCCATTTATTCAATAGTCGTGTAAAATGTTGCCAGCAACAATCAATTTGTTTGTGTGCATTTTTTTGTTCAATAAATGTTATGATGGAAATTTCCATCACCATGCAAAAATGTTAAACTAATTCAATATAAAACATTATTTACTAAAGAAATTTTTTTCGTGTACAGAGAACGGTTTAGAAGCGAGAAATAGCCTTAACTGATTTTTAAAGAAAAAATATTGAAAGTAGCATTATTTTTGCTTCAACGTATACGCGTTAACTAGTACGGAAAACTCAAACGAAATTTGAAAAAAGTCTATTACTTAAAAACAATCAGGATCAACTATATTAGTTTGGTAAAATTACACAAAAGTTTGGGTCCGACATTTTAATGGATCAAAAATGGTTAATAAGTTTGAATAAAGCTTTCAAATATAAATTCGATGTATTCGCAAAACGGTGATTTTTTGTTGGTTTTTGTTGTATTTTTTGAGTTAACATATGGGAACTATATCAACCGATTTTAACTAGAGCTACCGATTTTAACTAAAATCAGCCCCTGGGCATCAAATCTACGCTACAGATAAGAATTAATTGCTATTTATGGGGCGACATTTGGCACTATGTCTAAACATGAACCGATTCCAACCAAACAACTCACTATTGGACAAATATGAGTAAGGCCGAGTTTTTAGGATGCAGACTATCTTTTAACTCAGTTTATCGCAGTTTGTAACTTGAATACTGATTCATTTACTGATTCATTAATTCATTTAATTTCAATGAATACCAAAATTTTATGTAACAAAAAGTTGTTCCGACAAATTAATGTTAATAAACATGGAAATGGCAGAAAAAATTCTTTTTAGTTTAACTAAGCCAAGTTTAACTCGCATCCCAAAAACTCGGCTTAAGTGTGCTAAATTTTACCGAATTTGTGACCTTTAGCGTGCAAGAGAAAATATGGCGTAAATTGCTAAATCAACTCAGAAAGTCATTTTGAGTAATTTTGAGGTTGGTGTAGAACTTTCATTCAAAATAAAACACATAAATTCTTACGAAATATTTATTTTTTTTATTTTTATTTGATAGCTTCTTATTTGACATTTAGTATTAAAAAAGAATTTTGAACACATGTGCAACGCATCCACCTTTTTTAAAGCGAACTCGGAAGGCCCAATTTAATTTTTTTTCGGTTAAATGTCAGATAATACTGAACATAAAAAAATCACCTTAGTAAAAAACTTCTTTCATTTGACTTTTGATTTGTATTGAAAAAAAACAATAAAAATTTTTACCACAATTGCACATAAATTGGTTCATACAAGGGAACGAATTTTAACGATGAGACTTAAGTATTTAAATAACTAATTGTCATTAAATTAAAAAAAAAAATTTCTTAATTATGTAAGTCTGTGTTTTATTTGCAATTAAAATTCTGGAAAATCTGATAAAGCGTAGTAAATTCTTCAGGTTTCACAAGAAAAACTGTTACACTCCTATTTGTTCACGATAAAGAATGGCTTCAACAACAGTTGTAGCCGCCATCTGATGGAGAGTTGGCGTAATGCTTAAAGATTTTTAGTTCATAGCGCCGTTAAGATAGTTTTACTTCGGTGGGGTTCATATGGAAACGAATGAAGACGCTGCGATATGTATGAGAGATAAAAAGTCATACATATTATTTTTCAAAATTGATGTTGCCGTCACTGGGGACCGAACCCGCAACCATTTGGGTAACAGTCCAATGCGCTAACCATTACACCTAGTCCAAAAATGGGGGGTTTGATGTAGTTCTCTTGCACAGTTGGTATAAATCATTTGATTTGTTTTTTTAAACCAAAATGTAAATTGTGCTACAAATTTGCACATTTCTTGTGTAAATTCAGTTTAAAACGTTAAAACCGCAAAAACCTTCACTTTACTCCACACACACACACACTCCCATGGATCCTACATAAAACGTATGATATTGATATAAGAACAAAAAAAAAACAACAACAACATCGACAAAAATCTACTTGATTTGCATTTCATTTAAACATAAACCCAAAGAAGAATCGCATAACCATGTACATTAAGCCGCTTCACGTTTACATAACACAGAGAGAAGGATACAACATAATATTAGGAAGTTGAATTAATCAAGAGCGTTTCACGCAAGAGGCCGCCACTAGTATATGGCCCAATATTTTAGTCCCCTATAGTGCCAGTTTGTGTCATTTGGTTGAAACATAAGCAACAAAACTAAATATTGCCTCGCAGATGTCTAATTTCGCACCAGATAAAGTGTTTTTGCTGGGAGTTCTTCTTCATTATTTTAATATGAAGAAAAGTGCGGCCGAGGTTTATCGAATCTTAGTGGGATTGAGTGAAAAGCAAGTAAACTGGGTGCAATACGAGTTGAAGCCGCTTGACGTCGAAAGACGATTTTTCGATTGTAAAAATCTCCTCGAACGCCAATGAAAGGAAGGGTTTTTTTTGCATCGCATTGTGACTGACGATGAAAAGTGGATCCATTACGACAACCCCAAGCGCAAAAAGTCATTAGTGTTGCCCGAACAGCCATCAACATGCTTCGCAAAGCCGAATTTTCATGGCATGAAGCTTAGGCTTTGTATTTGGTGTGATCGAATAAAACGATCACGGGAAAACGCTATCAAACTCAAATCGTGCGTTTGAGCCGCGCACTGAAACAAATACAGCTGGAATACGAAAAAGGCAATACAAAGTGATTTTGCAGCGGTCAGGTCTTATTTGGAAACGCTGAAATGGGAAGTCTTACCCCACCCGCCTTATACTTCAGACATCGCTTCTTCCGACTACTACTTGTTTCGGTCGATGACATATGGCCGTTCCAGAAAAATTAGTCGATGGTTGGATTGCCTTTAAAGACGATTCTATCTTCCGAGCTGGTATCCGAAAATTTCCAGAAAGATGGGAAAAAGTTGTGGCCAACGATGGACAATACTCTGAATAAAATATTTGTAAACATTTTTTGAAAGAAATGGTCATTATTCAAGGTCCCAATAGATTAACCTATTTTTGAAATTTTACTTCAAAAAGTGAAAGGCAAACTTATTGAAATTAATGAAACTTTTTATGAGGTTAGGTTGAGCAAGAGGAATAGAATGTGAAGATACTTTTCACAACCAGAAGTCGGCTTGTTGTGCGCTCTTTAAGTTTTCATTATATGTATATACACTCAGAAAAAAAAGTTAGTAGAAAAATTTGTAAACGGTTTTCAATCCCACATTACTATTTTTGTACTGATTTTTAGTAAAAAATTATTATTTAGCAAATCTTAACAAATGTTTGTTGCTAATTTCAGAAACTATTTTACAAATTTTTTAAAACCGATTTGCTAAAATTAGCAAACAAAAATTACTAATTTTAAAAAAGTGGATATTAAAGGAAATGTTATTTCTAATTAAAATTTACACCTACAAACAGATTTTAACTTCCACTTTACAAAAAATATACTAAAATTTAGAAGCGGCTACTAATTTTTCTACTTATTTCATTGTACTACACGTCAGCAGACATGTGTTTCTAAGATTAGCAAAAATACCGCTGGTCTCAAATTAGTAAAATTTCCCGTAATAACAGCAAAATTTTCAGTTGTCATTACAGACTATTTTTGGTGAGGGTATGAAAATTTTCATAAATGAAATTAAATTTTTCATAATTTAATTAAAAGTTACATTGGCTGAATTTCAACGAGACTTCTAAAATTTTAATATTTAGTAATTATAGCAGGAATTATTTAGGACGGAATTATCTGCATGAAAAGAATTTTGACATTAAATCAACTAAGATCCGCTGGAACTCATTCTTTTATTTATGCAGGGTTTAATAAAATCTTTTGAAAATTTTCTTTTTTTTTATTGAAAATTTCATATCCTTAAAGCTTCAATGGTTTTTTGAAAAATTTAATTATAACTCGTAAAAGAAAATCTTCCCTGTGTAACGGCTAAGGCATCAAAATTTGCTGCACAGTGTAATTATTTAAAATTGATCATAAAAAAAATTATCGGATTATTAATACGGAACCTCAAAAACTAATATAAGTTTCAAAATGAGCCATGAGATGGCTTAATAGATGAATACACCATTGCAGATAATCATGACAATGACTGCTTTCTTTAACTTTATCTTTCTCTGATTACTAAAATAATGTTACTGATAGGTAGAATGGTTGTCGTTTGTTCGGGTCCGTGTTTCTTGTTACTGCAACAACAACAACAGCAAAATAGAGGTTAAAGACAATGTTCATGATAATAATGATTAGATTGACTTATTGCCAAAAATATATTCCTGGTGTATGTGTGGAAACAGTGATGGGAACTTTTTCAGAACAAAACGTGCTATAAAAAGTCAAAAAGCTTAAAAGCGGGTATTTTTTTTTTTAAATACGGATAAAATCACCAGATAAATTTGTTCAGCTTAAGAAGAAAATTCTAACATTTTTGTTAAAAAAGAGGTAGTAAGTATGTATATACACAGAGAAAAACTTTGTCAGTTTCCAATTGCAAATTTTGTTTCTACCACAGAAATTGGTTGATGCAACTGAATATTCGGTTGTGATAACTGAATTTAATTGCCACAACCAAAATTCGTTTGGCACAACAAAAAATTCGTTTGGCACTTTATTTTTATATTTATATTTTATTTAATTAAACTTGACAACTGACGGTTGATCATAAAACAGTTTTTATACCCTTCACCACAGTTGGAAGGGTATATACATATAAGTTTGTCATTCCGTTTGTAATTTCTACAATATTGATCTTAGAACCTATAAAGTACAAGGTGGCGCAAAAATAACCTTCCGATGTTTTTTGGCTGTAATTTAAAAAAAAAAATGAAAAACTTTGATTCTCCTTGTGGTTTATTTTTATTTGGTCTTTTAATTTTTTTTACATCAAGTCGAGAATATGACTACAATATTACTACACAAATGTCAAAACAGAACTGACATTAGGGGCCAATC
The DNA here is from genome assembly GCA_949748255.1 of Eustalomyia histrio. Taxonomy (NCBI): domain Eukaryota; kingdom Metazoa; phylum Arthropoda; class Insecta; order Diptera; family Anthomyiidae; genus Eustalomyia; species Eustalomyia histrio. The sequence continues at coordinate 27,051,230 of OX456523.1, forward strand.
GCAAAATTTATAGCATTTTCTGATAGGAGGATTACTTTTGCGCCACCTTGTATATTCTGGGTCCTTATGAAGAGCGAAGTTGATTTAACGATGTCCGTCTGTGTGTTGAAATGGGTTTTCCGAAGAACCCTGACATGATGAGGACTTGATTGTTTTTTATTTCCAATACATGTGATCTATTTCTGTTTGCTATTAAAAATTAGACAGATCGGTTAATAAATGGCTAAGATATTAGCAAAAAAAAGGACTACCTCTAATTTTTTCCGTAAAATCCCTTTGTTTAATATGTATGTAGAATTTTACGCATAACAAACACATCCATGTGTTAAAATTCTTTTCTTTCATCTCCACCTTTTATACTCAATTTACTTTTTTTTGTACATTTTTTTTTAATTATTTTCTTAAGACTTTTTTTTTTGTTTATTTTTTGTTTTTTTTTTAACATTTAATAATTAATTTATATAAAATTTTATATTAATAATTAAATAATCCATAAATAGGCTAAAAACATCAACATTTTTATAAAAACCCTCTGATACAAACAAAATACAAACGTTTTTATACCCTTCACCACAGGTGGAAGGGTCGCGGGTTCGAATCCCGGTCAATTCACTTTTTTTTTTGTACATTTTTTTATTATTTTCTTAAGACTTTTTTTTTTGTTTATTTTTGGTTTTTTTTTAACATTTAATAATTCATTTATATAAAATTTTATATTAATAATTAAATAATCCATAAATAGGCTAAAAACATCAAAATTTTTATAAAAACCCTCTGATACAAACAAAATACAAACGGTTTTATTTCTATTTTTTGCTCTGATTTAAAGGAATTTATAAAAAGATTCTTAAACCATTTTATTTTCCATATATTAAGAAAATTTTATACATAATTTCCCTTTGAGTGCATCTATTTTAGGTCATAACTTATAATAATTTATAAAAAAAAAATATAAACTATTTTCCTTCAAATTTTTAATATTAAGCTAAAGAAATTAAAAATATTTTTTAATAAAAAAGCGAAATAAAATCCCAAATGCAAATTTGCCAGCTAAATCAAACGTTTTTGTAGAAATAAAACACATGCAGTTCTAGTGATTTCTTTTAACGATTTGTTGAAATTCTTTTCTTTCACCTCTTCACCTTTTATACACAAACAACAAACACTATTCTAGAGCTGTAATATGACCTATGGATACGTCTTATATAGCAAAAGATCGAAAATCTTTAGTATAACATATTTGCTGAAAAACTCGGAAATATCGGTTCAGATACAAAAAAGTTATGCCCAAAACATACATTTTTTTTAAATACCTATTTTCTGGAACCATAAATTGTCCCGAGTCCAAGTTTTATCACCAAACTAAATGGTTAATTTCCTCTCAAAGGCGTCCGTATATAAATCTGTCATTCCATATATGTCCATATATAAACTTCAGTTTTTTCCTAACCATGGTGAAGGGTATATAAGATTCGGCATAGCTGAATTTTGCCGCTCTTGTTTTAGTTGAATTTGGTATTCCCCATATTCAATGTTGAAAGATAAAATTCTTAAAAAGCACTAAAGAAAAATTACAATACCACCGACTTAATGCTTTTGTTGTGGCAACCCTGATAAAAATTTTGACAGTTTGGGTCATCGAAAAGTATCACAAGTAGTGGCAAAAGTACCAAGTTGCCAGCACTGTATGGAAATTGTCAAAGTGAATACGTTCGTTTTTATTATTTCTTCTTTTTTCTTTTTCTTTCCTTTAATGCTTGTCATTGTGTTCATGTCTGTCGTCTTGTAGGGATTTCTTTCTTCATTCATTCTTATTTTTTTCCCTATCTTTTCACCAAACGTCAGCAATAATTCAAAATATTTTGGCAGCAATATTTCATTCAAAATAGACAGTCGTACAAAAAAAATTATCTTGGTTAAGAGATAAAATTGTCAAAGTCGATGGTTTTTTAAATGTTTTTTTTTGCTTTTTTTTGTTGATGATTTTTTAAGCATTTAAGGTAAGTATGCTACTTTTTGTTTTAGAATTAGAATACTATTTTCAAAACTGAAAATGGATTTAGAATTAGGACGTGCGAATCTATATGTATAATTCACTGCCATTTAGATAAAATTAAATTAACCCATATATGGATTTGGAGCAAAATGACCAGCATTATTAATACATCAAAATACAATGTATGATAAAAATATCCACATAAGAGGTTTAAAACCCGTTTAGTTATTGATTTAAAAAAAAAACCCTTCTCAACTAACCGTTATATGCTCTTGTGGAACGTTAAGTGCATTGAAGAGTTTATTTCGAAGTTTTCTTTCTAAAACTCCAAAATTAAAAAGCTCTTAAAATTATTATACAAATATTTTTACCAATCAGTTTAATTTTAATGAATTAAAAATGCTCGGGTCAATTTAATCCCAAGTATAATGTATTTTTCAATTTTTTCTTTAAAAATAATAATTTCAAACTTCCGGGAATATTTAAGTTAAGTTTAATTAAAATCTGTAAACAACGTAAAGAATATTTCGATATATTTTCGTGAAGAAATCTAAAATATCTGACAATTTGAAAAGTAACCTGGGCGCTGTACGATCTTGAAAATATTTTTAGAATTTAATCTTTTAATGTTTAATACTTTTAAATTTGTTTACTGAAAGTCAACAATTGTCATATGAGACCAGTTAGAAATGTTCTTAGACTTACTTTGAAAAATGAGAGTTTGATTTTTAAAATTATGAAACATCAACACACTTAGTTGAACGCATTTCTAGCAGTTCTATCCCTTGAATAAAATAATTTTCCTAAAGCTTTGCAAAATAATCGTTTACAGCTGCAATTGTATTTTCATTCGAGGTAAAGCAAGTTTTTTTTTTTTTTTGATATGGAAACAGGAAGAAGTCACTGGGAGCTAAATCGTAAGAATAAGCTGGATTGTCAAGCGATTTTTACTTCAATTCGTTGAATTTTTGCCATTGTTAAAACATTCCTATATGCTGGTGCATTGTCTTGAAGGAAAATAATTCTTTTGTGTTGTAGAACCAGGTCGTTTTTACATTCAATTTATCCAAAAGGTTACAATAATATTCCAAATTTATTGTTTTACCTTTTTGAAGATAGTCGATCAATATAATTCCTTTGCAATCTCAGAAAACCACTGCTATAGCGCCACAATACAATTGAATTTTTTTTTTTGCCTTTTTTTGATGCACTTTCACCAGCTTCAGTCCATTGTTTTGACTGTCCTTTTGTCTCTGGTGTGTAGAATTTTCGAGGCTGATTGTCTGGGGCATGGAAAAACATAATTCATAAAGCACAATAACATTCTCTTAAAATCGCAATATATTGTCAATGGAGCCAACGGTAACGCTATTACGGTGAACTGCCACGGACTTCTTCCTCTAGTAATATATTTAAAGTCGATGGTGTAAGCAAAAATTCACCTTGTGGAATTTAAAGAACAACTTTCCAGCCGAAATTGACAACGTAATACCACAAATACTGCGCACTGTTATGAAAAATGTAATAAAAATAACCCAAATTTGTATCAACGACGACGGCGGTCATTTTTCAGTCATAATTTTCCACAATTAATTAAAATAAAATTTATAAGTGCGAATAAACATAATCTCACACAGAAACTGTTTGTAGATTAATAAAAAAACTGTTTAGTTCAGTTTAAAATAAAGGAAAATATATTGTATTTTATTTTTAACTTTGTATACATTTGTTCAAAATGTTTTACTGTAATTTACCGATTTTTCAGATTCATTTGTTTGAAATATAATAGAAATTCACCTACAAAGGGGAAATTTGTGGTTTATTTGTTTCCGTTATAGTTATTACAAATTTAAATTTTGTTTGCTGTTTGAATAAAAAAATAATATTTAAAAAAATTTCAATTTGGTTTATATTTAAATTGTTTGTTTTTTATACAAAATTATTTCAATTAAAATTACAAGATCTTCATGAACACACACACATAGTGCGTCTATATTTTGTAGATTAAAAAACAAACAAAAAATAAAAAACAACGATATAATATCAAATAAATGATCCATGTTTCATCAATAGTTATGAAACAACGCTCAAAATCTATTTTATTTTGCGTAAGACGATCAAGCTTGAGAAATTTTGATCAACTGTTAAAAAATGCGACACCTATATGGCAGAAAGATTTTTCAAAAGTTCCTTATGGAAGAGTAAACACCAATACATTTAAAGAATAACTAATTTTTATTTAATATTTTTTATTGAAAAAACCAATACATACAAAGAAAAAAATATTTCATATCATACGTTAAACAAAAACAAAATCTACATTGATGATCGCTGTCGTAACCCTTGACCTAGTGTTTTCTGGCACAAAATTGATTTGGGGCATTTACTATTTCTTGGCGAGTTCTTAACCAATTTTGAAGTTATGTATCCTTTTGAAAAGATAATGTAATACTGAAATCAAGAGCATAGGGCTTGGACACCCTTGGACTAGATCATTTGAGATGCTTACAGCATTATCTATTTCACGCACTTTCATTTGTCGATCATAAAATACAATATCATGTACTTTAGCTATGATTTCTGCTGTTATTGTAAGTCCACTTCGTATTTAATGCTTGTAAGACAAGCATATTCTATATGATAGTTTCATTATGTGCAATAAATCCTTAAAGTTCAATTATTAAATATTTTATTCTGTTAAAACAAATTAAGAAAAAAACTGAAATTGGAAAATACTGAAAAATACTTTGCAATAAATTGACAATTGCTTTGCCATAGCTAGAAATGTTTTAATGTTACAATCAAATCCATACTTAATATATAGGAAACCTTTTAGTACATTGCACCAAATATTTCGCACCATGAAGATTTTTCATAAAATTTACTAATTTACGAAATTACGAAATTTTTTTTCGTAATTTTTATTCAATTCAATTATGAAGGTTCCTTGTAATATTTTTTTTTAAACTACTTTACAAAAGTACTTCATAAAGGTGATTTTATTTTTTAACATAGAAAATAAAAATTTTTAGATTTCAGAGATCATTAAATATTTTTAAATATTTTAAAGCTTTGTTGATTTCGAAAAATCAAATACCAGCGTTTTTTCTTAAAATATTAACTGTATATTTTTTAGGGTATAGAGACAATAATTCATATCTGAAAATTTTTGGGTTTAAACATAAAAAAATGAAAACTATAAAATTAAAAAAAAGTCATTCTTTCATAGTCATATAGTCTTTAAGGCTTTAATGGCTTGGGAATTTTGTAATAACTTTAATACTTTGCCATCGATTTTTAAATATATACTCAATAAAAAAATTTTTTAAAAAACTAAAAAACAATTATTTTGGCTTATCAAATTTTTAATACTTTTCCGCGGCGACTTTTATTTATCCAATGGCTATCAAATTTCTTCACTACTGACGACATGATTAATTAATAAGGACATTCTCGAACAATTTTGTATTAAAAATATAAGTAATCTGTTTTAAAGTTGCTAACTTTGATTTTTCTGTTCCCTATAATATCATTTAATTCTTTTATAGACCTTTCTTTGGGCCATTATGTTTTCTCATGTAAACAATTTCCCATTTCTCTTCATGCAAACAATCCTTTGACACATATTTAAATAATTTCAAATGGAATTTGCCATGCTGTTAGAAATAACACCTTTTGTATGCTATGCCAAATATGTCTGCTTTCCAATACCATTCATGGGCTTTTCCATAATTACTTAAGTTAATATTACGATGTTTTTTTCTTTATTATGTTTAATGTTTGTTAACTAATTTGAAATTTTCTAAAAACTACTTATTTTCCTAAGAAAATTCCTTAAATTAACGTTTTATATGTATATGTAACTACATATTTACATTGTATGTGTATGTTTTTATGTTTAATAAAATTTTCATTATAATACCTACAATAATGTTTGTGTAGTAATTAGTAGGGGAATGTGTTGTACCCGAAAACGTTTGAATGCCAAATGTTGGTAACTGCGCCAGAAAGGGAGATATTAGTGTTCTAAAAAAGTCGAATTGTTTTAAATGTTTTGTGCCAAGATTTTATCCTGCTTCCTTGCGAAATTGGGACAGAAACGAAGGAGGTGCTTTAGACTGTCATAGTCCTTCCCACAGGCTTTAAAAACCGCAGTGTCGCTTCTTCCCAGTTCTAAAAGGTGTGACCGTAATTAAGAGTGGCCAGTGAGAACTCCCATTAAATTGGCCAGTTCCCTTTTTCACAGTTTTAAGACCCTCTTCGTTTCGCCTACACCCGGGTTATCCCACAGAACCGTCGTGATCGCAACATTGTTCAAGTTCCGTTTTCGTTCGAAAAACGGTCTCGGGTCTTGCAGGTTAACTGAGACCAGATAAAATGCATCTCTAGCCATCTAGTCTGCCCTTTCATTGCCGTTCGCCGCCACAGTTACCGGGTACACATACCAACTTTAGAAGCGCCCATCACTCTCTTGCAGATAAAAATCGTCATTGATTTCACAGATTCCGTGGACATTGCACTAAGCACACCCGACTATCATTGAATATGTCCAGAATAAGCAGTACGCTTGAAAAACGGAGATGTGGCCCGGGAGCAGGAAGCAAATTCTTATATCTATATCTCCACTAAGGAACTCTAAACTAGTTGTCCCGTTAAGTTTGGAGCCATCCATTTGGAAATGAATTCCATTGGTATCATCCAATAATTCTTCCCCGTAGTTATATGAAATGCAACACTGCTCCCATCAATGTTAATATACTGTCAAATTTAAAGCAAGTCCCGTCATTTACTTTGCGTTTAACAGCTGTTTAAAACATACCACCTCGTGGATTTTTTTTTTAAATGGATAAAAGTGAATTTCGAGTGCTCTTAAAAAAATATTTTTTGCAAAAAAAAACCATCAATCCAACCAAGAAAAAGCCCAGTTGAGGTCTCTACACTCAAAACAATTGAAAAAATTCACGATATGGTGTTGGAAGACATAGGCATCACACATGGATCAGTGGTTTCAATTTTGAACGATCACTTAGGTATGAGAAAGCTTTCCGCAAGATGGCTGCCACGTTTGCTTACAATCGGCCACCAACGGAATCATGTGACAGCCTAGTTTCCATGGCAAAAATCCATAAAGTAGACAACGAATTGCCTCCTCATTCGCCTTATTCTCCGGATTTAGCCCCCCAGTGACTATTTACTATTTCTAAACCTAAAGAAATGGCTCGGTGGAAAGAGATTTAGCTCCAACGATGAATTTATTGATCAAACAAATGCCTATTTTATGGACCTCGAAAAATCCTGCTGTAAAACGCAAAGTAAATGACGCAACTTGCTCAAAATTCGACAGTAGTCTATTAAAGCAGTGTTGCATTTCATATAATACGAGGGAAGTTCGAAAAGTCATGGACTTATTGATCTGCCCTCGTACAAAATGTATAAAGAGCAAAAAATTATGGGATACTTCAATACAATGGTTATTCTTATGTTCAAGCCCCATGTAGAGTTTACTGCTTTTTTCATATTAGCAACACACTGTGAGCTTTAGTTTTCTATAGGATAAATCCAGAACTCCCAGGCACTATAAATTCCATGTGAAAACCTAGAAAAATAAGTGTGTTATCGTAACCCTCTCCTCTTCCTATTAATCTAACAGACCTTGATCTTATCTGGGTTGAAATTTAGTCCCCTGAATGTTCGAGTGTAAATTTACTCGTAAGATTATTTTTATATTTTTTTTTTCTCACAAGTTGACATTTAGTCCGCTGGATATTATTGCCCAGTTACAAAATGATTCGAAATCCCTTAAAGTTTTCATACATTAAGAGTTCGGATCTTTTCCTTCTCTGCAGGTTGAACCGCTTCAAAGTGTACCTCGGCGTTGATAAAAATTGCCAATTACTTGTAAATTAATTTCCATAATAACTTGCGCCCGATTTCGATATTAATACGCAACATTTATATATTTAAATATCAGTTTAAGATAACAGGTCAATTGAGAAGTGCCCGGCCTGACACATAGACGGCGCTACCAAACTTAAATCTATATCTCTTTAGTTAGCCCTAACAAAAGACACGTGTATTATGTTTGACAGCTGTCAGATCATTATTTTGTGAATTATAGCATTTTGAGTGAATCAACTTTTGTTATTGTGAAAAAAATGGATAAAAAGGAATTTCGCGTGTTGATAAAATATTGTTAAAGGGAAAAAATACAGTTGAAGCAAAAACTTGGCTTGATGACGAGTTTCCGAACACTGCCCCAGGAAAATCAACCATCAAGGATTGGTATGCTAAGTTTAGACGTGGTGAAATGAGCACCGAAGACGGTGAACGCAGTGGACGCCCAAAAGAGGTTGTTACGGACGAAAACATCAAAAAAATCCACAAAATGATTTCGAATGACCGTAAATTGAAATTGAGGTACTCTAAAGACATCAACTGAGCCTGTACATAATATAATTGACGAATATTTGGGTATAAGGAAGCTCTGTGCAAAGTGGGTGCCGCGCAAACTCACTTTTGACCAAAAAAACCAACGAGTTGATGATTCTATGCAGTGTTTGGAGACGTTCAAGTGTAATAAACCCGAGTTTTTGCGTCGATATGTGACAATGGATGAAACATGGCTCCATCGTTTCACTCTGAAGTCCAATCAACAGTCATCCGAGTGGACTGCACGTAATGAATCAACGCCAAAGCGTGGAAAGACGCAACAGTCGGCTGACAAGGTTATGGCGTCTGTATTTTGGGATGCGCATAGAATAATTTAATAATTCATTGACTACCTTGAAAAAGGAAGGACCATCAACAGCGACTACTACATAGCGTTATTGGACCGTCTGAAGGACGAAATCGCCGGAAAACGGCCGCATTTGAAGAAAAAGAAAGTAATGTTTCACCAAGTCAATGCATCGTGTCACAATTCAGTGAAAACGATGGCGAAAATCCATGAATTGGGCTTCGAATTGCTTCCGCATCCACCGTATTCTACAGATCTGGCACCCAGCGACTATTTCCTGCTCTCGAAAACTTGAAGGGTCGCTATAATCAGTGTATCACCCTTGAAGGGAACTATGTTGAATAAAAAAAATGAATTTTGCCAAAAAAAAATGTGTTTTACTATGGTAGGCCGGGGACTTTTCAATTGATCTGTTACTATTGTATTATTTGGAGAAAAAAATTTGCATTTAGTGTTTAAAGATACACCACCATCTTGTTCTTTCAGTCTGTCTACTTACTTTATAAAACCAAACCTGTAGTAAACATGAATCTAATGCTAAAAGAAACACTTTTTAGAAGAACAGTTATGTAAAAAAGTTTAGGAAATATGCAAAAAAAAAAGTGTACCGTTGCACGGTACACCACTTGCCCCTACATAGATATCGTACATAGTACATGCTGTTTTAATGGTAGTTGTGGTAAATAGTAAAATCTACTCTATTGTGCAGTTATTAACACAATAAATAACTTAATATGGCTCAAAGTACTATTATAAACATAGTACAACGATATTAAATTGTATATAAAAAAGGAACATGTCACAAATAGTTTAATTTGTTTGCTAATATGGAAAACAATGTGTGCAAAAATTACATGTAACAAAAAAAAAAAAAAGAAAAACCAAATAAACCTACATATGGCTCTAAAACAAAACGGAGTGATAAAAAAAAACTTTAAGGTGACCATTTTAAAGGAAAACTTATTTCACATAATTCTTAATTAATTTTAATTTTTACTAAAAATGACTGTCCCAAAAAATCTTGATTTGGCTGGTAGTCATCGGAATTGATCTAACATCTCGTGTCTTCAACAGGCTTTAGATAAATTAATCCTCATGCTTCCTCACTATTCTTTCATTTTAGATATACTGGTTCCTTAATGATGTTTTTGAAGGATTTTTCCTTTTACTGTCCTAAAATTATTTTTATTCAACTGGCCTCCTTAAATAAATGTATGTCTGGCATGCTCATACAAATATATGACAATTTCTGTTAGTTTTTATGAATGAACTTTTTTTTTCTCTTCCTTCTTTTATATAAATTAAGCAGAAAAAAGAACAAACAAAAAATCGCAATAATCTGTGTATAGTTATATAAAAAAGGTACTACAAACTATATATAAAAGAGGCATGTTGTTAACTTTAATGAAATAGCAAAAAGAAACCAAGTTAGCAGGCCAAGGCACAAGTAACGAATAAGGCAGACAGACAGACAGGCCAGTTCAGATCAGATCAGGCTGAAAGGCCACACCATACAGGCTAACTGCCGGCAAGCAGCATAAGCCACCGCACATTATGTTTGTTTGTGAATGGACTCTAGAGAGAGAGAGAACATAAAATAAATGTTTTACAATATAACACAGCCAGCCAGCTTACTTAAAGGAAGCTTAAGTTAAAAAGGGCATTATGAAAAAATGTTGTATGTTTGAATGTATTTAAAACTTAAACGTGTAAGAGAATTAAATAGGTGGCATAAAATGTTTGAAAAAGACCACATAATAACCAGGTTTTTTTGGTTATCTTTTTTGTTGTGGTAGTACACTCAAAAGAAAAGTTAGTAAAGGCAATGAATACTTTTTGACTGCCAATTTTCCACCTTAGTAGCTGGTGCTGTGGAATTTAGTAACTTCACTATAAATGGCTCTGTCAAAAGTAAGAACGTGGAGGCCAGTAGGTACGAATAGGGATGCTTTTCCAACAAGTTGCTTTCATCCCCACCCCTTAAGGGCCGGTGTAGTCAAGGAGCAAGCTCTCATATAGAGATGCTTCTGTAGTCGATCATACATTAACCTTGAGGCTCTTACTGCCATTGTGTCGAATTTTTTGTCAAAGTTTCCTCTCGGACAAACTTGGATTGACTAAATTTAGTGGCGGCAAAATTTCGATCCAGAGGCGGGATGGCAAGTTAATGGTTTACACTGATCCGGTAGCGCACAAACGAAATTAAAGTGCATGATCAGAGATGTTTTGTTTAGAGTGTTTTGGTTAATTTTTGCATTGCGTGTCCAGAATCGTGCATATAGACCGAGCAAAAAAAAAAAAAAATCGAGAAAAATAAATTTGGTTAGCACAACTAAATTCATATGTGATCGTTGAATGTTTTGGGTGTTGCAACCAATATTCAGTTGTATTAGCCATATTTTGTTATGGAAATCAATATTCAGTTGTACCAACTGAATTTAGTTGTAGAAACTGAATTTCAGTTGCAATTGCGTGTAATAACTGGGAGACTTCCTTGCTCGTTGTGGAAGCTGATCCATTTTCTTTGGATATACTTGTGATCTGGATACAAATACTCTCTCTCAATCTATCCATCGTAGCAGTTAATTTCCATAGCTACAAGAAAGAAAAGAGGACTGGCAAAAAGACTCTGCCAAGTGAGAATTCCTTATTCGCTTAAATTTAAGGAGGCAAAATAATATTTTTTAGCGTGCCAATCCCATTTCCTAGGTAAAAATGTAGAATTGCTTATAACGGAAGTTGTTTGAAATTTAAATTTTACTTTTACATACAAATTTTAATCTCAATTTTTACTTGGGAGAATTTCATTCCAATGGTTGAAGGTGAACACTATAATACTTTTGAAGTTTTAGAAGGGCGGGTCAATAAATCCGTGACTTTTGGAATTTCCAGCCTCTTAACTCAAAGGGCAACACTGCTCTCGTCAACAGGCATCTGCCAGTTGACACCTGTCAAAATTTGAACAAGGTACGTCATTAAGCTTATGTTTGACAGCCATCGATAGTTCACTACTGCGTGGTTTGATTAAGGATAAAATGGAGAATGTCAGTTTCCATGGCAAAAATCCATTAATTTGTCCCCCATTTCCCCTATTCACCCCCGAGTGACTATTTCTTGTTTCCAAACCTAAAGAAATGACTCGGCGAAAAGAAATTCGACTCCAACAATGAAATCATCTCATAAACAAATACCTATTTTGATTTTTTAAACAAATCTTATTTTTTTGGAAGGGATAAAAAAATTGGATAAACATTGGAGAAAGTGTATAGAGCTCAAAGGATAAATAAAATGATTTTTTATCCAAAAACCTGTGTTTCATTCAAAAAGTCAAGAACTCTCGTATTTCCTTCATACCCTGACAAACATAAAGTGAGAATTTTTGGACAACTCCGTAACTCGGATCACTGTGGAATTTACGTTTCAATTTACGAGAAGGCACTTTAGGCTGAGCTCAATGACTTGTTGTGGCATTTCAACTGAAACCTTTGTTTCCTTGACTTTATTGTCGATGCCGTTGCGAGAATGATTGAAAATATAAAGTTACTTGGAATGAAATCTTTTTTTTTCCTACAAAGCGTATTTCGGTTAAACTAAGGGATTAATATTGGTTTATTGGAAAAATGCAGTCAGGTTTGGAGATTAAAGTTTTTTCTGTTTTGGCAAAGAATAACGCTGGTTCATCTATCCCAACTCTAATAATAGATTAGCAAATGAATGATATTTCCAACGATTCATATTCTTTCTCAATTGTTCCAATGTAAACAAACATGATTAACAAATATTTACTGAGCCTGTTGATAAGGCTAACCTTTTGGTTTTTACCGGAAATCAAGCAACCACTGCCCGAATATCGTTAAGTATGCCTCAGATATTCTTAGGAACGGAAATTCTTGATGTTCTGGGCCTGAAATTTCCAGTGTGATGTCTTTTGGAATAAACATATTTTTTAATTGTCACAAGAAGCACTTGAGCATTGTCGGAATGTGGTTTCTAGAACTCTACTCTATCGATATAATCATGAGAATTATTTTGCTAAGATAAGTTAACTTATCCCTGTAGTCCAGGTATTGACTTTTCAGTAGAGTACGGCCATTTGCAGTAGCTTTTCCAGTAGATTGCACAACACACCAGCTGTATGTGGAATAAAATCCCCACAGAAATTCAAGTCAAATGACCACAAACAATACTTCCTCTTTAATACTTCCGATAACATATTATCCTGACATTAACACAATGTACTGCATTTAAGTTTTGAATATACAAAACCTAAGCACCCAGTAATTCAAAAACCTTGGATCTGTAATGAACACATTTGAGGTCTTGAAACGCTCTGGGATAAGGCTATGTTTTCTGATAGGACCTCTAGGTAACCTGATATTGTCGTGAAGTATCACAGTATCTTGAAGTCACATTCCTGCCACAGTTCTACTGCTAAGAACCGATAGTTGGGTACAAGACTGGTTTTGGATCGTTACGGTGGCGGCCTATCTAACCTGTTATGCGTTTTGGTTGAATTTCATATTCGGTGGACTGCAGTTGGGACCCTTGACAATACTAGCTGACTTCAAAATGTGGCCTTGTCTCTTTCGAGCCTTGTTGTTAACTCACTGCTTAACGGTGTCAATGCCTCTGGGGTCGAACCTTAGGAAAATGCAGATTATGTAGCTATTATTTTATCCGTACAATGTACCTTGAATTCTATTGACTTCTTATGCTTTAGTAAAGGCTTATTGCTCAATCCTCGGAAATTCGGTATTGCTCTTGGTTAACCAGAAGGATTTTATGGAACGGGATAATATTGACGGTACTGATGGGAGATTCTAAGCCAGTTCGAAAATGCATCTAAAGCGCATCTTTGATTATTTTTTGATGCTGATGCATCAGCATCAGTCATTTTGGTGATGCGTATTTCATATATGCGCATCTTCTGCTTTATTGAAGCATTTTCCAATGACTGATATTTGCAGTGTTGCCATCCTGATGCAAAGCAGTGATGCATTTTCGAACAGGCCCACTATTTAACCTTATGATTATGTAAGCTCCTGGGGGCAACAGTAAGAAGCTGTTGTGATCTCTAGATCAACAGACAGATATTTTAAGAGGTCAAAAAATAAATAATTGAACTTACTTTTTTGTTTCATTGAAACTAAAATTTCTTATTCGTGAATTTATTATTTATGGATTATCTGACATATAACAATTTCCTACTTTTAGCTGTATTTTGAAATTTCTTTTTGGCATTTTTATACTAATGTTTTTGCCCAGAGTGTATTTGAAGTATGTAAAGATGTTAAACAAAAATAAAAACTAAAAGAAAGATGTGTTATAGTTTGAAGTTGAGCAAAAGCAGACATAAACAAATATAAATATACGCAGTGGGATGCCAAGTTTTAAACACCGAAAATAAAGAAAAAGGTTTATGTTTAGGATATTAACCAAAACATAAACACAAGCACAAGACAAAAAGACCAGAGGCCACTGAGTTTAACTGAGGAAGGTTATTTTTAAAGTGTAGGCTTAAATAATGTCGGTTTTGTTGTTGTTGGTGTTATTGTTTGCTGGCTGGCTGTAGACGTTTTGTTGTGTTTAAGCATTTAAGTAATTTGCTCATTTGTCGCTTGTATGTAAAACTAGTGTTTTTTTATTGTAATTTGTTGTTGTTGCTGTTTTGATATTGTTGCACCATAATTTACATTGCAACCAACATACCAAAATGAGACCTTTCTAAAGTATGATTGTCCTTTGCAGTTGGGTTTTATTTTCCTCTGTTTGCCTTTACTTTTTTTTTCTTTTTTTTTTAATTTGGTGTATTGTGCAGTGTGTAAAAGACCTTTTAAGCTGTTCTTATGCTTGTCTTTTGTTAACTCTATATGTGGTTAGTTGTTTGTAAGGTTTTTTTTTTTTGTATATTAACTTGGCTGTAAAAATATTGTAAACTTTTGCCACATGTAGTAGTACTACTGGGTACTGGGTTTTTTTTCTACTGCTCGAGAGTATGTTCTTTATTCAAGTAATTGCTTTGTGGTTATGTTGAATTTTTATGTTCCTGTTTTAGTGCTTTTTTCATTCCTTTCTTGGTTTTACTTCCTTTGCATATACTTACACATACACACACTTGTACGCACACATACATATTCAGTAAGTTTTCCTTTAGGTTGACATTATAACAGGCGACACTAATACCTGACAAACTGCCATTTGTATGTAGTAAGTGAATAACGCCAAAGTAGTCAAGCAGTTAGGCAAACAGGCTGGTTGGCAGGCAGGCAGGCAGACGACAACCAAGGCAGACAATTTTTAAAATCTTATAGTTACCTCCGTTTCTTTAACACTATTACATGTTTATAAATACACTGAACATATATTGTTAAGTAACTTTAGAAAAGCTTAGAAATATTGGTCCTTCGAACTGTGTGTTTACATTTACAACCATCCAGCTATTGCAACAGGTGAAAATGATTCTTTAAAATTTGTATGATCCAGGCTGGGGCAAAAACCATCATCTGGTATTCTTTCACTAAAACTTTGGTTTAAAGTGAAAACTCATTTGGTTTTTAACTGATTATGTTTATTCGCACTTATTCATTTTGTTTTCATTAATTGTGGAAAATTATATCCTGCAAACGGCAGCCGACGGCGTTGATGCAAACGTAGGCTTTTTTGATTATATTTTGTATAACTTTGGGCAGCATTTGTAGTGTCACGTTGTCAATTTTTGCCTGAATGTTTTTCTTTAACTCCTCTAAGGTATCCCTAGATGCAGAAGTCAGGTAGAGCCAAATAGGAAGATTTGGCTGGGAAGGCATCCTTTAAAATACGCATTGTATCGCGTGCAGTATGACAAAGGGCCCGTTTCTGTTGGAACCACATGTCCTGCAAATCCAGCTTCAGGGAAAAAACTTCGGTCCGGTGAGAAGGTTGCCGTTCACCGTAATAATGTTATCATCGGCTTCTTCCAAAAAATAAGGTCCAATCACCTTTTCCTACGTAATGGTGCTTCATGAACTATTCGTAAATTTTGTGTCCCCAGAACCCTATTGACGTGCTCGTCGCTCATGATCAATTTTTTATGGAAAATCGTATATTTCGTCGTTAAGTTCCAAAGCCGATAGCTTAGGCGTATGACAATTTACTGTTATCCGTGCCTTCTTCTCTAATATCAGAACGAAACTGACATACGATACCAATGGCAAAAATGTCAGCACTTTCCAATAGGGTAATACTTATTGCTCCATCTGTGCTTGGAAGTCACCGGTTGATTTCTTAACTTTTTCAAAGCTTTTCCAGTCGAACGATATTTTTAAATCGATGTTTTTTTTTGGATTTTAAATAGTTTTATTATTTAATACATCGCGATGAATTGGCTTAAAAATGTGAAAACCAATAAAACAACATATTTTTTTTTGGCAAAATTCGACTTTATTCATCAACATAGTCTCCTTCAAGAGCGATGCAATTACTCCAACGCCTTTCCAATATTTTGATACCTTTCTTATATAATAATATATCTTTGGCCTCACAATATGCCTCCGTTTCGACAATCACTCAATCTTCATTCGAAGCAAATCTCTTTCCAGCGAGCATTTTTTTGAGGTCTGAATACAGGTAAAAATCGCTGAAAGCCAAATCTGGCGAATACTGTGCGTGAGGAAGTAATTAAAGTGTAATTCGTGCAATTTGGCCATGGTAGCCAACGACTTTTGACATGGTGCATCGTCTTGGCACCTATTTCGAAAACAGCTTTATCATGGACAAATGTTCATGCAAAATAAAGCCGATACGTTCCTTCGATATCTTTAAGGTATCAGCTATCTCGTGCAACTTCACTTTACGGTCTGCCAAAACGATTTTGTGAACTTTTTTTATGTTTTCCGGTATCACCACCTATTTTGGCGATTAAATCGTTCGTCGTCATCGACGTTTGTACGACCACGTTTAAAGTCAGGAAACCACTTTTTTACCATTTGTCTCGATGGAGCAGACTCCGAATAACATTTATCAAGGCAAGCTTTGGTTTGACTTAGTGAAAATCTCAAAAGTAGCGTTACTTCAACAGCTGTAACTTGTTTACTAATGATCGAATTGTCATTAAATTTTGACAGGTATCATCTAAAGTTTGTTAGTTCCAAAAAATCATATAGATTTTTCATTAGTGACACCACTTATGTGTCATCCTACGGATTTTTAACCGATGTGTTAAGATCAACATCATGATTTCCGCTGAAAATCGGCATTGGGTTGTACAAGATGGCGCAAAATGAATCACCCTATCGGGAGATGCTATAACTTTTGCAAATGAATATAATTGTCAGTTCTATTTTAATATTTGTGCAGTAAATAGATACAGAATACATGACTGACCGATTTTCTGTCCGAATTTATCATAAGTGACGCGCTCCATTTTCATTGGAACAGATACGTAAACAAACGAAATTTCGGCTTCTGCGGCACGTATCATTCACGAAGAGCCATAACATCTACTCAAAGTCACTGCATCATGCGCTTTTAACGTCAAAAGTGTCATCGGGCCTTATTTTTTCGAGGACGCCGTTTGTATCACAGTTACTGGGACTGGTGAGCGATACAGAACCATCATTAACGAGGTTTTATTGCCGCAAATTGATAAGTTGGGACTGGAGGACATGGCGTACCAAGAGGACGGCGCAACTGTATACACAGGTCGCGCGACAGTGAAAATTTTGAAAGATGTGTTTTCGTTTCGCTTAATTACTGTGGCCAGCAAGATCGCCCGATTTAACCGCTCCAGATGGGTATATGTGAACTAACCACAAACTCTGGAAACTCTCAATGAGAATATCCGACAAGAGTGCGATAAATTATCTCCCGAAGTTCAATCCAGTACGATGAAAGGTGGTGAAAGATAAAGGGATTAAAATATAGCAACAATGTAATTGCGCGAGATGATAATTATTAGAGCAGTTGTTTCCCGCCATCTGATGAAGAGTTGTCGAAATGTTTAAAGCTTCTTAGTTCATGGCCCGGTTATGTTATTTAACTTCGGTGGTGTTCAATGCACAGAAGGAGGGTGTTGGGATATGTGTGAGATATAAAATCTCATACATATTATTTTTTGTAAATTGATGTTGCCGTCGCTGGGGATCAAACCCGCAATCTAACATGTAACTGTCCAACGCGCTTACCAACGCCCACACCGATTCAATATTCTAAAAGTACACAAAGGACGAAATAAACATTAAAAAAATAATATCATTCGAGAGATGCGTCTAAACTTTCCCAAAAGCTGCTATATTTCTTTCATTTTTACAATTGAAGCGGCGCCGGGAATAACGTTTTAAGCGACAATTTTTACAAACCCAGTTTTTTCCCCGATTACCGTTAAAATAACTCTCTTTTATGACTTAAAAATTAAATTAGGCAAAATTATGCAGGATTCGTTATTAAAATGCAATCTAAAGAAGTCATACACCTACAAGTTTTGAAACGTTTTTTTCGATTTCTCAATAATTTCAATTTTTTCGCTTACAACGTTATTCGCGGCTCTGCTTCAATTTATTTTTCTCTCAGTGTTTAGTACTTGCAACTTATGAGTCACTTAAGTCATTTGTATATCTACGTGTTATACCTTGTCGTATGTCTTTCAAGTTAAATCCCTTAGTTTTTTTTTTTTTTTTTTGTTCTATAATGTTGCTGTCGCATGATTTGTGGTGTGCGCGTTATAAGGATTTTATTTCCATTTTGTTGGTTCTATTCTAGTATTTTTTCTTTTCTACATTCTTAATTTCAATAAGGTTAAGGAAAAAATGTGCAATTTTGCATTTTCTTTTTATTTGGTTTTTGTTGCAAAAGCAATTAATTTTTAACTACAATCTTTTACGTTCAAACATAGTGCAGCACCACTCGTACCAAATGACGCCATAGATTAACATTTATGTGAAATTATAAACCAGGCTGCAGCAGTCAACCAACCAACCAGCTACTGTATTTTTAAAATACTAATACATATTCTATTGCCGTGTGGACTACTAACTCAACAGCAATTAGAATTACGCGTCGCGTTGTTAAACCATTAGCTGTGTGGTTAACTGTCGCAGTCTTAGGCGCCGCAACAAAGATGACGACAATTCTAAGCACATATATTGCATTTTGTCGGGCCAAAGTAATTAAGTTAAGGTGTTAAATCTTATGGATTTAGTGATATTTTTATGACTTAAATTTTAAGCATCTTCTTCTGGGGTGGTAATGAGTTTTACAAGGATTTTCATTAAAACGGCTAAATAAATTAGAGACATATTTTTTTTTTTAAATTGTTAGATGATAGAAATAGTATATGAATTAATTTTCAATTTGCTTTTAGATTTACTTAATTTATATGCTCTTCTCATTCCAAAAAATATTGTAGTAGTTTAATTCACTACGTTCCATAAGTACCGTTAGTTTGAGTTTAAGTGATCTCTCTGCATTCGTAAGTCCCGTTTCACACAGGGCAGCTTTTATTGCGTCGATTCTTGTCAATTCTCTTTTACAGTCGCCTTTAATTTCACACAGAAAAACGTTTTTCAGACACTTTCGTCTACATTTGGTTTAAAATGAATGAAAGAAAAAAAAACGAAGAATTAAAAAAAAAAGAAGAATGAAAAAAGAAAACTCCGTACCAACCCCCACTCTTCTTTCTCCTCTCTCCCACAAACTCAAGAGTTGCGCGACAAATGTTGCTCTGTGTGAAACGAGACTAACAAAACTATACGACACTCTCTTAAAGATGCTTAAAAAAAGATTATTGTTATTTTGTGCCAAATTTTAAAGTTTAGTTATAATTTTATGCATTTGTTGTTAAAATGGGACGGGGGACAGTGTTTTTTTAGGTACCAGAATCCACTTTTAAGTCCAAACCCGTTTTATGACACTAAGTCCCTTTTCTCGGAGAAGGTCAAATATAAAGATAAAGGTCTAAATTATGCAAAAATTTTTCGAAAAATCGCTCTTTCACGAATCATAAAAAGTTCGGATTCTATTGTAAAATCTGTAATGAAGAAAATTCAAACATTACGTCCACATCATGAGGCGGTCTTCAATTTGGGTCAAATTATTTGGATATCGGTTGGGACCCAGTTTGTAAAAAAAATAATTTTTTTGAATTTCTCTTTTTAATTTTTTTTTTAATGAAAGGTAATTTAGATTAACCAGACAGATCCTTATGCTACTGGCGTGATTCAAAAAAGGAACCACAAATATTTTCTAAGAGAAACTTTGGTGGCGGTCCTGTCATGGTATGGGGTTCTATACACAAAACGAGCACGCTCGAAATACAATTTGTTTCACCAAGAATGAACAGCACACATTACATTGAGGTATTGGAGAGAAGCCTGCTGCCATTTTTAGAGGACAATAGGGAACGACCTCATATTTTTATGCAAGATGAGGCTATCCATACAAGTCGACAAACACAATCATTTTTGGATATGCGCTCCGTTGAGGTTATGTACTGGCCAGCGTGCTCACCTGACCTAAATCCTATCGAGAACATCTGGGGAATACTGGCTAGACGTGTTTACGCCGAAAATACCAAATATGATTCGGTTGCAGACCTAAATAACACCATTTTAAGGAAGTGGAATAAGATCGAACCAAACATTTAAAAAAATATATTCAACTCAATGCGAAAAAGATTATTTAAAGTTGAAAAAGCAAAAGGTGCCCACATTGATTACTAAACTTCTGCAGAAAATTGTTTTTGTAAAATAGTAACCAAAAAAAATGCAGTGTCGTATAGTTTTGATACGGTTGGTTGGTTGGTTGGTTGATACTTAACGGCACTGATTGAAAGCAAATTGTTGAACTTACAATCTTTTTTTGTTTCACCCATTATCCATTATAGACTCTTATCGATTTTATGAGATGCCAAAGTATTTATTTTTTTTTTTTGAATGTCGTATAGTTTTGATACGCACCTTAGGCGGAAGGGTAAGATATTAGTCCATCAGATTGTTTTGTTTCTCTTAGATATGGATCTTGTAATAATGAGAGGACACCTTCCTTTAAAGGAAAATTTTATTGTGAAAATGCCCCAATTCAAGATTTTTTATTAGAACTACCTCTATTTAAAAATTTATAGGCTGTTCCTTGATCTCGAACGAAGAACTAGTCGAACGAAAGCAAGTCACTCGAATTCGAATCAATTTAGGTTTCTCTATTTCGAAAGCCTTCGATCGACTTGACTTACGTGTGTCAATTTTTGTTTCTTACGCATTTACAAACCACAGAGATGCGAGATATTATATTTTGAGCATTTGTTACAATTTTCTTTAAAAGTAGCAAAAATACTACTAAACTGCTTAAAGACAAAAACAACCCTGTTTAACAGTGATCAGCTGTATATGACAAATGAAATAAAAAAAAATAACAATAAACAAATCAATTTTTATTTGGAAAATGTGTTTATTTGTAAAAATTTTTGTTATCGATTGGTTGTGGGTGAAATTGTTGTTTGGAGAGCTTTTCTGTTGCATGTTGTCTGTTCGGTGCGGTCACTGCTAAAGTCCTTGTAAAATAAAAAATGTAAATATGAGCTTCTTGGGCAAACGTAAGCCGCAAACAACACACACATACCTTTTACCACTCAGCAACAGCGTAATAGGGGGTGAAACGGAGTTTAGTTTTCTGGTCAAATTTTCCTCCTCTGCGGAAAATTTCTTTGCTCCGAACACCAGAGTCCTTCTGGCAAAAATCAGGCCTTTCTTCCATATAAAATACAAGCGTCTTCGGATGGTCCATTGTTGATTTTTTTTTTTAACTAAAATTTAAAATTCTTAATAAACTATAAATATTTGTATTATTTTGTACTTACTTTTTTTATCTATTGCTTTTTTTACTTAATTTTGCTTTTAAAAATATCAAATATATATTTACTCGACAAAAAAATAGCAAGTGACTGATTTTGACATTTGCGTTCGAGCTGTTCGAAATAGAGAAACCAAATTTTGTATGAAAACAGTTACGTTTTCGTTCGACTTGTCGTTCAAGTCATCGTTCGCATAGAAATAGAGTTAGTGGAACCAAAATCAGTTTTCTTTCGACTAGAAAGCGAACGAAAAATTCAAAAAATTATTTATCAAATTCTAAAAAAAAAAAAAATTGTATCAGCTTTTATTTCAAATTTGTGCCATTCAATAAATTTTATTTGTACAATGTTATATTAAATTCTTGTTCTGTATTTTGTGTTTTTTTGGTAATTTATTTAACCTTTAACTGACTTTTAACATACATTTCAAGTACATGCTTATGTATGTATCTATGTATTCATATATAGTATGTATGTTATGTAATATAATGATGAGATACTATAATTTAATCAATCAATCAATCATCATACCAATACTTGAGAGCACAACTTAAATTATATTCGTACTACAACACAAGTGGAGTGAAGGGTATTATTCAATTGTATTCGCTACGATGTACATTAGAGTCAGACAAAATTGGAATTTTTTTCGATTCTGAAGTTGTATCACTGAGAAAAGTTGTGGTAAAATATTCCGATTTAAGAAAAATTAAATTTTGGAAATAGTTTAAGGTCTTCTGTCTGCGAGTTTCGAAAAATCTCTCGAATTTTTACAGTACAACTCTAAGCAGCTGTTTTTAAATCGGTTAACAAATTAAAAAAATGGCAACTCTGTTTTTGATAAATACATAATCTAGAAATTTAAAAAAAAATAATTTTTTATTCATCGATATTCAATATTTTATGTTTTGAAATATTTTTTTTTTTTGAAATTTCACTCCACTCTAATCTACATGATGGGGAGAAAATTATCTTAGTACATACTACATTTTCATTATAATAAACATTAACAATGTTAAACAAATGTTTTATACAATTGAATTTGATATGATGTACGAGGCAACTAAACTCATCATACATTAATCGAAAAAATCAATTGATTTTGGACATTTGCTTTAAAAACTCTTCAATTATCATCAAGATCAATTTAAAATGTGCAATGAACATATACTTTAAAGTTGGTTAAAAGAAAATGTACTCTTGAATGATGACTACAACGATATTTAATTTGTTCGAATTTACACTGACATAAACATATGAAATTTTTAATTTAATGCCCAAAAAAAAGAGTCAAAATCAGTTGATAAATTGACATAAAAAATCGGTAGAAATAATTCAGGGTATTTAAAAATTTATCCATATTAACCGTATGCAATTGTTGTGGTCTTAATTTTGAATACATGTGTGTTCAAAAAGTCAACAACTTTTGTTGAAATTTGAAAAATAAAAAGTTTACAAAAATTTGAGCCAAGTCACAGGCATTTTAAAAGTAAATTTTTTTACTAAAAAAAAAAAATAGTTAAAATTGTTTTATAAATTATAAACTCTCTTTAGCAAAATTACACAAAAAAGTTTTTAGTTTTATTTAGCAGTTAAAAATTATCACAAATTAAAGAATTTTTTTAATAAAGAAATCAGTGAAATTTATATAAATACAAATTAGTTTACAAATAAAAATTCAACAAATATTGTTGAATTTTCAGTATTAAAAATTTTACAAAAATTTGTTTGAGCTAAGACTTAATAAACATTTTAAATTTATTTTTCTTGACTTAAAACTAACTAAAAAAAAATGGTGAAAATTATTATATAAATTATTAAACTCTGGTAAAATTACACAAAAAAGTTTAAATTTTCATTTAGCAGTAAAAAATTATTACAAATTGTAGAATCTTTTAGTAAAAGAAGTCAGTGAATTTTATACAACTACAAAATTGTTTACAAATAAAAATTCAACAAATACTGTTGAATTTTCAGAATTAAAAAGTTTACAAAAATTTGTTTGGGGTAAGGCTTAACAGACATTCTTAATATATTTTTCTTGACTTAAACATTACTAAAAAAAATAGTGAAAATTATTTTTTAAATTATTACTAAAATTTCACATAAAAGTTCCAATTTTCATTTAGCAGTTAAAAATACTCACAAATTAAAGAGATTTTGAATAAAAAAAATAAGTGGAATTTATATAAAAAAAAAAATTTGTTTACAAATAAAAATTCAACAAATAATGTAGAAATTTCAGAATTAAAAAGTTTACAAAAATTTGTTTGAGCAAAAGCTTAACAAACATTTTAATTTTTTTTTCTTAACTTAAAATTACTCAAAAAAAAATGGTGAAAATTATTTTATTAATTATTAAACCATTTTGGTAAATATACACAAAAAAATTTAAATTTTCATTTAGCAATAAATTCCTTATTGCAAATTGCAGAATTTTTGAAGAAAGAAAATCAGTGGAATTTATATAGATACAAATTTGTACACAAATAAAAATTCAACAAATATTGTTGAAATTTCAGAATTAAAGAGTATAAAAAAATTTGTTTGAGCAAAGGCTTAACAAACATTTTATTTTTTTTTTCTTGAAAAAAAATTACTAAAAAAAATTGTTAATATTATTTTATAATTATTAAACTCTCTTTGGTAAGGTTACACAAAAAAGTTTAAATTTTCATTTAGCAGTTAAAAATTACCACAAGCTCCAAGAATTTTTGGATAAAAAAATTTGTGGAATTTATAGAAATTTAAAATTGTTTACAAATAAAAATTCAACAATTATTGGTGAGTTTCGTAAATCACAAAAACTGCTAAAAAGGTGAGATATAATTTTTAAAAAATTGTAAAACTCTTATTAAGTTTAAATCCATACCATTTTGGAGTTTGAAATTCATTAGGAATTGTTTGAATTTTTTTATCTTTATTGGTCAAAAATTTAAGTTTTTGAGTCAAATGGTTGAATTTTGTTGATTTAAAAATAAATTAATTGTAAGTATTTGTTAAATCATTTAGGCATAAAATTAGTTTGTATTGTTCAATTTTTATACTTAAAAAAAATCGTAAAAACTTTTTTGTGGCGATCTTTCGAATGTTTGCCAAGTTTTAAACATTTTAATAAACAAACTTATTTACAAAAACTATTAAAAATATAGCAGCAGCTGTTGGAGTGTTTTTAAATTAAAAATAATCACAAATCAAAAAATTTAAAAGCTAATTGAAAAGGTTGTATTTTAAATATGTTTAAAAATTCACTAAAATTTGTTGAATTTAAGTTAACAAGAATTGTTTGATCAAAATTTTTAAATTAATTTTATTATTTTTAATATCTCTAAAATATTTCCTTAACTAACTTTTATTTAAATATTTTGTATACAAAAATTATCACAAAAAAACATTGAGTTTTTTTTTATTAAAAATTCTAGCAGCAGTTCTTGGAGTTTTTGAGTCTTAACAAATCGTTGAAATTTTTTTTTAATAAAAATTTTTTATTTAATTTTTTTAAGAAAAACTCAGTTTAAATTTCTTTATTTTAAAACTGTTTAAAAATTCAGCAAATTTTGTTGAATTTCCGTCAACAAGAATTGTTTAATAAATTTTTAATTTCAGTTTTTTTTTATTTCTCTGAAATATTTGCTAAAAATTTTAAGTTTTTTTTTGTTGAAAATTGAGCAGCAGTTGGTAAAGTTTGTAAGTTTTTTTTTAATAAAAAAATCATCACAAATTGTTGAATTTTTTAAAGCAAAAAAATTTGTTGAATTTATTAAGCAAAAATTTTATTAAAATTTCTGTGCTGTAAAAATATTTAAAAATTCAACAAAATTTGTTGAATTTTTTTTTTTAGGTTGCTTGTGCAAAAATTCATCATGGGTAGTGTAAAGTTCTTGAGCCAGAAATTAACTGTAATAAAATTTGCAGTAGCAAAAATTTAAATTCCACAGATCTTTTAGAATTTTCAATCATAAATTGTTTAAAGAATAATATTTTTTCTCTGTGTGTATTTCTTCAATTAAAAGAACTTTTTATTTCATATGATGTTGTTTTAATTGTCATATTGTTAAAATTATTATGTATATATTTATATATGAAGTGGCGCTTCAATTGTTTTTGTTGCAAATTACTTGTCTTAAATTTCTCCCTTTGCACCATGTAAATATTTCTTTCTCTCTCTCCCTCCCTGATCCCTCCCTCATTGGTTTAAATTGTCTACAAAATTAATGAAAAAAGATTTTTCTTTTGATACCCAAAAACTGTAGGTAGGTGGAGGGGGGGAGGAGGGTAAACCAGTTAAACTATTTACAAAAGACGAAATAAAAAGAACGTCAACCGAATGCATTACAATTGAATACAATTTTCAATTAGTTTTATTAAGGAGTTTCAAGTGCAAAAGTTCAATTTGATATTGTGCTGCTACATTTGCAAATTTGCATTGTTTGCCGTTGGTTGGTGGGTTTTTGCTACTTTTTTTTTTTCTTTTTTACTTTATGGTACATTTTTATTGCTTATTGGCTTTATTTGCCCCAATTGAATTGTGTGTGTGATTGTTGTAATAATGATTCGTTTCAGTTTTTGTGTGTTTTTTTATTTTTTCAAATTAATTTAAATAAAATCCTTTTTAAAAAAAAAAAAAAAGATCTTTTACATTTTACAACATGAAATAAAAAGCAATCAAATAAATGACCAACAATTTTGTGTCAATTTAAATGATTTGATTCTTTTTTTGCTCCATGTGTCCACTCATTGATACACTATCATTACAAGTTGTTGACTTTTCAAGGTTATTTTTTGATGGCAAAAATAAGAGAAAAACATGGAAATTTGTTTTAACTTTGGCCTTTAATATGTAACACATAAAATATATTCGATACTTTTACACGTACTACTCTCATGACCTAATAATATTAATCTTATTTTAAAAAAAGTTTTTTTTTATTTTTTTTTTTTAACATTTGAAAGTGTCAAGAGAATAAATGACGAATGTAGAAATTAAACTTTTTCTCAATATTTGTTTATAAACTCTAATGAAACGGAATATATACAATTTTAATTTAATTTTTTTTTTTCTTTCTTTTTTGTTTTAGATTTTGTAAATGATGGTAAGTTGTTTTTTTAGTACTAACTTAATTAATTTTTAAAAAAAAAATTGTTGATATTTCAACTAAATATTTAAGGACAAAATGAGCTAAAGAAAAATAGAAAATATATAAACCTCGCAACATTTTTTTGTGGAACCGACTTTTCAGTACTCGTAGAATATTTTTTTTTAATCCTAGATTCCAGTTAAAAGATAACTTTTCTTTCATTCCTTATTCTATTTTCCTGGTGCTAAATTAATTTTTAAACAAAAATTGTTGATTTTTATTAAGGGACAAAATAAGTCATAAAAATGGAGAAAATATACATTATATTATTATTATAAAGTCAAGATCTGGCCCTAGGGCCGGCACTGCGACCCCTATGGATCTTTTGTATCAAGGATCATAAAACTAAACCAAATTCTGTATTATATTCCCAATGAACTTTAGTATAGAAGATGGAGAACCTAAAAATTCCTTATTGAAAACTTTCCTCCTGTTCCTATGCAATACAACACACTCACACAAAATGTAGATGGTTGATTCGACTCCCTCAAGACATAGCCGACACAGAGGCGATTTCAACAGATTCATTTTCCACAAAAGGTAGTTCAATCCGAAGTATCCGGTAAGAAACCCTGTTAGTAACCTTATGTCGTTCCTGGCAAGGTCCAAAATTTTCCCATTGGAAAAGAGGTTGACCAATAGTTTCGCCTGTCTCATCCCCAAAGAATTGTTCCAAATGTCCTTTGTCATTGGTAGTTTACCCTCCTTAACCAGGGCTACTATTCACCCCACAATACGGGTCCGGTCCCACCAAAAGTGTGAAAGACTAGCATAGTTTTTTTGTAGAACCGACCTTTTTTTGACTAATAAAATATTTATTTTTAAATCATTTTCTATCTTTTAACTTTTCTTTCATTTCAATTTTTAATTTTCTGGCTTGAGAGGGTAAACATGGCATGGGGGCGGACCCCATTGGTTACGTGGAAAACATAACTTGATTTACTTATCTCCATGATTTCCACTTAGCATCACATAAAATGGCGCCCAACCAGGTGACATTCTAATTCAAAATGTTAATTTAATTCTATTAAATTAACCAAATTAAATTGTTATTTATATTTTCATAAATTTTCAGTCTTAATTAAGAAAAAATGCTATATTCCCAGAAAATGCATCGATAAATTCAAAATTTATGACCAATTTTAATGCAAGTAAAGAAAGATGAAATACATTAAAAACAAAACGTGTTTGAGGCATAGAAAATTTTTACGATTTTTTTTTAAACAAAAAATACCATCAAACATTTGAAGTATAATCTTACAAATATTAAACAATCACACGGTAATTGTAAAATTATAATAAAAATGAAATTTGATAAATCCAAAAATGATTTCTACAATTGAAAAAAATCTACATAATATCAATCATCTCTCCTTATCTACCTAAAAAAACTAATATAATCTTCACTTTTCATAAAATGTTCTACCTTTAAAAAAAAAAACATTTATTGTATGATTTTAAAATAAAGTTAATTTTCCATTTAATGCATTAAATGATAAAAACCCTGAAAAATAAAAATCTCATATTACGCTAGAAAAAATAATAGGAAAAATTAGGGGTGTTAAACAAAAACATTTTTCAACATACCAAAACAAACCCTCAAAAATAAAATTACACAAAATAGAAGAACAATGAGTATCTAAATTTTTTTGTCAGTAACATTTTTTTTTTTCTTTTAAAAATGTTTAATTTTGAAAATACAAAACTTTACATACAACCCAGCACACAACACAACACACACCACAACAATATCATCAGCCACACAATGGCAAAAGCAACACAATACATTAACATCAATAGGAAGTAATTACGTAGAGAAACGCGTTGAGGCGTATTCAAAAATTTTATTTCGTTTGAAACATATTTTCCAAAAAATTGACACAATAGATACAAAATCTAAAACATACCCAATAAAGGGGAAATTGGGATGTAAGTGTAATGAATAATGTTTGAGAAGGAAAAACAAAAAGCAAAAATAACACTTTTACAATTTAAGCTAATATTATTAAAGGCTTACAGACAATGTAAAAGGAGGGCAACAAATCATTGCTATGAACTATAAATTATTTATTTTTTTTTTATTTTTAACAAAAATTTCGCTATCGAAAGGAATATGCATCTTTAGCTATTTGTGTATAGGAGTAAATATATTCATAAATTTTATACAATTATAAACATTAAATTGAGCGTACCACAATATTTTCCATAAAAGAACTACATACTAGCACTCATATCGTTAGCTTAGTGTACAAAGGGGATAAGTCCAAATTTTAAAAAGTTTTTTTATAGAGACTTAAAAAGATGCGACAAAGAACCGTCGGAAATTGTTTGTTTGTTGTGGAATTTTACTCATTATTTGGCCATATTTTTCTTCTACCAAACACAAATAATTCAATAATACAAAAACTTTTTTGACTTGGATACAAAAACCTGTCGACAATGGTTTGTTTTTAATATATTTTTCAAAACTGCAAATTCTATTATTTTCATTGTGGCCAAACATCTTTAAACAAAAAAAATTACAAGAACTTTTTTAATGTACTATCGCTTACTTATTTTTATATTTTCGTAGGACTTACAAGTGATATCGCTGAAATTGGGATATATGACAGAGAAGACAAACTTCGACAAAATTCGATTTTCATGCAATTTAAATTTTAGGCGACAAAACGGCGAATTAATTTTTTTTAATACTAGGTCAGTCATCCCAAACAGATGAGTATAATTTAGTAAGGTAAAAAATATATTGTAGGCCAACAGGATTTTTCGATTTTCTAATCCCTTCAATTTTTTAGAGCCATTTCTATACAAATTTTAGGTGTTTGTAAATTTAAAGAATTTTAGCCTGATATTTACATGATACTACAGAGTGGGGCAAAAATCATCATCTGATTTTCTTTCGCTATAACTTTTATTTAAAATGTAAATTCATTTGGTTTTTAACGGATGATGTTTATTCGCACTCATAAATTTTGTTTCAATTAATTGTGGAAATTTATGTTCGATAAATGACCGTCGTTGGCGTTGACGCAAATTTGGTAATCAAACTTTTTGCATACACTCACAATATATTTTCCGTTACCGACTGTAGTTTATTTAAAAAGTAATACGTAGAGTTTAGTTTTAAATGAATCAATTGAAATTTATTGAAATATATTTTTTAACTATCTGAATCAGTCATTCAAAAAGTTAACTATAAAAATTTACAGACATTCAGTAGGAATTGATATTTTCTGTTAAATGTAAAATTTTATGTTTTCTGTTTCTAAAACTAGAAATTCATATATCTTTTCGTTTTTTTTTTTACAAACTATTGTTTATATACAAAATTTTTAAATAAAAATTATATGAAATTCAAATATACATACACACATAGAAAATAAAAATATATACATCTGTGTGTGTTGTCTTGTGTTTTGTAATAACATACAAATAAAAAAAAAAAAAAACTTTCAATTTGAAAAACAAATCAAAAAGTCGTTTTTTTCTAACGTTTTGTCAGTTAAATATTGATGGTTATTTTAAACGTCTTTTTATTGCTTTTACTACTTTTGTCGATTATTAAACAATGACTGAAAATAAGCAACAACTGTTGGGCTGAATATAATGAAATATCAGTAATCGTCTTTTTGATTGGATTTTCGAAAATTTAATATGTATTTTAGATTATATTTAACGAAATAATATTGTGAGTGTGCTGCATTTATGGCGTCACGTTGTCAATTTCGCCTCAACTATTGGTCTTTGACTCATCCATGGCCTTCAAATATCACCAGAGGAAGCAGTCCGGGAGATCTGACTGGCCAAGCCAAAACACGAGGGATTACACGCGCTGGGAAGCATCCTACAAAATACGCATTCTATCGCGTGCAGTATGACAGGTGTGCAGGTGTGGTTCTACCACATGTCCTGCAAATCCAGATCTTCAACTTTCAATAAAAAAAATTTTGCCAGTATGGCTCCTTCGAAAAATAAGATAACTGCACAGGGTCTATTTATTTATTTCTGGTGCTTCATGAATTATGCGACGATTTTCCGTCCCCCAGAACTAAGAATTTTGCTAATTGAAGTGACTGCTGAAATAAATATGAGCCTCGTAGCTCATGATCAATTTTGGTCGACATCCAGTTCAACATTGTGTCAATTATCGCTTGAACTTAAGGTATATAGCGATATATTGTTATTCACTATAAATTTCGCTATTTATACATTCACCAAAAATAGTCTGCAATGGCAACAGAAAATTTTATTTTTCTAGTGATAAAAGTTACAGTTTGGGTTTCTTTTAAAAAGAAAACTATCATTTTTTTAAAATTATAGTTGCAATTTTAGGCCTTTAAAGTTCGAGCGAAATTTTTCCACGTGGAAAACAATACGTTACGTTATGGTACGTTACATTACGTTTACGTATGGCTAATGAAGGCGCTTGGATCTTTTCTTTTGATAAATCGGAATTGCAAATGATATATTTTTATTTGTTCCATTATACCACAATAAAATCAACATTTTTATAAAATGTGGACTTGGTGTCTTTTTACACTAAGCTAGCGATACATAACAATCATTATTATATTCTTCATCATAATCATCTTTACCATGAAATTGTGTTGATGTTATTGCATTCAAGCTTAAAGGGGTTAATTTCATAAAAAAAAAATGTATAATTTTATTGAAATGATGCTTTAAGTACTGAAGTCTTAACCCTTTAAATCATAGGCGGGATACAATTTACCATGGTTGCATATCAGACTGGCGGAATCTGATTTCAAACACCTACATAACATATAAAAAAATTCTCAAAAATTTTGTCATAACCAGAGAAGACAATTTGCTTGCTATGCTGTTTTTGCTTTTTTGTGATTTTTTTTTTTTTGATTTTCCAGTTTTTAACTTAAAAGTAGCCTTCTCTTAAGTTTTTTGAGTTTGAAATTGTTTTTTTAATTTTTTTTTGCTTTAAAGTACATCTTTCTAATAAATAAAAAATATCTTTTCTTCTAGTTTTTTTCTTTTAAAATAAAAAACAACTTTTTACTTTTGCTTTTTTTGCCAATAATTTTTTTTCTTTAAATTCATTGAATTTTGCTTTTTTTTGTCTTCTCTGCTCATAACTACTCCAGTGTCAAACAGTAAAGGAGTTCACAAGTTTAGTACACCTTGTGTTGTAATGTTGTATAGTCGTAATAAAAACAGACATGTTAAAATTTATATTTTATTTTAAAGACGATTTTCTGTTCGATTTGTCTTTTGTAAGCGCACTTAAACATAGCACACTAAAGATGAACATACCTCAGAGGAGAAAATCTGTTAGCATGACCGAAAGCCTTCTGCATAAATAATTTTTTTCAGACGAAGACGATAATTTTTTTTTAACAAAGTGAGCATAATACAGAATTCAAAAATATATTTTTTAGTTAGCCCTAACCTTCAAAAGACACGTGTATAAATTTAACAGCTGTCGGATCATTAGTTTGTGAATTATAGTATTTTGAATGAAGCAACTTTTGTTATTGTGAAAAAAATTCCGCGTATTGATAAAATATTGCTTTTTAAAGGGGAAAAATACAGTTGAAGCAAAAACTTGGCTTGATGACGAGTTTCCGGACACTGACCCATGAAAATCAACCATCAAGGATTGGTATGCTAAGTTTAGACGTGGTGAAATGAGCACCGAAGACGGTGAATGCAGTGGACGCCCAAAAGAGGTTGTTACGGACGAAAACATCAAAAAAATCCACAAAATAATTTCGAATGACCGTAAATTGAAATTGAATGAAATAGCAGGTACTCTAAAGATATCAACTGAAGGTATGATGTACACTCACGAATATTTGGGTATGAGAAAGCTCTGTGCAAAGTGGGTGCCGCGCGAGCTAACTTGTGACCAAAACCAAGTCAGTGAAAACGAAAGCGAAAATCCATGAATTGGGCTTCGAATTGTTTCCGCATCCACCGTATTATCCAGATCTGGCCCCCAGCGACTATTTCCTGTTGTCAGATCTCAAAATAATGCTCACTGGGAAGAAATTTTCGTTGAATTAAGAGATGATCGCCGAAACTGAGGCCTATTTTGAAGCAAAGGACAAATCGTACTACAAAAATGGTATCGAAAAGTTGGAGGGTCGCTATAATCAGTGTATCACCCTTAAAGGGAACTATGTTGAATAAAAAAACGAATTTTGCCACAAAAAAAAATGTGTTTTAGTATGGTAGGCCGGGGACTTTTCAATTGACCTGTTATATGAATATATTATTCCAAAACCAGAAATTAATATAATATGCTTTAGGGTTATAACATGTCACCTAAATTTTGCAAGTCAAGACAGGGATTGCACCGAAAAGGATGCGTTTTAAAAATTATGGACTCTCAAAATAGCTAAAGGAAACAATTTTTCCAAAATTCTTTGTGCGATAGCTCAACAACTAGATCTGACTCAGAAAAACTACTAACATTTTTGTACCTCCCACTTGCCAATTACTCAAGATCCGAAATCAAAACTAGTGGTCCTACGTTGAGCGTCATTTTGTGTTAATTTTAAGACCAAATTAGTAATTCGAATAGATTTAATTACAGTCTACTAAAACACAACAACTTTTAAAAAAATTTAAAGCATACATTTATCTTCAAATTTTGAGCTGTTTTGAGCGCGAATTTGTTTCACGTTCAAGGCAAAGTCAAAAATTAAAACAAAATCCCAACAGAGAAATTTTTGTAATTTGAACTCACTTAATTTCAAAAAAATTTTATAATTTAGTTACTTTAAAAATATTCTATAGACTTAAAAAATTATTCCTACATTTCAGTAAAGTTTATTAAATTTATAAATAAAATATATACAAAACTTTATCAAATTTTAACATATTGCATACATTAAAGGGGTTAATATTGCTAAGCTGCAATTGTTTGACTGCCAAATTTTCCTGGCCTGTACACACTCATTACACACTACTAACTGGCAGCCAGTTTATGCTTTTGCAATTCTATTCTATGGTTAATGGAAAAGCTGGAAGGCATTAAAGCATTAAAAACAAAACAAAAAAACACTCCCGCTTTTGCACAACATTAAACAATGATGATGATAATGTAGATGTAGATTATGACGACGACGGACGAAGGCCACAATGACTACAGTTACGATGGCTACAACAATGACGACTCTATGAAGAGGCATTTTGCAAATTGTATACTTGAACAAACGTTATAACTGAACGACCAAACGAACGACAGACCGACCAGAAAAACAACAAAAATACTTTACAAATAATCACCATCATCATGATTATTGTTATTATTATTGTGCGAATTCATAATCATAACATAGCCATAACAACGAGTACTCGGTACATTTAAATGCCAAACCGAGCAAATAAAATATGAAAAAAAAAAAACAACAACTTCAAACATATAACACCAAAGGCATTGTGAAAACGCAAAGTAAGGAAGGAAGGCAGGCAGCAGCAACAGTCAGTTGCAGGAAGAAAACGATATATTAGAAAACAATATTGAGGCTAATAACCGGTTTAAACTGACAGATAATATAAAATAATTGTGGTAGGTTATAATTTAACAAAATTCTTTAAAATTTTGTCAGTATATTTAAAAAAAATGCCATAAAATAAGATTTTAATAGTTAAAGTAGTTAAATGGCGCCCAACCTGGGGTCATACACAACTAGTTTTATGATGACCTCATTCCATAACACAAACATAAAGTCTGTTAATGGAGCACGAAATTTATCAAATTAGAATCGCACCAAATGTTGATTCTTAAGAAGTTTACACTCAGAAAAAAAGTTAGTAGAAATATTTGTAAACGGTTTTCAATTCCACTTTACTATTTTTGTACTACTTTTTAGTAGAAAAATTATTATTTA
Source organism: Eustalomyia histrio (assembly GCA_949748255.1). Taxonomy (NCBI): domain Eukaryota; kingdom Metazoa; phylum Arthropoda; class Insecta; order Diptera; family Anthomyiidae; genus Eustalomyia; species Eustalomyia histrio. Next base: position 27,085,791 of record OX456523.1, read on the forward strand.
GTATTTTTTTGCTTTTCACAATCGTCTCATGTCCAAAAATAGGACATCCACCTAAAATAGCACTAAAAACTTTTTTAGTTTTAAAAATCAGCCGGTAAAACAATTAAAATTTTACCTTAATATCTAAAAAAATTTACTAAAAATATTTTTCAAAACAAAAATTAGCAAATTAAAACAAATTAATAAATTAATTTTCAATTTCATTTTGTCTAAAATATTTTTTTGAAAAAAATAAATAAAATAAAAAAAAAATGTTCGATAAAAAAAATATAAATTTGTATTTTCGAATTCGTAAGGCACCTTTAAAGTGTAACAAGTGTACACTCTAATTAATTTCTGTTAAATTTGGCCCAACTTATAGTAGGAAACTGAATTCCTACCATTAGTTGGGTAAAAACTTTACCCATTTGATAGTAGTAAATTTACAATATTTTTTAGAGTGTATTTAAAAATAATTGATTTAATTTGTGAATTTTAATAATATTTTTTTTTTACAAATAAATATTTACTATATTTTACAATTCATTAAGTTAACAGCAATTTACTAAAATTAAGTAGCGCTTACTAATTTTTTATACTAATTCGATTGTACTAATATTAATAATTTTTAGCAATTTTTTTTTCTGATTTTAGCAAACCGATTTTAAATTCCACTTTACAAAAAGTTTGCTAAAATTAAGTAGCTGCCACTAATTTTGTCTACTAATTTCAATGTACTACACGTCAGAAGACATGTGTTGCGAAGATTAGCAAAAATTAGCAAAATTTTCCGTAATAACAGCAAAATTTTCAGTTGCCATTACAGAATTTTTTTGGTAAGTGTACAGTGCAAAATATATTAATAAAATTCATATCAAGATCCAAATTATTTCTTAAAACATAAAGTAACATATTTCAAGTTATTTGAGACTGTTATACGAGGGCGGATCAATAAGTCCGTGACTTTTCGAACTTCCCACGAAGTTATATGAAATGCAACTCTGCTCCCACTACTGCCAAATTTTGAGCAAGTTCCGTGATTTACTTTGCGTTTAATAGCTGTTCTTAATATACAACCTCGTGGATTTTTTTTAAAATGGAAAAGAGTGTACTTCGAGTGCACATTAAACATTTTTTTTTGCGAATCAAACCAGGGAAAAGCTTTATAAATACTATGAAGACTCTGCACCATCGATTTCAATAGTAAAAAAGTGGTTTACTAACTTTCGTTGTGGCCTTACAAGCACGGAAGATACCGAACATTTTGGACGCCCAGTTGAGGTCTCTACACCCAAAAGAATTGAAAAAATTCACGATATGGTGTTGGCCGATCGGAGATTGAATGTGCGATAGATTGTGGAAGATATAGGCATCTCACATGGCTCAGTGGTTTCAATTTTGAACGATCACTTGGGTATGAGAAAGCTTTCCGCAAGATGGCTGCCACGTTTGCTCACAATCGACCAACAACGGATTCGTGTGACAGCTTAGTTTCCAGGCAAAAATCCACGAAGTAGACTAAGAATTTCCCCCTTATTCGTCTTATTCTCTGGATTTAACCCCCAGTGACTTTTTCAAACTCTAAGAAATGGCTCGGTGGAAAGAAATTTAGCTCCAACGATGAAATTATTGTTTAACAAATGCCTGTTTTATGGACCTCGAAAAATCCTGCTGTTAAACTCAAAGTAAATGACGCAACTGGCTCAAAATGTGACAGTAGCCTATAACCAGGTGGTACTTGATGAGAGTACCGTTTCGTTTCATATAACTATGAGGGAAGTTCGAAAAGTCACGGACTTATTGATCCGCCCACGTAGTTTTAGTAGCTTGGCCGTAAGAGTTACCCTAATATTTTTAGTGGTACTATATATGGACACAGATATCAACGAAAAAACTTATGGCACACTAACGAAAATTTAAAAATATATTTAAATATTTTATTTTCTATTCCTTTTTAAATATTAATACAGTCCATTAATAATATTTCAATTCCCAACAACTAGTTATTACTAAACTTTACTTTTGATATTATCCCATCTGTTTTTTTTTTGAAGCTCTCAAGTCAATGTCAATTTAAAAATTATTTAACACTATAATTTTAACATGCACGATATATAATATTATAAAATTTCTGTATTACATTTATAAAATACGAGTATAATTTCTTAATTTTCACCTTCCGCTAGAGGCGGTATACTCACACAGTGAGTACTATGGATGACAGCATTTAGCATTCAGAAAATTTTATTGTGCAGACACGAATTTCAATTTAATAATAAAATGTTTTACTTGTTGTACAGCATAGCAAAACAATTCTTTCGTTCACTCATTCATTCATAATTTAGCCGCGGAAATAATAATATGACATTTATATGTTTCTGTTGTTTTTATTTCAATGATTTTTATAAGCATCAATGAATATTTCGCACATTAGCCTCCCCTTTCCAAAATAAAAGAATATGTTTTTATATGGCTGATAGTCGTAAAAATGGTTTACTGAAGTTTGATAGACTAACAAGGAAGGTCTTATTACCCGGACCATCAGATCGTAATGAAACTTGGATTTGTTGTAGAGATGAAAAATCTGGACCATTTCACAATTAGGAGTTTAAATTCAGAGACCAATTGTAAAATTAGAGACAAACTCTCAAACGAAAAGATTCACCAATGCAAACGAAAAAAATGAAACTTTAAGGGAATTTTATATAGGGAATTGTAGCAGGTTTTGGCATTTTTCGATATTTCGTTTGAGTTCTATTCAACTTTTCCCAAAGTGCTTTTTACATATAAAAGAAGAATTTTTAAGAGCTTTCGGATTTTATTAAAAATAAACACATAAAATTTAGAGAAATGTATAAGATCTTTTTTTGAGTAGTTCTATCTATATAAATCAATGTTTAAATATGATTTCATGTGAATGTTGACCGCGGCTGTGCCTCAAATGGTTCATACGTTGAGTCCAGTTTTGGTATACTCCCTACAGCATATCGGCCGGTATCTCACGAGTAAATTTTTCAATATTGGCTTCCAGCGCGTCAACCGTAGAGGGCTTGTCCCAATAAACATTAGCCGTAACATAGCCCCACAAAAAATAATCTAAAGGCGTTAAATCGCACAATCTAGGCGGGCAAATGACCGGCCCGAAACATGAAATAAACTGTTTACGGAACTCGCCTCTCAATTGAGCCATTGTTTCGCGTGCTGTCTGGTATGTGGCATCGTTTCTGTCTTCGTCGTGTTTGAAAAAGTACGGTCCAATGATGCCACCGGCCCATAATCCACACGAAACAGTGCATTTTTCCGGATGCATTGGCAGTTTTTGCAATGCATCTGGCTGCACTTCACACCATATCAGGCTATTCTATTTGTTGACGTACCCATTGAGTCAAAAATTAGCTTTGTCACTGAAGAAAATTTTTCGATAGAAACACATTTCTCACACAGCACGAATTTTGATAATAAAATTCAATGATTTGCAAGCGTTGTGCGCTTGTTAGTCGATTCATGGTTATATTATAGACCAAACTTAACATATTTGACAGTAACAGCCAAAAAGAGTGTTGCCTAAAAGAGAGTTGCTAAATGAGAGTCGCAAAATGTATCACCTTATGGGAAGGATCCCTAACTTTCAGTTTTGTTTTAATATTTGTGAAGTCAACAGATACAGAATAGACGTCGACAAGCCATTAAGCGCTATACTGCAAGATCACGGAATACTCTTGACTACTTTCCAATGGACGATTTTCTGCCCAAATTTATCATAAGCGACGAGGACCATTTTCAAAATTTATGTCTATGGGGCTATGCGAATCAACATATCATTCACGAAGAATCATTTACTACATGGTGCACCATTTACTTTGGACGCCGTGGAAAACACGGTTACTCAGATTGGTCAGCTTTAAAGAACCTGATCAATGAGTTTTTATTGCCGCAAATCGATGAATTGGGATTGGAGGACATGTGCTTTTAATAGGACGGCGCAACTGTGTTTCCACGTCGTTTTGCCGAGTGCGAGAACTTAACGCTCGAATGCAGTAAAAAGAGCACATATGATCATCAACAATGGCGGTGATCTCTTGATCGATGTAAACTTTAAATATTAATGGAAAAAGAATAAAGATTCAAATAAATAAAAAAAAAATAATTATGTTGTTGTTGTATTTTAAAGGTACTGCAAATTAACTACCAGTTAATGTTTTTGGGCCACCCTTTTTATCCTAATCATCAACAATGGTTGTAATCTCTTGATCGATATAAACTTTAAATATTAATAGAAAAAAAAACATAAAGGTTCAAATAAACAATAAAAAAAATTAATTATGTCGTTGCATTTTAAAGGTGCTGCAAATCAACAACCAGTTAATGTTTTTAGACCACCCTTTTTATCCCAATCCTTAATTTTAACGGTAATATAGTTTCGTTGGTTTCTTACTATCAATTTTTTTGTCATATTCTCTTGCTTTGTTATTTGTAATAGTCACTGGCTGCTAAATCCAGAGAATAAGGCGAATTGCCCCTACATTCGTATTCTACTTCATGGATTTTTGCCATGAAAACTAAGCTGTCACACGATTCCGTTGGTGATCGATTTTGAGCAAACGCGGCAGCCATCTTGCGGAAAACTTTCTCATAGCCAAGTGATCGTTCAAAATTTAAACTACTGAGCCATGTGAGATGCCTATGCCTTGCACAATCTATCGTACATTCAATCTCCGATCGACCAACACCATATCGTGAATTTTTTTAAATTTTTTTGGGTTTAGAGACCTCAAGTGGGCGCCCAGAACCTTCGGTATCTTCCGTGCTTGTAAGGCCACAACGATAGTCAGTAAACCACTTTTTTTACCATTGAAATCGATGGTGCAGAGTCCCCATAGTATTTGTCAAGCGTTTCCTTGGTTTGATTGATGGTTTTTTTTCGCAAAAAATAATGTTTAATGAGCACTAGAAATTCACTCTTTCCAATTTTAAAAAAATCCACGAGGTTGTATGTTTTGAACAGCTGTTAAATGCAAAGTAAATGACGGAACTTGCACAAAATTTAACAGTAGTCTATTAACAGGTGGTACTTGATGGGGGCAGAGTTGCATTTCATATAACTACGAGGGAAGTTCGAAAAGTCACGGGCTTATTGATCCGCCCTCGTAGCAAAACAAGATCGGGTGAATGTTTTTGGACCACCCTGTTTTTTTAAATATTTCATATAGGTAGCAACCCCTGAAGCCAAATTTTTGTTTTCTTCTGTACTTTAACGCTGTGTAAAAATAAATCTGAATATCTGGATTTTCAGACATTTTTATATAAAAACTGGGTAGTTCTTCATCCCTATTTTTACCCTTAAACGTGATATTGAGTAACTGAAAAAATAAAACAACCCTCTATCACTTAATGAATACCTTAGAGTTCGCCTAATAAGATCTTCCTTGTAAGTGCCAACGACTCTGTATTGTACACTTTTAATGGCAGGCAACAGGCAACAGGCAACATTTTGTTGAAAATTTAGAAATATGAACCAAATGAAAGGATAGTAAAAGTTTGTTGTTGGTGGAGTTAGAGGGGGGATTATTGCAGTAATAATACTTTATTGTTATTTTGAGTATCTAAACTTTTAGTAACTCTTTTTTTTCAGTAAAATATACAGTTAAAGTAACATTATTATTGCCAGTTTACCAGTCAGCCAGCATCACCAGCATTTTAGTGATGAATTAATAGTATCCCCCCCCCTCCCCCAAACTTCTTTAATTATTTCCGTATTTATATTTTGTTTTTGTTGCTGATGATGGTTGGTTGATAATGATGTTGATGTTAAGATGACTTTTATTATGATTATTGAGTGAATTATATAGAGTTGTGCATAACTATGATTATTGTAGAGACTATGATTGTGGTTATGATTACTATTATTTTACTAGCATACAGTTGAACTGTAACCTACTTACACTAAGTTAAATTTTGTGCAACAAAGTTTACAATTTTTGTTGAAATCAGTGCTTATACCTGTCGCTTAGTTAGAATTATGAAATTTTTACTCTCGTGATTCAATAAATAAATCGAGGAGTCAAATCTGCAAATTCATTTAGTAGCTTTAAAAATAAAAAACGGATAAATATTTTTAACAAAAAGTTTTTTAAAAAATAAAAAATCTAAAGTTTATGAAAAAGTTTTATCAAATCGCGTTTCCAATATATGTCTTTTTTTTATGACTTCTGACCCTAGGAATTTTACTTTATGGCCCAAAGCTTGAAATATGCATATAAATCTGTGTAATCAAAAAGCTATTTAAATAATTTTGAAAAATATCAGAGAAAGCCAAACTTTGGTCCCGTCCTTTTTTGATTCTTTAAAATCAGAGGCCGTTTTTTTGGCACACACTGTTTTTATTTCAGTTGGTTATTGAAATTATAGTATATATTGGAAAATATCAGAAAAGGCCATCCTTGGGCCCCCGTCATTCTAAGATTCAAGTGGCACAAGGATTAAATTTTTCTGTGCAATCTGTAGTTGGTTTAGTGGGCTAATTAAATTGTACAATAGCTTAAAAATGATCAGAAAAGCCTAACATGTGGCCCCTATTATTTTTGATACGTATTAGGGGTGCCAAAGGTTGATTTTTATACAATCTGCATTTTGTTCAGTGGCTAATTAAATAATGGTATAGAATAGAAAACATAAGAAAAGCTCAATGTTTGGCCCTCAAACTTTTTTTCTTATAACCCAGGGTGGCCAAAGGTTGATATTTTTTGTGCACAATCTGAATTTAGTTTATATTTATATAATATAAATTGAAAAATATGAAAAAAAACGCCAACCTGTGGCCCCCCTGAATATTGGCAATAAAAAGTGCCGGACCAAATGTTGGCATTTTGTAGCATTATTTACACCAAAATACCATTTAACAAATACTGAATGTAAAATTAAGAGATGTTAGTAGAAAATTTACAACAGAAAAAGTGTATTAAAATTCGTAAATTTCGAGATCCTTTCAAGGTCTTTTAAACACTATTTAACATTTTCCGATATGATTATGCTCATATGATAGGTAATTTTTTTATTTGGAATTGAAATCCGTAAAGAATTAAATATTTTAAATATCTTCTACACAAGACATTTTTCTCTGAACCAGAATCCATATTGATGACACTTTTTTGAGTTTAGATTTGTGTTTAGGTGGCCAATATACTTTAAAAAAAGTTTTACCCGAAGTCTGAGCCAAAAAAAGTAGATATTTGTTTAGTGTTATTATTTGGACAACATTAAAATATCACAGTTACACTATACAAATTACTATTTGCTGTGATTCAAAATTTAAAGTTTCTTTTAGAAAAATTTATATTTTTAACGAATCCATTGAGGTCCCAATTTGATTTTTTTTCTATATTGTAGAGGACACATTAACCGATATATGGACCAAAAAAAATCATTTAGAGATATTTGCAAATCATGGACATTTCGCAGTTTGTCTATCCTTGTGAACACTGAAATTAGGACATAAGCTTTCTGTATTACAGAGTACAGAGCACAAGTTTTCCAATGAGATATAAAAATAAAATGATCGTTCAAAAGGTAAAGGGTGTTCTTTAAGAGGTTGAGAACTTTTATTTAAAATAAAACACAAACTTATGAAATTAGAAAAAAAACATTCTCCAATTTAAAGTTTATTTAATGACAATTTATCATTTAAATACTTAAGTCTCATCATTAAAATTTATTCATAGATGAATCAATTTTTGAGCAAAAGTGGTGAAAATTTTGATGTTTTTAGACTATAATTGCCTTAATATTTTCTACTGCCCTACATTTGCAATACGAATAAACTGTCAAATGGAGGTATTTTTTTATATATATCTGAAAAATCAAGGTTATGGAAAAAATAATTTTTTCGCTGCCACTTTTAGCCGAATAAAAATTTAAAATTGGTCTTAGAATGTGCTTTAAAAAATATTGTTGTGCCCAAAGCTTATTTTTAACACTAAATTTCACCGAATAAGCTACATCCAGAAAACAGTATCAGTTGTTGCCACCGAGTTTGTTGCCAATCGAATTCTGGCGGTTACGATAACTATCTAATATTAATTTATATTTTTAAGTGTGAAAGACAATATTCAGTTATCTCATTTAATATTTATATACCACATAAAAATTATTACGTTCAATAAAATTTTATTTTAAGAAAATTTTTATTTTTCCGGTATCGAACCAAGGCATTCAGATTCATAATTAACACTCTTACTTACTGCAGCATAATACAATTAATTTTTTTGATATATTTGTTATTTGTTATTTGAACATTTAAATATTTTATTTTAATTAAAAAAATATATTTTTTTAAATGTTTATCTTTTGCGGGACTTGGACTCGAAAATTCGAAGTACTTATCTACATCTCTACCTACTACACCGCAACCACTTATAAATTTTAATGACTAATTTTGAATTTAAATAATTTTTTTAGAAAAATATATATATCAGAAAATTTATTTACAAATACTAATCTTACGTGGCTTCTATAATCAATATAATCCACAATTCGGTTGGATCAACTGAAATCTTAATTTAATGATATATTTGATCAGGATAACCGTATTAGTTGTTACCACTTTCGAAAATCGACAACTTTTTAATAAATTTAACAGATTGTACTAATTTTCTAGTACGTTCACTAAATAAATGCTTTCATCTACAGTACGAAATTTCTGAACGTATTTTATTCATAAAGTTGCTTGGAAATTCCAATAATTGAATAAGAGTATCCGTTTTTAGTTCCTATTACCTCTTTTTAATTCCCAATGCCATATTTTTGGTATAATAATGGATTGTAGATTATTTCTATATATATATAAACTAAAATCCTTACAAATAAATTTTAATGGGTTCGATCGAATTGCAACAAATCTTTTCTCTAAGTGTATCAAATAAATCATTTCTTATGTCGTAATGTGTTTTATTTTATATAAAAGTTCTCAACCTCTAAAAATAACACCCTTTGTTACCAATTAAAAAAAAGGATTTTTTATTAAAAACCTTCAGCAATTAAATCTATAAAATTGAAATTTTGTAAAAACTAGGAGAATACATTTGTCAACTTTTATGCAGATTGGAAGAAGTCTATCTGATGACTATCAATGTCACTTAATCCTTTGGGGACCACAGGCAAGTATAATAAGCATAGTTTTTGCCACTTATAAATGTCCAGGCAAAATACGAAGAAAATGTGTTCATGTGATTTGTAGCGAAGGGATGGGGTAGCAAAAGTGTAGTGGGCGGTTAATCGCTATCTGTTTACTTTTTCTGCTTGGTAGTGCTCAAAGTTGGTTTAATTGAATTATTTATTTAAGGGTGAAAAGAATAATTTTTGACAGCCGTAATGAAGGGTAAGGAGGGGGTCTATGAGGTAAAATTTTTTGTTTAATAAAGAAATAAAAATCGCTTCATCTAAAACTGAATGGTCTCCAAATAGCAGTTATTGTTACCATTTGAAATGGGGGTCAAGAAGGTTTTTGGGGAATCAATTTTTCTTAACATTTCAAAGATACTGAAAATCGCCATAAAATCAAAATCGCTACAGCATAAAATATATGGTTCCCAAAGGGTTAAAAAATAACTTCTGTAATTTAGAAAAATTACTTCTGACTTTTTTACAAAATATTTGATTTAGACAATTGCAAATAGTCTTTGTTTAAATTTTCAATTGTATATATAGAAAATATTTTTATTATTCCGGGGGAAAGCTAATTATTTATTATTAATCTAAAGTAATCTAAGGATTAGTGAAAATTAAAAATTATTTTTACAGAGTTATATTATCTGTGCTACAATATTTTCAAAGAAAATCTTTAAAAAAAATTTATTTAAAAAAGTCCTGGAAATTTTATTATTATTTAAAGCTTTCAAACGATACTTAACATATTTAAATGAGTATTGATTTTCTATGTTTATTTTGTTTGTTTTGTGATAATCTTTAATAACAGCAGTCAAAGAATAAAATTTCATAAATTGTATAACGAAAATAAAAAAAAACACTTAAAGTATCAAGATTTATAATGCTTAATCTCCTATCACTCTCCCCCCCCCCCCCCTCCCCACCCCATCAAAATGAAAAGAAAAACTAAGATTATGTTACTCTTAATATTCTTGCATTTTATTTGTTTGTTTGAAGAACCATTAAAAGACCTTAATGAAGTACTTGAGTGTTTTTAAACAGTACAGCAGTACCAAGCAGTAGCTGGAAGCAGCGACAATCTAGCTACTTATTGTACATAGTACATATAATATGTATAAAGCAGGAGCATAACATACCATACCTTAGGGTGCTCTCATAATTTACGGTTTTTTTTTTTTTTTTTTCTTCTTCATCTTCTTTTATATTAAATATTTTTTTGTTTTCATTTCTTTGCCATGGCTCTTTAGAAGTTATCATTACAGTGACTTAATTTCAAAAGTCAATTACACGATGTAAATTTATATTGCATACACTTTATATAGAGTAGAATGAAAACAAATAATTTTTTTTTCTTAATAATCATTTTTCCTTTTCATTCATATAATAAACATTTTTTCCTTTTAAATTTTGTACAAAAAAAAAATTATATACAAGTTTTTTTTATTTTATAAGAAAATTAAAAGATGATGTTTGATAAGCAAAGTACAAAGACTGTTTAAAATGATTTAAGTAGGTAAATATTTACAAAATGAGAAAAAATAAATGTACACTTGTTGTTTAATGTTACATTTTTTCTCATAAGCCTGTCTACTTTTTAAAGCCACGTTCACATTATCCCATAAATATGTTTAATAGTTAATTTTTAAATTGTCCAAAAAGTCTAAAACAAAATCTTTTGAGTGTTCAAAATGTTATCGGACACACACTAAAAATAAATTTCAGCATCAATGTTTCCAAAGCGAAATGGAAGTATAACATCTGTTATGAAAAAGAAGAGTTTTTTAAAATTAGTTCGGATTCCAGGTAATAAGTATTCAAGCTTAAGGTCTATTTTATACAAAATTATTTATTTGTTATCCAATATTTCGCTATCTCAATGGATAGCTTCTTCAGGGATTTTAAATTAAATTAATTTCTTATTTTATTCTTATAAGAATAAAATAGGAAATTAAATAGGTTCATAAAAATGTAATAGAATAATTTTTGTTTCCTGTGTTTCATTTTTAATATTTTTTAAAATTGACAATTTTGTTGTTTCATTAATTTTGATTTGTTAAAAAATTTGTTTAAAATTAAAAAAACAAAACATCCCTGAAGAAGCTATCCATTGAGATAGCGAAATATTGGATAACAAATAAATAATTTTGTATAAAATAGACCTTAAGCTTGAATACTTATTACCTGGAATTTGTATTAAAAAGGTCGAAGAAATTGAACTGAATAATTTATTAGTTCGGATTTTTATTTAAAGGCTTCTTAAAATAGCTGTCTTTTACAAAGACGCAAGGAAGGCTGCTCACTTTTACATAGATTTTTTGATATACTCAGCTAAGAGTTCAAAATCACTTCAAAAGTTCGGAGTCTTCAAATTTGTACTCACGTCTTTTAAACTGCTAGAGCGATTTTCATAATTTTTAACATCTAACTGCTCAGGCGAATAACAAGTAATTGACATTGAGAAAAAACATTATTGGGACAATCATATTCGAACAGCATCGTATATTTTAGGGATTATGATTGTGCCAACCATAGTCGTACTTTAATATAGTTATCATTGTAGGGTATCATTTTATTACAATTTTATACTTTTATAAAAATTTATAATTAAGTTATCAATAAAATAAACATCGTTATTTTTATGAAAAAAAAAATGTTTTTTTAATTATTTTTAACAATCTCTACAATCATATTATGGTAATAATATAACAATTGTTTTATCATAATATGGTCCCTACAGTAATATTATGATACGAAACTATGAAAAAGTTCTTTCAATTAAAGAATATTTCTTTAAGAAAAAATTTGATATTTAGAATTTTTGCAAGAAAACTTCTTTGATTATATGGACTAGAAAAAAAAAATATTTAAAAAAAATTAATTCTAAGGACATATATTGTATGGAATTTTTGTAATAGAAAAATTCTTAGGTTTTAAAGACATTTTTAAGATTTTTTTAGATAGTCTTGGAGTCACAAAATTTTTCTTTCAGAAAAAGTCTTTAGAATCTTTGAATTTTTTTACCAGAAAAGTCCTTAGAATCAAGAATATTTCTACTAGCGTTTCCGTCTGTCTGTTGAAATGGTATAACAATACGAAGACGCAAGCGGGGTGCTCTTTTTTACCTAGATTAATGGACATCCTCCTGGGCAGTTTGGTATTGAAAATGAGCAAAAACGGTCGAGCAGTTAAAAAGTTATAAGTGAAAATACAAATTGGTGTAATTTGGTACAATTTTATAGTAGCGACAAGTACATAATATATTTTTTTTACCAGTCGCTTAGAGTGAATAATATTTTGTATTCATCTCAATAAATATTTTTCATCACTAAAATTTTTTTCATCACTAAAATTTTTTTTCACCTCAAAAAATTATTTCACCTCAAAGTTTTTTTTTTCACTGAAATATTTGTTTTCACATCATAAAAAGTTTTTTACCTCAAAAAGAATTTTTTTTCACCTCATAATTTAACTTCAAAAGTTTTTAACATTATTTGTATCAAAAACAGTTGAGAACATTCGGAGAATGTTTCGGCACAGCCGAATTTAAGTCTTTTTACTTGTTTTTTTATTGAAAGAACACAGAATTATGACTGAAAATATTTTATTTGATTTATAATTATTTATTGGTTGTTGTCAGCATTTTATAGTTTCATAGTTATCATATTTTTTTTCATAGTCAAAATTTTTGTTACCACAGTATTATTACAGCCAATCATGTTATAAAGTTGAACATAATAAAATATTTACTGTAATAATTAGAACCTATTTATGTACCAATAACTTGATTGTGACAATCAATGCAGCAAACATACTATAGTACCAGTGATTATGTTGCAACCATGTTTTTTCTTTACGTGTATGTGGTCAAAATAAGCAACCGTTTTTGCGTCTTCATGCCCTGTACCTTGTTCCTGTATTTATCGCAGCGATAAAGTTTGCGCAAAAAACATGTAAAACGCAACGATGTTCTGCTTTCTATAGAGGGGTGTCACAGGCAATTAAATATATATTTTTCTAAAGAACATATATGTTAAGGCGCTGCATTTTTGTTATTACTCTATGTAATAAGGTATTTTAAAAAATTAAATGTTCCCACAGCTTTAAATGTTAAAACTTCTAAAAAAATCCAGTAAAAATTCAATCAATTTGATGAAATATTAAGACACTCTGTATAAAGTAGGGTGACCATGAATTTCTCCATGAGAAAACTTCTCGCATCAGATACAAGAACAGGCCGCGCTGGTCGCCATTATAACACATAGATATTTCAACAGACCATGAAATAAAAATCTATGCTAACTTTGCAAAATCTTGTGGCATAATGTGAACACCACTTAAACGATGATATTTAAATTGGCTAAGAATAAAATAAATTGCCCTGATAAGAAATGTCTATAAATTTGTATATGACTAGTTCAAAACAATCTTATTTTAAATATTTATTTGAAATCGTAGTATTTAGATAAATTGTTTTCTAAACCAACATAACCTTAATGTCAATCAAAAGTCTTTAACCAGACTTCTTTTATGTTTCTCTTAGGTAATCAACCCGTACTTTTTATATGAATTGGTTTTCTTATGGGATTTTTCTTCGGGTATAGTTCTCTAATATATCGAGAGAACAGTGAGTAGCAAAATATCTCTCTAAAATACATTATACTTGCTTTAACACTGAAAGAGCACAACTCTGCTAATACAAAACTTCATTTGAGTCACATATTTGGTTTAAACAATAATTTTGTTGCTGCAACCATTGGCAGCATTAGTTTTCGCAATGAATCTATTTTCTAGGTTTATCCAAAATCTTAAAAGTGATTTAGCGCCCATATCTTAGGGAAAACATATTTTAAATTTATGAATTTTAGCCCAAGGGCTTTGGGCTGAATATTAAGTAAAATACTTTTTTCTTTTTTTTCATCCCCGTACATAATTTACAAAAACCCCAACTAAGGTGATGTCTTCGCTGATGGAGAAAACCACATGCCAAATTTACCCTAGGGAACACATACATGAAGTATTAGATATCGAGCCGAAGTTTGTTTGGCAGGGTGTTAATGTGAAGATTTTTCTCTCTTTTAATCCCTCCCCTTAAAAACTAGAAGATGTCTACGCTAGAGGAGGAACCTATATGTCAAGTTTTTAGCTGCAGCAGTTTGAGTTTGATGATTACTGGGGCCAGTTTCACTTTTGAGCCCCCCTTTTTACCACATTATTATTGGAAATTTAAAAAAGTTTTTTCTCAGTGATTTTTTTCTTACCCCAGGGAACACATATTTTAAATTTTAGCGAATGGTTTGGGCAGGATGTTAACCCGAATACTTTTCCCATTTTATTTCTCCCTGTAAAATTTGTCAAAAATTCTGGTTTAGTAGATATCCATTAAAAAGAGGAACCTAGATGCCAAATTTCACCTTTCTAACTCAAGGTAATTGGGCTCACAGAATAGAGGGACACCTTTTCCTTTTTAACCCCAATATTTCATGTTATTGGAAATTTAAAAATTACGCCATAACCCAGATATAACATATTTTTTAATATAGGCAGTTCGTTAAGGGGCACATTTCCCTTTTTGACCCTGCCCTTAAAAAATTTCTAGTACACCATCTTCTTAGATGTTAATCCAGCAGGATGATCCTACATGCCAAATTTCTGGAGAATTAAAGAAACACCCTTTTCCCTTTTTAATACAATTTCTACCACGTTCTAATAGAAATCTCAAAAAGTATAGAGATTTTAGCCTTCAAAATACAGTAAGCACTCGAAAATCCGAATTAAATATTTCAATCAGATTTTCATAAGTAATTTAATTAAAAAAAAAAAATACTGTAGAATGAAGATTTTATTTAAGCTAATATTTCCAAAGCAATCTACACATATAGAGATTTTTGCCCTTAAAATACAGTAACCACTCGAAAATCCGAATTACATATTTCAATCAGATTTTCATAAATAATTTAATTTAAAAAAAATATATTGTAGAATGAAGATTTTATTAAAGCTAATATTATCAAAAATATTTTTATGCAAAAGTTTCAAAATCGATATTTGTAAAATTAAGAAAAAAAAAAATTTGTTACCCTCCACCATATATGGTGGGGTATACATATATCAGTTTGTCATTCCGTTTTTAACATGTCGAAATATACAGGTTGGTTGAAAAGTTCCTGCGCTCACCAAGAGATGGCACTGCTAGCTTCCAAGTTGGTATAACTGTCCTGAGAACACATGCAAAGTTGCAAGTCATTCTGTCAATTCCTTCTTTGTTTACAAGCCATTTGAAATTGACGTGTCATTGATTTTTTTTAATATGGAAAAAATTGAATATCGTGCAATCATTAGATTCTTTGTTTTGAAGGGTTTAAAAGCAAAGGAAATTTATGAACAATTGTTAGAAGTGTATAAGGAGTCCTCACCTTCAAAACGCACCGTTTAATTTTGGGCTGGTGAATTTAAACGTGGTCGTACCAGCCTTAAAGACGATCCACGCGAAGGACGACCAAAAACTGCAACCACAGCAGAAATCATTGAGCAGGTACATAATATGGTTGGTGAAGATCCAAGTTTGTCTAAGCGTGAAATTGCTAATGCCATAGGCATCTCAGACGAACGAGTACTCCATATTTTACATGAAGAATAAAGTATGAAAAAATTGTTTGGAAAGTTAGTGCCGCACACATTAACAATTCAACAAAAACTGGATCGAAAACAAATTTCTCAGCGTAATTTGGAGTGTTTTAAGCCGAATAAAACCGACTTCTTGCGTCGTTTTATAACTATGGATGAGACTTGGATCTACCACCATGATCTTAATTGAAACAAGAACGTTTATAGTGGACTGAAGCTGGTTGTTCAGCTCTAAAGCAGGTGAAGTCACAACGATCAGCAAAGAAGGTTATGGCATCAGTTTTTTGAGATGCAAAAGGAATTTTGTTGATTGATTATCTTCAGAAAGGTTAAACAATCACTCTGAATATTATTGCAGCCTTTCGGATCAGCTGGATGAAAAAATTCTTGAGAAAAGACCTGGTTTAAAGAAGAAAAAAATAATTTTTCATCAAGACAATGCACCTGCTCACAAAAGTGTTTTGACGATGGCTAAATTCAAAGAATTAAAGTACGAATTGCTTGAACATCCACCGTATTCACCAGATTTGACTTCCAGTGACTACTATCTTTTCAGAAATCTCAAACAATTCCTTCGAGGAAAGCATTTTTCGTCGAATGAAGAAGCCATAGCAGCCGTAGAAGGTTATTTTGCAGAGCTTCCGGAAAATCACTATAAGGATGGGATAAAATTGTTCGAAAATCATTTGAACAAGTGTATTGAGCTTCTATATTAAATAAAAAAAAATTTATTTCGTACCAAAAACAATATTCTTTCATTTTGAGCGCAGGAACTTTTCAACCAACCTGTAGGTTTAAGACCCCATAAAGTATATATATTCGTGATCCTTATGCAATTTTAAGTTGATTGAGCGATGTCTGTCTGTTGAAATGGCGACCATGGCTAGAAGACGCAAGTGGAGGTACTCATTTTTACCTACATCAATGGACATCCTCCCGATAGTAGCGTTTGGTACATAATATATTTTCTCATATTTTTAAGATATTGGTGGAGGGTATCCAAAGATTCGGCACAGTGTTTTTAAATTGTTTTTATTTATATTAATCGTATAATTACAGATTATATACTAACACCCTAACCGAGCACTATCAACGAAGGCTATCGGCTCATTGTAGCGAAAACAGACCAGAGCCTCCGATGGGAATCGAACCCACGACCCCCGAATTAATAAGTTAGCAACCAACTAGAAAAAAAATTAGTTTTAAATAGGACTCACGGAACAGCTTTAAAAGTCATCGTTTTAAATAAAAATGAATAAATGGGTTAGTATAATTAGCAAAGCGATCAAATTTAAACAAAATATATTAAAATTTTGCTTCGTTTTCTTCAAATTTCGCTTATTTTTAAACGAAAATTGTTATTTTAGTTTCTTTATTATAATGTGTGACTACATGTACTTGGTTATTGTATTTTCAATCCAGTATATCTTTGCCATCAGATTAATTCGTTTCTAATTTCAAAGTTTCTTAAATTTATTCAACAGTTTCACCAGATTCTTTTTAACTGACTCACTATTTTGAGTGTAGCTGGTATTTCTATAACACGTGTGTGACTGTATAAATTTTGTTTTTGTCTTGCATGTATTTTATAATTGTATTTTCGTTTGTCTGAAGCAAAGCGTGTTCTGAAAACACTATCCTAAATTTTGGCTACATATAAAATCTTGTAAAATTCTTCTACTAATTATCAATTAATTTACAAATTCCCTACAGGGAGTGATTTTTAATTTCCCTAAAGATATTTAAAGATACAACAAAACAAACTTCTTTTGTTGCAAAATTCCAAAAATATTATAATGAAAACAATTTTAGATAAATTTTAATTAACTATAAGAAAAAAAAACGCCTTCAACAACACTATCATCAACAACATTATCTTTATAATTTTCCTTAAATTCATCCCAAAAACAACAGATTTAATAATTTTTAATTATTTGTTGTTTTCTTGCCAAAATCCTTAATATTCACTGAAAATAATTTCTATGAATTTGTTTTTCATTTGGATTCATTTGAAAACGGAATAATGTATCATTAAAAATATTTAATGAAAAGCTTTAAAAACAAAAATAATTTTCATAAACGGATTTTCTTACTTTTCAGAGAAAATTTGTTGTATGCAAAACTGAATGAAAGACAGCAAAACAAAAAAAACAAAATTTTAATTCTCACACAGATGGAAAATTTTCACTTGTGGAGCCGTTAAAAAAAAGTGTATCTGTAAAGTGGAGTAAATATAAAAGGAAAAGTGTTTCCTGGTCTTTAATGCTATCTGCTTTATATTTTGTGTATGATGATGATGATGGTGAGATGATGGCATGGAATGAATGTAGTAAATGACAGACAACAATCTGTGTCAAAAAATCTGTTTTTTTTGTGTTTGTATTTTTAAAGTAGATTTTTTTTTATATAAAAAGTAGTACTACACTTATTTTTCTACTCGTTTGTTGGATAAAATAAATAACAACAACAACATTTTTGCTACATTTAAATTTTTCTTGACTGCATCTTCTTGTAAACTTAGAACCAATTTACACGATGACATTGCAATGTTTATTTCTCAATTGTCTTTTTAAAATTGCTTCTTAAATTATGTCTTTTTATACGGTGATTTTTTTTTTTTTGCTCTAAAACGGAATGTGAATAAAGCAGTATTGTGCGTTTTTTGGTTATTCCACTTGGTGAACTAAAAAATAAAAAAAGTGTCAATATTGATCAGCTGATTTTATATTAGCTAAAATAAAAAAGAAAAGTTAGTAAATAAAAGATTTGCAATGGCAAAACGTGAAAAGGTTTAGTACATATATTGAAAATTTGCCTCTTTTTGAGAGTAATTAAGCGGGTAAAACAATTATGCGAGAAACAATTAAGCGGGAAGTACTGTAAATAAATAAATAATAAAAACAAAACGAATTGGCGAGAATAAGCAACTTCGTACCGATTTCTCTCTCCCACACATCGAGCAACAAAAGTTGCTCGGTGTGAAATGCGACAAATGAGACCTCGATTGCTTCTTTATACCATTCGCCTAAAAACCACCAAAAATCAAAAACTAGAAAAAATCATCCTGTGAATTGGTTGTCAATTTGTATATTTTTACGTGTCGAGTTTTTTTTTCTTGTGTTTTGTTTTTTTTTTTTTTTTTAATTTAATAAGTTATTTTGATCACTGACAAAACTGGAAAAAAAAATAATTTTATTATACATATTTTTGAACACATTTTTTCTGTACGTTTTTGTGAATAAGCTCTGAAAAGTAAAAAAATGGCTTCAGATATTGATGATGAGACCTTCGACATACCGAAGTACTTTTATGATTACACACGCAGTAAAGTTTATAACTCACAGCGATTCTTGGGAAAGGGTACTTTTGCAAAATGTTATGAAATTTTTGATATAGAAACAGGTGATATATTTGCCGGAAAAATTTTTTTCAATAAACTAATGAAGGCACACAATCACCTCAAAGAGAAAATTACTCAGGAGGTCGCTTTACATCGTAGTCTTAATCATCCAAATATTGTAAAGTTTCATGGTTATTTTATGGATGAACTTAATACATGTATATTATTGGAATTGTGTCAACAAAATACAATGAATGAATTACATAATCGTAGGCAAACTATAACAGAGCATGAATGTCGTTATTACATGTATCAAATAATAAATGGTGTTAAATATTTACATCAGAATCATATTATACATCGTGATTTAAAATTGAGCAATTTATTTTTAAATGATTCCTTACATGTAAAAATTGGCAATTTTGGTGTAGCCACTTGTATTGAATACCAGGGTGAACGTAAAAACACTCTATGTGGAACACTCAATTTCATTGCCCCCGAAATATTAACCGAAAAGGGTCACTCATATGAAGCAGATATTTGGTCAATTGGTTGTGTTATGTATACGCTGTTGGTGGGTGAACCACCATTTGCAACAAATACTATTAAGGAAACCTGTGAAAAGATAAAGAAATGTAAATATCTTATACCCAATGTTTTGAGTAAATCTGCTGCTGACATGATTACAGCCATGTTGCAATTAAATCCAGAACATCGTCCCACCATTGCAGAACTATTGAGTTTCGATTTCTTAAGCAGTGATTCAGTGCCAAAGTTTTTGCCCATCTCTTGTCTAACTATGGCCCCACGTATGGAACATAATGATACTATGGAAAATGATGATGCTATAGCTGCTGCTGCTAATGCTGGGGCTCTTCGTAATGATATTCGTACTTTACAACAACAATTCGCAAATCTTTTTAATGCCAAGCCGCCTTTGTTGTCGGGCAATCTAGATCGTGAAAATACTGATCCTGCTGCGCGACCCTTATACTGGATTATCAAATGGTTGGATTATAGTGATAAATATGGTTTTGGTTATCAATTGTGTGATGGAAGTACTGGTGTGTTGTTTAATGATAACACTAAAATTATATTGCTGCCAAATCAAATTAATGTCCATTATATTGACGAAGAAGGCAGAGAATCTTATATGACCACAGGGGATAATTCTGAAGTATTGAAAAAGAAATTGATTTTACTTTCACATTTTAAACGTATTATGATTGAAAAATTGGCTTGGGATGAAGTAAATAATGTAGACGTAGACTTTGTATCGGATGAAATATCACGTATGCCAAATTTACATTCCTGGTATAGAACAAAATGTGCAGCAATATTTCAATTAACTAATGGCACTGTACAGCTTAATTTTGATGATTATGTCAAAATTATATTATGTCCTCGCATGAGTGCTGTTACATATATAGATTATAAAAAGAAGTCACATACTTATCGTTTTTCGACCATTTTACAACATGGTTGGTCTATGGATTTGTTTCAGAAAATACGTTATGCTCATGAGGCAATTGGCAAATTGCCCTAAAATCAAGAGTTAAAGAGCTCCACCGATTTTTATTTTATGCAGAAATTATTTTCTCATTGCAATTGACCTGAGAATGTTAATTTTATTTCTTTTTTTAGTTTTTTTTTTATATAAATTTTTATTTCTTTGATAAGTTTTTATTTTGTTAGTCCTAAGTCATAATTTATTATCAAGCCACTTTTTGTATGCCTATCACCCAACTTTCCTAGTCCTCGTTTATGTTTTATTATATAAAAAATTATCTAATTTATATTTAATAAAAAATGCTTATTTTGTATTTATTTTTTTTTAATTTCTTTTTGTAAGATTTGTTAAGTGTGAAAAAACCGTTAAATTAGCAACACATGCTAATGCATTCGACCAGGGTTTTAAAGAAAAAAAAAATAAAACTTTTTAATCTGAGGCGAAATATTTAAAGGAAAGTGTTTTTTTCTGAATTTTATATTATACAAGGGCGGATCAATAAGTCCGTGACTTTTCAAACTTCCCTCGTAGTTATATGAAATGCAACACTGCTCCCATCAAGTACCACCTGTTAATAGGGTACTGTCAAATTTTGAGCAAGTTCCGTCATTTATTTTGCATTTAACAGCTGTTCAAAACATACAACCTCGTGGATTTTTTTAAAAATGCAAAAAAAGGAAATTTCACTGACTTTCGTTGTGGTCGCACAAGTACAAATTACGGCCAATTGAGTTCAATACACTCGAAAATATCGAAAAAATCAAAGATATGGTGTTGGCCAATCGAAGAGTAAAAGTGTGTGAGATTGTTGATGTCATAGGCATTTCATATGTCAGTGTGGTTTCGAGTTTAAATGATCAGTTGGATTTTAGAAAGCTGTCTACAATATGGGTGCCGCGTTTGCTCCCAATTGACCATAATGCACGGGTGAACACGTGTGTAGTCTCAATGGCAAAATTCCATAAATTGGCCTACGAATTGGTACCTCATCCGCTATATTTTCCGGTGACTATTCCCTATTTCCAAACCTAAAGAAATTTAGCTTCAACGATGAAATTATTGATCAAATAAATGCCTATTTTATGGACCTCGAAAACTCCTATTTTTTGGATTGTATAAAAAAGGAGATTATGCTGATAAATAAATCAGTTTTTTTTTTTGGAAAAAAAGCTGTGTTTCACTCGAAAAGTCACCGACTTTTTGATCCGGCCTCGTATGATGAAATTGATTGCAGTTTTTTTTTATCAATTCGTTGCCCAATAGAAAAGGTGACTGTTAATTTTTATTAAAATATTTTTATTTGTTCATCAATTTCTATTTGGTCCCCTTCAAAGTATTCCCCCTTTGATATAATACACTTGTACCAGCCTTTTTTTCTAATCCACGAAGCAGCATGACCTTGAGCTCTCTCAGCGATTCGGTTTTTATCTCCTTCAATTTTATGAACAGGAAAAAGTTGCTGGGGGCCCAATCCGTTACGGTGGCTGAGGCATGATTACGGTATTCTTTTCGGCCAAAAAATTGCAAACAAGCAATGTTCAAAATTCAGCAATTTTGGAACAAACTTTGCTGCCTCACGCTTCTTGCCCAAAATTTGTTAAAAAATATTGTATGACATGAGCCAACCGATAAGCCGACATCCTCTGCAACTTCTTTAATGGTGATTCGTCGATTCTCCATAACAATATTTTATTATTGCTGTGATGCTTCCAAGACGAGCGTCGTCTTTCACATCTTCTCGACCTTCTTTGAAAAGCTTGTACCACTTGAACATAATTTTTTAGATCAGAGTACAATCACCATTTTAAATTGCAAATTCTTTGATACATTTTTTTTCCACAACAGAAAATCGCTGAACAAGCATAACATGTCTAACTGTTATGCCTCTCACATTTATATCATAATCATTTTTTTTTTTTGCTTTATGCCAGTCTTCTCGAGATAAGTGTGCCAACATAAAAAGAAAAAATCGCTAATCAAATGCACGTAGCCCGAGAAATTTCAAAATTCACCTCTTCTATTGAACAGTCCTCGTATATACGGTGATTTGTTTGCTTTAAAACCGAAGCAACAAAAACAAGTAAAAAATGGCTAAATTCGGCTGTGCCGAATCTTTGAATACCCTCCACCAATATCCTAAAAAGATGTTCTCTTCTGTTTTTGATACAAATAATATAAAAAAACTTTAAAAGTAAAATTATGTAGGTGAAAAAATTTTTGAGGTGAAAAACTTTTTTAGATGTGAAAAGAACTTTTTGGTGGAAAAAAAAGTTTAGAGGTGAAAAAAAAATTTTTAAGGTGAAAAATTGTTTGTGGTGAAAAACAATTCTAGTGGTGGAAAAATGTTTGAGGTGAATACAAAATATTAACTGCTAAGCGACTGGTGAAAAAATATGAGAAAATATGTTATGTACCAGTCGCTACTATGAAATTGTACTAAATTTGTATGGGCAATTTAGAGGCACCTTTACATTTTCACTAGTTTTTTTAAACATGGACTGCACAAAAAACACATTTTAAAGCATAGTTTTTGTCAAATACTCGATTTCGTTTCGGCTAATGGGAACTAGCTCTGCAGCTGAATATGCCTAATGTATTTTTGAGATTTGAGGGATTGACAAATGTATATTTATGTTAATTTTTTCTTTTATAAAAAAATACAGATGAATAAAGTGCGATATTGTGCTCTTAAACATCGAAATGAATATTGATTTAGAAAATTAAAGTATAATATACACATAAAACATATATTTTGCATAGCTTTTGGCAAACATTCTTTTATGTTATGAACGAAATAGAAAATCAATAATACCCTGTTGTATATTGTAGCAGAATATGCCTTATAGGGAGAATTTTTTTTCAGATGCGCCACATATTGGGAAATAGTTTCAACTAATGTTCTTTCTTTAACAAATTAATGTCTTTGATTTATGTAACATAACTTTTGTTATTTATTTTTAGCAATGTTATTTACAGAGGTCTGCTCTGTTAGCGACTCTAACATTTCTACTTACTTAACAGAAAAAAATAGATACAGAAAAATTGTACCAATTTGTATGGAAAATTTAGAGGTATCTTCACATTTTTACTCATAACTTTTGAACCGCTTGACCGATTTTGCTCATTTTAAATACCAAACTGCTGGGGGGGAGGATGTTTAATAATCTGGGTAAAAATAGGCAACCCCGCTTGCGTCTTCGCGTCGTGATCGCCTTTTCAACAGACAGACGGACATCGCTAAATCGACTTAAAATTGCATAAGGATCACGAATATATATACTTTATGGGGTCTTAAACCTATATTTCGACATATTACAAACGGAATGACAAACTGATATATACCCTCACCATATATGGTGGAGGGTATAAAAAGAATACATACATATTAAATTAATCGAAATTAAATTAATCGAAAATCCAATCCAAAAAAGAGGAATACTGATTTTTCATTATATTCAGTCAATTTTGTTGTTTGTTTTTAATTATTGTTTAATAATCGATAAAAGTAGTAAAAACAATAGAAAATCGTTTAAAATAACCATAAATTTTTAACTGACAAAACGTTAGAAATAAAATTACTTTTTTCTTTTGTTTTTCAAATTGAAAGTTTTTTTATTTTATTTGTATGTTATTACAAAACACAACACATTACACACAGATGTATATATTTTATTGGCTATGTGTGTATGTATATTTCAATAATTTCTTTTAATTTTTATTGAAATAATTTTGTATTTAAACAAACTTTTTTGATTAAAAAAAAAAATGAAAAAGGAATTATTTGAATTTCTATTTTTAGAAACATACATCATAAAATGTTTATCGTTGGTAAGCAATACCCTTTCATTATAACGGTAGTTGTCTACATCATTCTCTGATCACTACCGATACGAAAAGTTTAAAACTACGATTCCAATAGTGACATGTGTCTTCTAATATCACGGGGCTTATTTCATAATATTATGAAATATTATAAATCGGTGTTTATGTTATAAATCGGTGTTTATGTAGTTTAGCGTTATTTTAAAGGTAGTTTAAGTTATTTCAATATTATGCCGTTAAAATAGCGCAATAAACCCGATTATACAAAAAGACAAATGACTTTAATGGAATCGCCATTTTAAAATGTCCATACCAGTCTAAAAGTGGCTGTGGTGGCAAACTACCGCCATTATAAAAAGGTATTGAATGCCAACCATAGAGAGTCTATTTTGACTGATTCAAATAGTTAAAAAATATATTTCTGCGTACTACTTTTTAAATAAACTACAGTCGGTAATGGAAAATATATTGTGAGTGTATGAGTGCGTAGGAGAAATAACAAAAACATGCTCGGAAAACGAAAACCGTACTTTTTTTGTTACCCCGTTCGTTGGCCACCAAACAAGAATTCATGCAAAAAAGTCACCGTGTAAATTGGATCTTAGAGTTCGTATTAGCGAGTGACAGACATGACGTTACCGAGAACTGTAAAAGAATAATACACTTATTTAAACATAAAAAGAAACAATTTTTTTTGTCAAGTGTTATTAAAACAAGTGAAGGTTTTATGTAATTTTCTATGAAGCACAATTAAATCACAGCTGGATTCTTAGTTAGTATATAGAATTAATGAATTACAACATACATACCCTGAAGGAAATGTCAATAGTGAAACTGTACTGATTCCATATTGACTTTGTCACCAGTACTACTGACTAATTATTCCCCAGCCAACTTTACAACTATTGACTAGGTGTAGACATTGGAACCAGAGATTCACTAGTACCTTATAGTAATTCTAGTCTAAACTTTTGAAACTTTTTACTAGATTTCCACACTAGAAATATAATTTGAACAAAATATATAATGAGCAAAGGCAATTACAAAAGGCTTGTGAAAAAAAAATAAATTTTGTATAAAAATAACGAGATGAAAGTTTAAACTCGAGACATTTTGTGATGGAAATTTTACGAAACTATGGACGATTCTGTACAGTCTTTTGAAGGTTTGTGTACTTCAAAATTAAATTTGCGCGAAAAACTTATTTAATTTTTTATAAATTTCATTAATAAAATATCTAATTTAACAAAATAAATGCACCTTTTTAAACTTATTTTCCTTCCTGGTGTGGAAATCTAGTAAAAAGTTCAAAAATTTTAGACTAGAATTACTAAAATATACTAGTGAAATTCTGGTTCCAATGTCTACACCTAGTCAATAGTTGTGTAGATTTGCAATGACAAGCACATGTTAAATGTCTACAGCAGAGAGCTTTGGCTGGGGCATAATTGGACAGTAGTACTGGTGACAAAGCCAATACATAGTAAATCAGCACAGTTTCACTATCGACATTTCCTTCAGGGTTGTGTGTATTTTCTGAACTCTGGTAAAAATAGAAAGTAAAGTGGCAGTTCGATGCTAGAGAATTTACCGGTTGTTGCCATCCATGTAAAAATCGAAATATATATGAACGTACATGACCATACATGGGCATACATGGTCATATACGTCCATACATGATATCATATATGACCATATATCTTCGGTTCCGAAATTTGAGGGTATATGGTGATATATGACATATATATCATACATGCTCATATATTATTCATGTATGCTCGTATATGATCATATACGTCCATATACCCTCAAATTTTAGATCCGAAGATATATGATCATATATGAGATCATGTATGGTCATATATTGAACAATGTATGGACGTATATGACCATGTATGCCCATATATGATCATGTATGCTCATATATATTTCGATTTTTACATGGGCAGTTAGAATTTGTAAAAAACAGGTGATTGAAAAAAATATAATTTAAAAAAATTGTTCAAAAACATTAAATAATTTTTTTAAAAGTAAAAAAAAAAACTATGTAAATATTATGTTATTTAAGATGAAAGAAATAAGATGTGTAAGTCCGGAATGCTCCAGAGAAACACTTCACATCCAATTTTCGTTTTTTATTCATATTTTCCATATTGAACGGTTGAAGTTTTTTTTGTTTGATCTCGTTTTTACACTCAGATGTTTAACTATCTTACTTTTTTGAATATTTTTCTATTTGGGGGTAAATTTTGTCGTACTCTCTGTAATTTTCTTACTGAGAGACACAAACGAACCTTATGTGATTTTTTCCTCTACCCCGATTACTTCTCCACACCGTTCAACCACAAACACCAAAAATCACATTTAAAAAAATCATCGTGTGAATTGGGTGTAAATTGTATTATTTTTACGTGTAGAGTTTTTATTTTAATTTCTTGTTTGAAAAAAAAAAAAATAAAATAATTTCATTGTAAATATTTTTGAATACATTTTGTCGGTGCACACTGAAGAATCAAAATGGCTTCAGAAATCGATGATGAGACCTCCGATATACCGGAGTGTCTTTATGATGCCACATGCCATAAAACTTATAAACGAATTGAATTCTATGGAAAGGGTACATTTGCAAAATGTTATAAAATCGTTGATGAAATAACGAATGAGTTATTTGCTGGAAAAATTATTTCCAAGAAACTTGTGATGAAACACAACAAAAAAGAGAAACTGACTCAGGAGATCACTATCCATAGTAGTCTAAATCATACAAATATTCTAAAGTGTCATAGTTTCTTTGAGGATAGTTTCAATATGTATATAGTATTGGAATTTTGTAAAAATAGATCAATGGATGAATTACATAAACGTAGGCAAACTATAACAGACTATGAATGTCGTTATTACATGCATCAAATAATAAATGGTGTTAAATATTTACATGACAATCTTATTATACACCGTGATTTAAAATTGAGCAATTTATTTTTAAACGATTCCTTACATGTAAAAATTGGCGATTTTTGTTTATCCACTCGTATTGAAGAGGAGGGTGAACGTAAAAAAACTCTATGTGGAACACCGAATTTCATTGCCCCTGAAATATTAACCGAAAAGGGTCACTCATATGAAGTAGATATTTGGTCAATTGGTTGTATTATGTATACGCTGTTGGTGGGTGAACCACCATTTGCAACATATACTTTGGAGGATATCTGTGAAAAGATAATGAAATTTGAATATCTGAATATTTTACGTAAATCTGCTGCTGACATGATTAAAGCCATGTTGCAATTAAATCCAGAAGATCGTCCCACCATTGCAGAACTATTGAGTTTCGGTTTCTTACGCAGTGATTCAGTGCCAAAGTTTTTGCCCACCTCTTGTCTAACTATGGCCCCACGTATGAAACATAATGAACCTATGAAAAATGATGATGAAGCTGCTGCTGCTGCTCGGGCTCGTCGTAATGACATTCGTGCTTTACAAAAACAAATCAAAAATCTTTTAAATGCCAATCCGCCTTTGTTGCCGGACAATCTGGTTGGTGAAAATACTGATCCTGCTGCGCAACCCTTATTTTGGATTTCCGAATGGTTGGATTATAGTGATACTACATATGGTTTTGGTTATCAATTGTGTGATGAGAGTGTTGGTGTTGTGTTAAATGATGGCACAAAATTAATATCTCTGCCAAATTCTAATACTGTCCATTATATTGATAAAGAAGGCAGAGAATCTTATATGAACCCAGAGGGTAATATTGAAGGATTGGAAGAGAAATTTTGTTTTCTTCAAATTTTTAAAAGTTTTATGATTGAAAATTGGAATAAAGCAAATAATGTAGGCTTTGTGTCGGATGAAATATCACGTATGCCACATTTACATACCTGGTATAGAACAACATGTGCAGTAATATTTCAATTAACTAATGGCACTGTACAGCTTAATTTTGATGATTATGTCAAAATTATATTATGTCCTCGCATGAGTGCTGTTTCATATATAGATGATGCAAAGATTTGCCGTACTTATCGTTTTTCGACCATTATACAACATGGTTGGTCTAAGGATTTGTATCAGAAAATACTTCATGCTTATGACGCAATTGACAAAATGCCCTAAAATCATGAGATAAAAAGATCCACCGATTTTTAATTTATGCAGAAATTATTTTCTCATTGCAAGCGGCTTGAGAATGTTAATTTTTTTGTTATATACATTTTTATTTCTTTGATAAATTTTTATTTTACACACTGATACACAGTGATCCTCAAAATACGTATTTTCGGTTTTTTTTTTCAAGTTTTCAACTTTCAAATTCCATACAAATTTTAAATCGAAAACTTCAAAATTATGAAAATACATATTTTGGGGCTCAGTAATTATCTAGCCACTTTTTGTATGCCTATCACTCAACTTTCCTAGTCCCTCATTTATGTGTTTTTATATAAAAAATTATCTAATTTTTCTTAAATAAAAAAATGCTTATTTTATATATATATTTTTTTTTTAATTTCTTTTTGTAAGACTTGTTAAGTGTGAAAAAGCCGTTAAATTAGAAAAAGTGCATGCAAATTGTACAATGTAAAATAAGCTACATATAGTAAAATGCGATCAAACGCCAGAGTTTTTAAGAAAAAAAAACTGAGGTTAAACATTTCCAG
This sequence comes from Eustalomyia histrio, assembly GCA_949748255.1. Taxonomy (NCBI): domain Eukaryota; kingdom Metazoa; phylum Arthropoda; class Insecta; order Diptera; family Anthomyiidae; genus Eustalomyia; species Eustalomyia histrio. The sequence goes on from OX456523.1 coordinate 27,114,889, forward strand.
CAAAGAGATTTTTTCTGAATTTTATATCAGAGCCTATTTATATGATAAAATTGATTGCATGCTATTGTATACGGTGATTTTTTTGTTTTTTACTCTAAAACCGAATTTGAGTGAAGCAGCAAAAGATGAATACATATGTGTGCGAAAGAGAAATAACAAGAACATGCACGAAAAACGAAAACCGTGCAATTTTTTTGTTATCCCATTCGCCACAAAACAAGAAATGCACGCAATAACTTCAAGCAAAAAAGTCACCGTATAAAAACATGGAGTAAGAATAGCATAGAGTTTACAAGACCGGCAGCGACAAATAAAATTTTAAACAGACTTCAAAGGTTTGGAATCTGAGAAAAAACAGTGGAAAATTGATTAAGTTTCCCAGATTTTTGCAAAAATTTCAGTAAATTTCCCTATTTTTTTCAACCTTTTTTCAAATCAAATTGGGAAATTTGCTAAAAACTAATGGATTTGCAAAGAAAATCAATTTGAAAAGATGCCGAACCTTTGTAATCTGCCCATATAAAACCAAGAAAAAGTTTTTTACTATGTGAGCGGCATCGCCATGGTGTGAAAATACTTTTTAGATCAGTTGGAAATAATAAAAAAAAAATAGCAAAACCATAAAATAAAAGAATTCATTAAAAACAATATAAAAATAAATTATGTAAAAATTAAAGTTTTTGATTTTACCTTAGGTTGTCCGCATAGAGTTTCCGTGTGCAAAATATGTATAATCGAAATCGGATGACCCAAGGTAAAATCAAAAACTTTAATATTTTTTTTTTAATTTTATTTTTATATAATTTATTTTTTATTGCTTTAAATAAATTTTGTAATTTTATTTTTTGGTCTTGTTATTTTTTTTTTGATTATCTTCAACAACTTATCTCAAAAGAATTTTCAACAAATATACTATTGTAAAGAATTGTTTAAAAAAAAAAACTAAAGTTTTTTGCCGATTTACATTCGAAATAATACCAAATATCAACCTTTATTTCAGTGTTCTAAGATTAATAAATTCCGTGAATGGATAATATTTAGAGTTCATGTACTTTTTTTGTTTGTTTAGAGCTGTACACGTACAAGTTCACGAACTTAAAGTGTAGCAACACTCAAAGTGTACAGTTAAAGTGTTCCGATCGAAATACGTGTATGCAAGCAAATATTAAAATAACAAATACTCATGCTTTTGTTCTATCCCTGTAGGAAACCTGGGGTCAAATGTCTACAAGTCACCACTTTTGTCGACTATTTTGGGTGACTTTTTGTTGACATGTCCACAAAGCGTCTGTACTTTTTACATTCCTTTTTTTGCAGCTGCAAAGCTGTGTTTGTTCTTGACTTTTTTTATTGTTTTATTTTGTTGAAAATAATTGTGCAAAATTAAAGTTTTTAATAAACATATAAATGAATTTAACAGTTAAATATACAAATTTGAACAAAATATATAATAAGCAAAAGAAATTACAAAAAATTTGTGAAAAAAAACAATCAATTTTGTATAAAAATAAAAATAACAAGAAAGAGGCAAAAAATTTTAGTGAAATTTGCAACTCTAGAGATTTTGTGGAGCCTGATGATTTTACGGAGCCTGTGGATGATTTTGTGCAGTCTTTTGAAGATTTGTCTACTCCAAAAATAAATAAAAAAAATTTTATTAATAAAATATCTAATTTAACAAAATTATGCACCAGTTTAATCTTATTTCCTTCCGAGTGTGGAAATCTAGTGAAAAGTTCCAAAAGTGTAGACTAGAATTATTAAAATGTACTAGTGAATCTCTGGTTCCAATGTCAAAACCTAGTCAACAGCTGTGTAGATTCGCAATGACAAGCACATGTTCAATGTCTACAGCAGAAAGCGTTGGGTGGAGCATAATTGGACAGTAGTACTGGTGACAAAGTCAATAGTGAATCAGTACAGTTTCACTATCGACATTTTCTACAGGGATATCTTGCAAAATTCAGATACACACATAATTGATATGAAAATAAAACAATGTGTTGGTTGCTTTTGAACAGTGCATTATGTGTATCATCTGTATATTTTCTGAACTCTGGTAAACAAAAGAAAGTAAAGTGGCAGTTCGATGCTAAAAAACTTACCGGTTGTAAACAAAACAGGTGATTGAAAAAAAAATATAATTTAAAAACAAAAAATATGAAAATATTATGTTATTTATTGCTTGCTTAAGGCTAAGTTTTTCTGGAATTCGGCTAAGAATGTTGTGGTCTCGGCTAGGAATTTTTTGTAGTCGCATCATTTGGCATCATGGGTGGCTAAAAATTTGAAGTTGAAGTTTTTTGTTTGATCTCGTATTTACACTCAGATGTTTAACTATCTTACTAATGCTAACAAATTTACCGTTTGCGTACTTTTTTAAATATTTTTTTCTATTTGGGGGTAAATTTCGTCGTACTCTCTGTAATTTTGTTACTGAGTACACAAACGAACCTAATGTGACTTTTTCCTCCACCCCGATTACTTCTCCAAACCGTTCAACCACAAACACCAAAAATCACGTTTTTAATAACATGGAAAAAATCATCGTGTGAAGGTGCAGATTGATTATTTTTATGTGTCGAGTGTTTTTCTTGTTTTTTTTTTTATTAAATAAGTTATTTTGATCACTGACACAACTGGAAAAAAATAATTTTATTATAAATATTTTTCAACACATTTTTTCTGTACGTTTTTGAAAATAAGCTCTGAAAAGTAAAAAAATGGCTGCAGAAATTGATTATGAGAACTTCGACATACCGGAGTTTCTTTATGATGCCACATGCCATAAAACTTATAAACGAATTAAATTCTATGGAAAGGGTACTTTTGGAAAATGTTATAAAATCGTTGATGTAATAACGAATCAGGCATTTGCTGGAAAAATTATTTCCAAGAAACTAGTGATGACTGATGACAAACAAAACAAGAGACTGACTAAGAGGATTACGATCCATCGAAAACTAAATCATCCAAATATTCTAAAGTGTCATAGTTTTTTTGAGGATAGTATCAATATGTATATAGTATTGGAACTGTGTAAAAATAGATCAATGGATGAATTACATAAACGTAGGCAAGCTATAACAGAGTATGAATGTCGTTATTACATGCATCAAATAATAAATGGTGTTAAATATTTACATGACAATCATATTGTACATCATGATTTAAAATTGTGCAATTTATTTTTAAACGATTCCTTACATGTAAAAATTGGCGATTTTGTTATGGTCACTTATACTAAACACAGGGGTAAACGTACAAAATATCTATGGCACTCATATGAAGCAGATATTTGGTCAATTGGTTGTGTTATGTATACGCTGTTGGCCGGTCAATCGCCATTTGCAACATATCCGTTGGTGGATATCTATGAAAAGATAAAGAAATTGGAATGTCTGAATATTTTGCGTAAATCTGCTGCTGAAATGATTAAAGCCATGTTACACTTAAATCCAGAAGATCGTCCCACCATTGGAGAACTATTGAGTTTCGATTTCTTACGCAGTGGCTCAGTGCCAAAGTTTTTGCCCACCTCTTGTCTAACTATGGCCCCACGTATGGAACATAATGACACTATGGAAAATGACGATGCTATAGCTGCTACTGTTCGGGCTCGTCGTACTTTACAACAGCAAATTGCAAATTTGTTAAATACCAATCCGCCTTTGTTGCAAGGCAATCTGGTTGATGAAAATACTGATCCTGTTGCGCAACCCTTATATTGGATTACCCAATGGTGTTTTTTTCAGGATAAATATGGTTTTGGTTATCAATTGTGTAATAATAGTATTGGTGTTGTGTTTGAGGATAACACAAAACTTATATCGCTGCCAAATCAAATTGATGTCCATTATATTGATGAAGAAGGTAGAGAATTTTATATGACCACAGAGGATTATTCTGAAACGTTGGAAGATAAAATGATTACACATTTACATTATAAATGTTATTGGAATGAAAATTTGGATAGGACTGAATGTAATAGTGTAAACTTTGTATCGGATCAAATATCACGTATCCCATATTTACATGCCTGGTATAGAACAGAATATGCAGCAGTAATGCAATTAATTAATGGCTCTATACAGCTTAATTTTCCTGATAATAAGAATATTTTATTATGTCCTCGCATGAATGCTGTATCATATATAGATGATGCAAAGATTTGCCGTACTTATCGTTTTTCGACCATTATACAACATGGTTGGTGTGCGGATTTGTATCTGAAAATATTGTATGCCCAAAGGCAAATTGACAAATTACTCTAAAGTCAAGAGATAAAGAGCTCCACCGATTTGTATTTTATGCAGGAATTATTTCCTCATTACAAGTGGCTTTAGAATGTTATTATTTTTTTTTTTTTTGTATTAATTTTTTATATAAATTTTTATTTCTTTGATAAGTTTTTATTTTGTTAGTCTTAAGTCATAAGTTATTATCTAGCAACTTTTTGTATGCCTATCACTCAACTTTCCTAATCCCTCATTTATGTTTTTATATTTAAAAAATTATCTAATTTAGATTAAATAAAAAATTCTTCTTTTATATATATATTTTTTTAATTTCTTTTTGTACGATTTGTTAAGTGTGAAAAACCGCTAAATTAGCAACATGTGCATTGGAAGAAAAAGTGCATGCAAATTGTACAATGTAAAATAATCTATAGTAAAATCCGATCAAACGCTAGAGTTTAAAAAAAGAAAAAAACTAATTTAAAGCAGCGGTCGGCAGAAAGAGAGAATATGAATGTATTGGTGTTTTACACCATAAGAAATTATTTTATCTTTCTAGATAAAAGAATGAATGAATAAATTAATAAATGAATTAATCGATAAGAGAATATCCGTATTCACTGAATTAAAATGTTTTTGTTTTCTCTAGTATAAAAAATAAAAATAATTCATAATAATGATAATAATAATTTTTTGATTGCATACAAGGCACTTTGCCTCATTTAATATATTTCAAAAATAATCTTCCCACTCAACGTTTCATATTTTTAATTTAAAATGTAAACGAAAAACAAAATAAATACCTACAATAAAAGAAATACCTATAATAAAAAGAAAACTAATTTTTAGAGTGTACTTTACTTCTTCAACAAAGCCACATATACTTGCTTAGTTGAAAGTTAGCGTACTTCTGAATGAAATAATTGTTTTTTTTTTTGTTCTCTTTGCTGTGAGATTTTTTGACATTAGTATAGTGTACGTGTTAATTTCCGAGTGCCGATCACTTATTTAAAGGTAATAGTTTTTTTTTCTGAATTTTATATTAAAACAGTGGTCGGCAAAGAGTCGCCCATGGGCAACTCACTAATACTAACATACTAACACAGATAGCATAAAAATGAAAATAATAAATCAATCTCAATTGAGCTTTCGTACAGTAAGGTGGTGTCGACGCATATTGCGAGCATTACAATGAACGAAATTTCATGAATAATGGAAGTTGAAAATTTTTTCGGCAAACCGATTTATTTTTATTTACTCATTTATTTATTTATATGGTTATTTATTTACCTAAAATTCATGTTGCTTTTCCCAAGCTTTAACTTGGAAACTACTTGTATCTTTGAAGGCTTTAATTAGAAACCCTCCACCCCCTCTCATAATATATGCAAATTTAAATAAATGGACAAAACAAAGGAAACAATAACATGAATGGGGAAAAAATTGTAATTTTTTTTAATAAATTAATAAAAACAATGGCGCATATTCGTTGTTAAAATAAAGTATAATTTAGGAGTTCTAAAGTCGACTTTTTTAAAAGAATACTTTAGGCCTACTATAGACAAGTAAAAGTATACTTTAAGTATACTGCTTTAAAATTAAAACTACCTGAAGTTGGTTTTATCCAATTTAAATTGCAAAATAATGAAAGGAAAATTATATCAATAAATAAGGGCTTTTGCATAATATTTATTAAGTTAATAAATTTTTATTAATAAAAGTACGTTTTTCTATCATTCTTTTATAAAGTTTTTCCTTTTCAAATTTTGCAATTGCAAATCTTTTATTTACACACTTTTCTTTTTTTCGGCTAATATAAAATCAGCTGATCAATGTTGCCACTTGCTTATTTTTTAGTACTGTATGCGGGCATTTGGCACATTTGATGTGATACCCATTTAAAGCCGATTCAACTTAAAAGCCAGTTTTAATTCTGACTGTAATAGCAAAATAGATAATAAAAGGTTCTTATTAAAAAACGTTTAAAAAAACCGACATTAGTGCTTGCTTTCTTGTGCACTGTTGTTTTTTTTTTTTTATTTGCTTTTGTTAATTTTTTGTTGTTTTTTTTTTTTTTTCTTTAAATAAAACTTTAGGAAAATTACAAACACATTTCTTTCAGTGCATTAAGAGAGGGAGAGCGCAACTCTCAACAACAATATGGTTGCATTAGTGTGCCGACCACTGTTATAAACGTAAAAAAATTTGTTTGTGCGAAACTAAATTTTGACATGTACAGATAGATATCTTTTAAATACACATAGCCCATTAAGTCTGCGTTCAGCTAACAAATTTTTATAAGTGAAATAAAAACATAACATAAATTAATAACTGAAATCGAAGTTTTGTCATGTGTTTATTGTTTATATTCTAAAGTTCAAAAAGCAAAAAAAAAAGAAGAAGCTATATTCCTCTATTAATATTTAAGATATCGGTATATAATTTCTGCAACAAGTAAATATAGAAACCAAACAGTTTTAAACCAAATTACAAAAACTTTAGAAATAATAATGAAAACTTAAATTTTATATTTTGTTGGATAGCTCAGTCTGTTTGGCATTTCCTCAGCTGTAATCTGGGCCCATTCTGTCTGCATAACACTCCGCATGTAATTACATGCTGACGAATTATTTTTTCTAATAGATTCCAAAGATGGATGATTGGGGGGGGGGACGTTTTAAGCTGTTTTGGAGCATCCAAGTATGCTTTGGTTCGTTATCTTGTTGGAACCGAAACGTCGTTGATAAGTTTCAATATCCCCAAATATCACCATCCATCCATTTTCGATTCAATAAATTCCAGCTGACCCACACCAACAGCCGCCATACAGCCCCTTACCATAAGTCCACACTCTCCGTGTTTGACTGTAGCAGTAAGATTTTGCTTTTCAAGCGCAGTTCCTGATTTGCGCCACACAATTTGACGACCTTTTATACCAAAAATACAAAATCTACTTCCGTCTGAAATGACTTGTTTTCAAAATTCTGGAGGCTTGGATATGTAGTTATAGGCAAATTCAATTCGTTTTCGTCTAATTGAATGGTTTTCGTCGAGCAACTCTTCCATACTATCCAGCTTTTCGCAAAGCTTTTCTAGCAGTTTCGGCACAAATACTTTTCTTAAACGTTTGATTTACATTTTCAACAATTGTTGAAGATGTAATTCGAGGATTTACTTTTGCGATATTGATTATTTTGCGCTCTTGCCGTACTGATAATATTTATGGACGACCAGAACGCGGCTTAAATTTTAAAATTTCGGTATCTTTGAAATTGTTTACTACGCGGTGGACAGAGGAATATGTTCTCCCAATAGTTTGATCGATTTCTCAGAAACTTTTAATAATTATTTTTCTTTCTGAAGCACTAATTTCTTTCCTTTTGGTTTCCATATTTTGAAATTATTAGTGGTTAAATTTTAAGGGCTGATGTTAAATGTGAACCACACCTAAACGTCAAGTTTTTTCTGCATTTCATTTGACATTTCTCAATATCAGACTAACTCAATTTGAACCATGAAAGATACACAATGAAGCAACGCGTTAAAGTTATTCAGGCTTATTATGAAAATGGGCTTTCAAATCAATATGCACTTTGTGATTTTTTTGGTCAGCATAATCGACCAAATGTGTCCACAATTGTGATAATTGTGCACATATTTCTGCAAATCGGGTCTGTAGGAAATGAGAAAACACCTGTGCATGCTCGCCAAGTTCGTTCTGCTGAAAACATTGCTGTTGTTCGCGATAGTGTGGCAAAATAGCCGTTTGCTATCGCAAGATCATAACGAAATTCTTGAAGCAGGACGGTGCCACTTGCCACACAGCTAACGAAAGAATGGCTCTTTCGTGTTATCTCACGTGGTGGCGATGTTAATTGGCCGCCAAGATCATGTGATTTGACACCATTCGACTTCTTTCTTTGGGGTTATTTGAAAGAAAAGGTGTACGTCGATAAGCCAGCAACAATTCAAGAGCTAAAGGATGAGATAATTCGGCACATTAACGACATAGCACCTCAATTATGCCTCAGCGTCATCGAAAATTTAGATGGAGGTGTGCCGCCGAGGTCGCGGCGGCCATTTAGCCGATATTTTGTTCCATACATTGAACCATAATAAAAAGAAATGGCAATAATTTCCTAAAAAATTTGTGTTTTATTCAAAATCAACACCGGCTCTTAAAATTTAACCACCCTTTACTTAAAAATGCGGTACTGAGTTCGTTAAACGATTAATTATAAGAAAAAGAAAGTAAATTTAAAAGAAGAAAAAAAATTTAAAACAAGCAAACTGAACGCAGACTTTTTGGTTTGCTATATACACTTGTTGTGCTATCAAAATCCTGTTATCACAAAAATAAAAAAAGTAATCTGGATTATTCCTTTTGCATATTCATTTATTCGAAATTAAAAAAACTAACGGTTTTATTAGCCATTTTGTTTTCTTAAAAAGTTAAAAAATTAAAATGTGTGTAAATTTAAATTTATTTTCATGACTATTTATCCGATTGTCACCATTTAAAATGCATTATAAAGATACATACCTCTTGTTTTATAATAAATAATTAAATGTAAAAAATTAAAAAACGAAAGTGATTATATTAGTGTTTCCAATTCGGATAATCGATTAACCGACTCCTCGATTAATCACCTCTATTTCGGTTAATGTCGAAACAAATAATTTAAAGCTCAAATAATTATTCGAGCCGAATAATCGATTGAAATAAGTCAATTAACCGGATAAATTTGTAATATGAATTTTGCTGTTACTTTTCTTAAAACTTCATAATTTTCTTAACTTTGGCAAGAAAATCGTAAAAGAAAACATCAAATAAAATAATACAATCAAATTCCTTTCAAATCATCTGAATCAAAGCAAATGTTATATAGGAGAAATGATGGACAATTTTTACTTTTGTTTCAATTCCTTAAAAAAAAAATTTTAAATAATATAAAATTATATTTTAATATCCAAAAAATTTGAAATAGAACTTTCAATCTCCGTTTACATGTTTAACGAGCTGACAAAAGATCTCATCAGAACGCGAAATTTTAGAAAAGCTATAGTCTCTAAGCAGAACTTTAACAAAAAACCTATTAAATTTATATATTTTTTTGCCATAGCAATGAAACACATGACTAGGTATATTTCTAACAAGCACTATGTCGTTACTTATGTTATAAAATAATAATATAAAATTGCTTTAAATTTGTCAAAAGTATTTTCAACAAATATACTATTGTAATGAATTGTTTTTAAAAACAAAACTTAAATTTTTTGTCTGATTTACATTCGAAATAAAATCAAATATCAACCATTATTTCAGTGTTCTAAGATTAATAAATTCCGTGAATGGATAATATTTAGAGTTCATGTACTTTTTTTGTTTAGCTGTACACGTACAAGTTCACGAACTTAGAGTATAACAACACTCAAAGTGTACAGTTAAAGTGTGTTCCGATCGAACAATACGTGTATGCAAGCAAATATTAAAATAACAAACACTCATGCTTCTTGTGTTCTATATCTTGCAAATTTCATATACACACATAATTGATATGAAAATAAAACAATGTGTTGGTTGCTTTTGAACAGTACATTATGTGTATCATCTGTTCGATGCTAGAAAACTTACCAGTTGTAAACAAAACAGGTGATTGAAAAAAATATAATTTAAAAACAAAAAAAAATTGTCCAAAAACTTTTTCAAAATTAAAAAAAAAAAGTAAATATTATGTTATTTAAGGTGAAAGAAGTAAGATATTAGTTCAAATTGTTCCAGGAGAACACTTCACATCCAATTTCCGTTTTTTGTTCATATTTTCCATATTGAAGGGTTGTTTGATCTCGTATTTACAGTCAGATGTTTAACGATCTTACTAATGCTAACAAATTAACCGTTTGCGTATTTTTTTGTATTTTTCTATTTGGGGGTAAATTTCGCCGTACTCCCTGTAATTTTGTTACTGAGTACAAAAAACAAACCTAATGTGATTTTTTTTCTCTACCCCGATTACTTCTCCAAACCGTTCAACCACAAACACCAAAAATCACGTTTTCAATAACATGGGAAAAATAATCGTGTGACTTGGGTGTAGATTTGATTATTTTTACGTGTCGAGTTTTTTTTTTTTGTTTTTATTATTAAATAAGTTATTTTGATCACTGACGAAACTGGAAAAAAATAATTTTATTATAAATATTTTTGAACACATTTTTTTTGTACTTTTTTGTAAATAAACTCTGAAAAGTAAAAAAATGGCTGCAGAAATTTATGATGAGACCTCCGACATACCGGAGATTTTTTATGATGCCACATGCCAGAAAACTTATAAACGAATTAAATTCCATGGAAAGAGTACTTTTGGAAAATGTTATAAAATCGTTGATGCAATGACGAATCAGTCATTTGCTGGAAAAATTATTTCCAAGAAACTAGTGATGAATCACAAACAAAAAAAGAAACTGAGTAAGAGGATTACTATACATCGTAGTCTAAATCATCCAAATGTTGTAAAGTGTCACAGTTTCTTTGAGGATAGTTTCAATATGTATATAGTATTGGAACTGTGTAAAAATAGATCAATGGATGAATTACATAAACGTAGGCGAACTATAACAGAGTATGAATGTCGTTATTACATGTATCAAATAATAAATGGTGTTAAATATTTACATGACAATCATATTGTACATCGTGATTTAAAATTGAGCAATTTATTTTTAAACGATTCCTTACATGTAAAAATTGGCAATTTTGGTGTAGCCACTCGTATAAAACACGAGGGTGAACGTAAAAACACTCTATGTGGAACACTGAATTGCATTGCCCCCGAGATTATAACCGAAAAGTGTCACTCATATGAAGTAGATATTTGGTCAATTGGTTGTGTTATGTATACGCTGTTGGTGGGTGAACCACCATTTGCAACATATACTTTGGAGGGTATCTGTGAAAAGATAATGAAATTTGAATATCTGAATGTTTTAGGTAAATCTGCTGCTGACATGATTAAAGCCATGTTACAAATAAATCCAGAACATCGTCCCACCATTGGAGAACTATTAAGTTTCGATTTCTTAAGGAGTGATTCAGTGCCAAGCTTTTTGCCCACCTCTTGTCTAGCTATGGCCCCACGTATGGAACTTAGTGAAACTATGGAAAACTATGATGATATTCGAAGTTTAAAACAACAAATCGCAAATATTTTAAATGCCAATCCGCCTTTGTTGCCGGACAATCTGGTTGGTGAAAATACTGATCCTGATGCACAACCCTTATATTGGATTTCCAAATGGTGGGATTATAGTTATACATATGGTTTTGGTTATCAATTGTGTGATGAGAGCGTTGGTGTTGTGTTTAATGATAACACTAAACTAATATCGCTGCCAAATCAAATTGATGTTCATTATATTGATGCAGAAGGCAGAGAATCTTATATGACCACAGAGAATTATTCTGAAACATTGGAAGATAAAATGATAACACATTTACATTATAAATGTTATTGGACTGAAAATTTGGATAGGGCTAAAGGTAATAGTGGAAACTCTGTATCGGATCAAATATCACGTATCCCATATTTACATGGCTGGTATAAAACACAATCTGCAGTAGTAATGCAATTAATTAATGGCACTGTACAGTTGCATTTTACTAATAATATGAATATTTTATTATGTCCTCGCATGAGTTCTGTTACATATATAGATTATAAAAAGAATTTACGTACTTGTCGTTTTTCGACCATTATACATCATGGTTTGTCTATGGATTCGTATCAGAAAATATGTTATGCCTATAAGGCAATTGACAAAATGCCCTAAAATCAAGAGATAAGGAGCACCACCGATTTGTATTTTATGCAGAAAATATTTTCTCATTGCAAGTGACCTGAGAATGTTAATTTTTTTAGTTTTTTTGATATAAATTTTTATTTCTTTGATAAGTTTTTATTTTGTTAGTCTTAAGTCATAAGTTATTATCTAGCAACTTTTTGTATGCCTATCACTCAACTATCCTAGTCCCTCATTTATGTTTTTATATATACAAAATTATCTAATTTATATTAAATAAAAAATTCTTCTTTTATATTTATTTTTTTTAATTTCTTTTTGTAAGATTTGTTAAGTGTGAAAAGCCGCTAAATTAGCGACATGTGCATTCGCACATAGAGGCTTCCATCTGTCTCTGACTCATTGTGTGGTATGTGCTTTTGTATTTGAGCGATTTTTGTGTTTTTAGAGTACCTGTATTTATGTGTGAGCGCGACTCTGATGAGAGGGTTGGAACCGCCTGAGAGAACTGCGATTTTGAGCTAGCCGGAATCCTCATCAGCCTACTCGGTTCATAACATAACGTCTGAATGTTTTCGGCAAAAAAGATTTAAGAGAACTTCTATTACAGGTAAGATAAGTAAAATGCATTCATTGTATGGACCTAAACTGCCAATCTCCTGTGAATTTCAGGTGAAATGTTAACTGAGAAGAAAAAACTTTTTCATGCTAAATTTAAGATAAATTCGGAGTGTATATGGTGGTTGGTTAGAAAAATTCAAAGAACGTCATGGAACGTCGTAGACTGAAATCAACAGAAGAAAAAGATTGTGCTGCCACGATATTTGCGGACGAGTTAATATAATACATTAAAAACGAGCAACTTACAACAGAACAAGTTTATAATGCGGACGAAACCATTCTGTTTTGGAAGTGTTTGCCTCAGAACTCCACTGGCTAAGTGGGGATGAATATTTTATGAAAGGGTACAAGGAGTCTAAGGAAAGAATCACAGCTTTACTTTGTGTAAATGCAGCTGTTGATAATAGGAAAAAGTGCTAAGCCAAGAGCTTTAAAAAAAAAATTGGAAACCTTCCTGTAATTTATAAATCTAATAAGAAAGCATGGGTAACACAAGAGCTATTTCTGGTGTTTTTTAATAAAAAATTTGTACCAGAAGTAAGAGAACATCTACAGCGTATTAGCCCCGAAAAGAATTGTAAAGTTCTTTTGCTATTAGACAATTGTCCAGCACACCCGTATGTAAATGTGATGGTATCTGCTCAAATTAGTTTGCATTGATAGAGGAAATATGTTCTAAAAGGTGAAAATCTTTCCTGTGGCAGTGGTGCTACTTTTTAATATGGGTGACCACTAATAGACAGTTTGGAATTTTTAGCATCACATGTAGTAGCTTCTCGCGCGGCCAACTGGATATCAAAACACTCAAGAGCTATTTCTGAAGTGAGTATCCAAGAGGACAAAACCTGGAGTGCCGCTCGGCTATTCGACAAGATAAAAATATGTGCGCCCTATAGACCCTAACCAATATTCAGTTTAGCGCATATGAGTATAGCCTGAACCCGTCAGTGTATTAGTTTAGACTGCGAGTGTTTACTACCGGATCACCACGATCTGTCGGAATTATAAAATTCGGCGATTATAAAATTTGCATAATTCGTAATTAAATTCACATTTCAAAATTTAAACTGAAATGTTAGAAAGGAGTTGCAAAGATTGTATCGCTCTTGAAGAAAACTATGTTGAGAAATAAAGTAAAATTTTGTCAAAAAATAAAAAAACTGTTGTTTTATAAGTTATCATACGGACTTTTCATCCGATGTGCTATACATATATAAAAAATATTGAAAGAATGTCATTTTTTAAAAAGGAATTAATAGAATACTTGCTGGGAAATTTAGAAATGCTTCTAAATAAAATAAATTTAATCATATTCCTTAATTAACATATTTTTTTACATATATAATATCAACAAAAAAAGTCTTTAATGACAACTAAAATATTTGCAGCTATTATGGGAAATTTTAGTTAACTTTTAGTAAAATGGAATTTAAAATCGGTTTGCTAAAATCAGAAAAAATAAAATTACTAAATATTATTAATATTAATACATTCAAATTAGTATAAAACCTTAGTAAGCACTACTAAGTTTTAGTAAATTGCTGCAAAGTCAATGAATTGTAAAATATAGCAAAATTTTAATTTATAAAAAAAAAATATTAAAATGCACAAATTAACTCAATTACCAATTAATTTTTAACTCAATTAATTTTTTTTTTTTAAATTTTATAAAAACTTTAAATCGCGTTTTCACCTTAACTAAGCCCCGGAGAGCGAAAAAGAGCTTAATTTGAAATCATATATTTTTTTAATTTTATACAAATTTAAAATCGAGTTTTCACCTTAACTAAGCCCCGGAGAGAAAAAAAGAGCTTAATTTGAAATCATATATTTCGACAATGAACCGGTCACGTGACGCTGGAATAGGTGCTTTTCCAACAGGGTTATTTTTAGATACACTTGTTACACTTTAAAGCTGCTAATTTTTTTTTTTAATTTATATTTTTCTTATCTTTTTATATTACATATTTATTTTTTTCAAAAAATATTTTAAACAAAATTAAAAAAAATTCAAAGGCTTAAAAAATAGTAAAAACATAAACGAATTTATAATTTTGTTTTAATTTGCTCATTTTTGATTTGAAAAATATTTTTAGTAAATTTTTTGGAATTCATGGTAAAATTTTAATTATTTTAATATTTTAAAAAAGTTTTTAGTGCTATATTAAGTGGATGTCCTATTTTTGGACATGAGTCGCTTGTGAAAAGTCTTCACTTTACTTCCGATCCCTTTTTTTAACCTATGTAACATTTTAAGGCAATTAAAAATTAGTACATTTTATTTTGTTAATTTCTGAAGTTAGCAACAAAAATTTGTAGATATTCTGTAATTTGTAAAAATGGAAATAGCAAAACAATTTACTAAATAATAACTTTTTTTTACAAAAAATCAGTACAAAAATAGTAAGTAGGATTGAAAACCGTTTACAAAAATTTCTACTAACTTTTTGTTCTGAGTGTAGTTATAATTGTAAATTTTTGTAATTATATATCGCCTCAATAATGCCCAATGGCCGCTGAGGCATAACTCATTGAATTGTAGCTTTTTTTGAAAATAAAGAAGATAATACATAAATAATAAAAACGAAAGGAATCGCCGAGAACAAGCAACTCCGTACCAATTACCAATCTTCTTTCCCCTCTCTCACACAAACTCGAGTTGCTCTGTATGAAATGGCACCAATGAGGCTAAAAATAAGTGTTTTTGCGTAGTTTTACTGGAAGGTGTTTGTTTACACAAATCAGTGTTGCCAGTTTCTTTAAAGGCCTTATCCCCAATTATAGATTTGTCATCCCCAAAAATCGCCAAATTGTTATTTTCTGGTTCCCACAAATCCCCAATATTTAGTTTCTAAAAAAATCATATTTTTTAAATCAAATTAAAAAAAAAACAAATTTAAGATTAAGAGAACTTATTATTTAAACCCAATATCGGCCAGGACTTTTTTATTTGATGCTGCTTTTTGGTGGCGAAGGTTGGTGGAAAGTCCCAAATACAAATCCGTTGAAAATTCGAAAATTATGCTCTGTCTCCAAACATGTTCGCGTGTGTTTATAGCACGCCGTCGAACTAAAATTTTTTCGGAATCTGCGTGATGCCAAGTGGCATCACTCGCCGGAAATTGGTCAATAAACATAACTACAAAAAATGTGATGTACCAAAGTTTGTAATTTAAATAGTTTTAGACCCAAAATCATCTGATTCATCAGCTTAACAAAATTTGTTGCATATGGTGTTAGTATTAAAAAGTTTCACCATTTCAGTAGATGAATAGAAATTTTAACTTTAATTAAAATTTGTAGGTACTCAGATGTTCTAGAGAGATACAAATTTGTGTAATATTTTTTTTTTACAGAAGCCCAAAATACTTACTTCCCTTTTTTAAAATTTTTATAATGTTTCAAGTCGGAAACTTAAAAAGTATTAAGCATTTGGATATTAGCTGTGTTTATGCGGCAAGCTATCAAATTTACCTTATGTCATTCACATGTTACTTTAAAATAAGCCAACATTTAGGGTTAACGCTTAACGTTACATATGTCATATTTGTATGGGTATGACACAAACCAACGTTATTGAGTACCAACGCAATACTAAAAAGTATAAACTCAATACTTCCATAGCTGTACTCTTCTGTTTAAAATCTTAATTTGTTTCGAAAAATATTACGAAAATATAACTGTTTTTGGTATGAAAATACAACGCTGTTTTAGTATTAATGCCAAAAAGTTTTGCGTGATATCGAGTTATGCACATTTTGCAACTCTTTACTGTTACCATAACTTTTGAGATATTAACAGGGTTGAAAAAATAATCAAAATTAAAAGATATGAAAATATTGTTAATATTTTTAACCCAAATCCCCATTTACGAAATAAAATCCACAATTTGGGGACAAATCCCCAAAACTGGCAACACAGCTGGCAACAACAAATAAGTTCTCACTTTACTCTTTATTTTCGACAGTTCGATGCTAAAGAACTTACTTATCAGGGATGGAAAATATGTTTTCTGTTATTGTACCAACCAGACAAAGAAACCGTACTTTTTCGATCCCCACGGTACCAAAATTTTTTCCGTTTTTTTTTAACAATTTTATCGTATTGAGTAGAGTATTCAAAAACCGAAACCGAAAACCGGTCAACCGGTTTCTTTATTTTTAAAAACCGATCGGCTTCGAATATTTTGTAAATTCAAAGAAAACCGAAAACCGGTCTTTTATGTTCGGTTAACCGGTTTTTTTAATTACATCAACAACTGGGTTACTTGGTCTCTTTTATTTTTTCCGAACACATAATCGTTTGTTTGGTTATGAAGATTTAGATGTAAGTCTGATAGATTCCGATGAAGACTTAACTTTGGATATTCCAAATTCAAATAGTTTAATTTGTGATCTAAATAACTCAATAAAAAGTATTAAAAATCCTTAAAAAGAGACTGTACAAAATCATTCATCATTATATGTGACCTTCTCCGTGAAAAGGGACCTAGTGTGTGAAAATAAAGTTTTAAGAAAAACGCATTTAAAGTTTCATAACGCATTATCACTGTGAACACACCTTCAGTTGGGAGATGCGATTTGATATGCTTAGTTATGATTGGGTGCCGACTTTGGTGACGTCATGCCTATGTGGTGACTTATTTTTTCGCTTTTAGAGTGACAATTTAAAATCAAAAAAATGTTTCTCATTTTTATCGATTTTCCCATGTTCGATTTGTATGTTTTTATGGGGTAAATAAATTTTTATCAGAAATCTAACTCATTTCATCTTATTCTACACACTTTTAGGTACCAAAATCCGCTCTTAAGTCCAAACCCATTTTTTCACACATTAGGTCCCTTTTCTCGAAGAAGGTCACATATGATGATTTCATATGTCTTGATAAATGCGACAAAAGAACTGAAAAGTTGCACAATTTATTTAATTATCCTTTGACTATTTGTCCAACATCTACTATTAATGAAAGAGTATTTTCCACTTCTAGCTTTATCAAAAGCAATCAAAAAAATCGTCTTAAAACGAGACATTTAAATTGCATATTATTTCTAAAATATTATTTTAGAAGTGAAAAATAGATTTTCTTTATACATATTTAAAATGTAATATTAAAAAAACTTATTTAATGCCAAACGTTTTAAATGTTCAAATTACTAACGTACCTAATTTTATCAATTCACAAACTTAATGATCTCTATTTATTTGATATGAATATAGTTTTATAATAAAACAAAAAATATTGGTTTTAAGTTAATTTTTTGTTGAAATGAAATACAATAAAAAAAATTAAATTTAAATGAATATATACAGTGCTGTTCTTACGCTAAGCAACTTACACTAAATTTGAGGAAACTATTATTTTACTCTGAAATAAGAAGTCCTTACGTACTCATTATAATATTTATTTATGACTTATATGATAACAAAAAAATTTATAAAGAAATAACAACAAAATCCTTTTTCGACATTACAATAATAAACAAAAACAAAACTAACTCTATCAGAGGCTGTGCCTACGCTAAGCAACTGTCCGAAAACAAATTTACTAATTCTCTCTCCCTTAAATATAAAGGTACTTTTGCAATGGATTTGAGTTGATTGAATTGCAAATAAATTAAATCAATGCAGTTTAGGCCTATTAAGAGTTTATTTGCTTTCAAACTATCAATTTTCAACATGAAGCGCGTTCAATACGATAATAGCTTTAAATCTACCGTTATATCATTGTGGAAGGCAGGGCACCATCAAATTTATACAGCTAATCATTTTAAAATTAATATATCAATGGTTTCACGGTGGATTCAAAATTATAAAAATAAAGGCACTGTCATAAAACAAAATACAGGCGCACCAAAACGCAAGATTTCCGACCGCGACGACAGACTAATAAAATATTAATTAAAAAAAAAAACATTTATTACTTCAAAAGAAATAGTAAAATCAATCAATTTAAATGTGGATTCCACCACAGTTAGAAACCATATTATCAAGCTTGGTTTAAAAAGTTATAGGGCTGTCAAAAAACCAATGCTGACAAAAAACACATGAAGAAACGGAAAGTGAATTTTAATTTACTTTAACAACAAATTCAATAGTATTTTTGCTATTTTTGGTCTTGAATTTGGAAAGCAACACATTAATTGGCCTATCAGAAAATTGATTGGTGTGCTGTTTAGCGATGAGGTCAAAGTAAACCTCTCCAATTCTGACGGCATGTGCACAGTGCGACATAGGAAAGGAAATCGGCTCGATGCACGGCTATTGTAACCAAACGATGAAACATGGTGGGGGAAATATTATGGTGTGGGCATGTTTCTCTGGGAAACGCCTCGGTCCTGTGCAGAAAATAAGCGATAAAATGAATCGTTTCGTGTACAGGGAAGTCTTAGAAACGAAAATGCTCCCATATGCAGAATTGATTATGCCACTTCGATGGGTGTTTCAACAGGATAATGACACGAAACACACATCGAAGTTGGTCAAGGAATGGTTTCAGACGAAAAGGATTTAAGTGCTTGATTTGCCGGCACAGTCACCCGACTTGGATTCTATCGAAAATTTGTTTGCCATTGCAAAACGGCGCCTCGGATCGAGTCGATTTACAAATAAAGAAAATTTGTTGAAAAGGTTTGAAAATTAATGGAAAAACATCTCCAAAAGCACTTTACAAAATTTAATTGCCTCAATGCCCAAAAGATGTGCAGCAGTTATTAAAAAACAAAGGGTCATACACAAAATATTAATGAGTTGCTTAGCGTAGGCACAGCCTCCATAGAGTTAGATTTGTTTTTGTTTATTATTGTAATATCGAAAAAGGTTTTTGTTGTTATTTTTTCTATAATTTTTTTGTTATCATATAAGTCATAAATAAATATTATAATGAGTACGTAAGGTCTTCTTATTTCAGAGTAAAATAATAGTTTCCTCATATTCAGTCTGCAAAAACCGAAACCGGTTTTTTTAAAATTCTATTTTTCGAAGAAAACCGAAACCGGTTTTTTCAAAAGGCCGGTTTTTTGAATACTCTAGTATTGAGTCAGATTTGCTTAGACACTAAAAAGACTTAAAAAATTTAAATTGACCGGGTAAAACAAAATTTTTCGTTAATTTTATGTAGTCGTATAATTCCCACAAAACTTTGTAAAATTTTACTCTTTTTTTATGGTTGTCCGCCTCCCTTGGAGGGCAATTTAACCTTTTTAGGATTTGCTATTAAAAAATTTAAAGGCATTTAATAGCTTTTTAACAATTATACACTTTTTTCTTATTTTTTTGTTTTGAGAGGTAATTTAAAATCAGCTGTTCAATGTTGCCACTTCCGAATATTTTAGTACAATGTGTATGGAATTATTTGGTTCATTTGATGTGACACAGAGCCGGTTCAACTTAAAACTGACTTTATTTTTTACTATAGTAGCTGAATAAATAAAAACAGATTTTTAATTTAAAGTTGCTTTTAAAAAAAGTCGACTTTATGTTATGTTGTTTTATCAAGTTATAAATTGAAAATATGAAAAAATTTTAAATTGTACTAAATGAGCCGCGTTAGTACCACGGTACCACACCAAGGTAAAAATGTACCAAAAAAAGTGCAATTGTACCATGTTTTCCATCCCTGTTACTGATTGTTGCCAGTAAGTATTTGCAAAAAAAAAAACAGGTGATTAAAAAAAATATAATTTAAAAACAAAAAATGTTCCAAAAACATTAAATAATTTTTTTAAAAGTAAAGGAAATGTGTAAATATTAGCTTATTTAAGATGAAAGAATTAAGATGTAAGTCCGGAATGTTCCAGAAGAACACTCCACATATTGAACGGTTTATGTTATTTTGTTTGATCTCGTATTTACACTCAGATATTTATCTTACTAATGCTAACAAATTTCCCGTTTTTGTACTTTTTTGAACATTTTTCTATTTGGGGGTAAATTTCCTCGTACTCTCTGTAATTTTGTTACTGAGTACACAAACGAATCTAACGTGATTTTTTTCCTCTACCCCTATTTCTTCTCTAGCCCCTTCACCCACATCCACCAAAAATTCCGTTTTCAGTAAAATGGGAAAAAATCATCGTGTGACTTGGGTGCAAACTTCGTTATTTTTACGTGTCGAGTTTTTATTTTATTTTAATTTCTTGTTTTTTTTTGATCACTAACAAAAAAACTGAAAAAACTGAAAAACTGAAAGAAAAACAAACAAAAATTCATTGTACAAAATATTTTTGAATACATTTTGTCTGTGCGCATTGAAGATTCCAAAATGGCTTCAGAAATTGACGATGAGACCTCCGATATACCGGAGTATATTTATGATGCCAAATGCCATAAAACTTATAAACGAATTAAAATCTATGGAAAGGGTAGTTTTGGAGAATGTTATAAAATCGTTGATGCAATGACGAATCGCTCATTTGCTGGAAAAATTATTTCCAAGAAACTAGCGATGAAACTTAATCAAAAAGAGAAACTGACTCAGGAGATCACTATCCATCGTAGCCTAAATCATCCAAATATAGTAAAGTTTCATAGTTTCTTTGAGGATAGTTTCAATATTTATATAGTATTGGAACTGTGTAAAAAAAGATCAATGAATGAATTGCAAAGACGTAGGCAAACTATAACAGACTATGAATGTCGTTATTACATGCATCAAATAATAAATGGTGTTAAATATTTACATGAAAATCATATTATACATCGCGATTTAAAATTGGGCAATTTATTTTTAAACGATTTGTTACATGTAAAAATTGGCGATTTTGGTGTAGCCACTCGTATTGAACACGATGGTGAACGTAGGAAAACTATATGTGGAACACCGAATTTCATTGCCCCCGAGATATTAACCGAAATGGGGCACTCATATGAAGTAGATATTTGGTCAATTGGTTGTGTTATGTATACGCTGTTGGTGGGTGAACCACCATTTATAATGAATACTATAAAGGATACTTGTGAAAAGATAAAGAAATGTGAATATCTTATACCCAATGTTTTGAGTAAATCTGCTGCTGACATGATTACAGCCATGTTGCAATTAAATCCAGAACATCGTCCCACCATTGCAGAACTATTAAGTTTCGATTTCTTAAGCAGTGATTCAGTGCCAAAGTTTTTGCCCACATCTTGTCTAACTATGGCCCCTCGTATGGAACATAATGACACTATGGTAATTGAGGCAGCTAATCGTAAACCATTCACAGGAATAAATTGCATTAAAAATGATGCAAGCTTAGAGACAACATTCCTTAGAAATAATTTACATGATGATATACTCGTTGCGGCTCGTTCTTATCGGTTTAATGTAGAATATTGTAGTGATATTCAAAGTGTAATACAACAAATCGCTAATTTGTTAAATGCCAATCCGCCTTTGTTGCCGGATAATCTGGTTGATGAAAATACTGATTCTGCTGCGCAACCCTTATTTTGGATTTGCAATTGGTTGGATTATAGTGACAAATATGGTTTTGGTTATCAAATGTGTGATGAGAGTGTTGGTGTTGTGTTTAATGATGGCACAAAACTTATATCGCTGCCAAATCAAATTAATGTCCATTATATTGATAAAGAAGGTATAGAATCTTATATGACCACAGAGGATTATTCCAAAACGTTGAATAAGAAAATGGTCTTACTTAGATATTTTAAACGTTATATGACTGAGAATTTGGCTAAGGTTGGAGCCAATAATGTAAAATTTAAATCGGATCTAATATCACGTATGCCACATTTACATTTCTGGTGTAAAACAAGATGTGCAGTAATAATGCTTTTAACTAATGGCACCGTACAGCTTAATTTTAATGATCATATCAAAATTATATTATGTCCTTGCATGAGTGCTGTTACATATATAGATTTTAAAAGGAATCTTCATACTTATCGTTTTTCGGCCATTTTACAACATGGTTGGTCTATAGATTTGTATCAGAAAATACTTTATGCTCATGAGAAACTTAGTGAAATATTGGCATTGATGTGTTTTTAGTCAAACAAATCTACAAAATGTCCTAAAAGCAAGATGTAAAGAACTCCACCAATTTTCTTAGTCTTAAGTCATAATTAATTATCTAGCCACTATTTGTATGTCTATCACTCAACTTTCCTAGTCCCTCATTTATGTTTTTTCATATAAAAAATTATCTAATTTATATTAAATAAAAAAATATACTTATTTTAAATTTAATTTATTTTTGTAAGATTTGATAAGGGTGAAAAAATCGCTATATGAGCAACATGTGCATGGGAAGAAAAAGTGCATGCAAATTGTACACTTGAGAAAAACAAACTGTTTCATCTGAGTTGAAACATTTGAAAGAAAGAGTTTTTTACTGAATTTTGTAAATTTTTAACTAAAAAGGGTGTTTTAAAAAGTGATAATAACCTTAGGGCGGCACAAGACATATATTTGCAAAAAAAATATAGTGTATAATCTTTATATTTAAATATTTTTTATTCAGTTGCAACCTAATTTTTTTGCCAACCAAATTTAATAGTTCCATCTCCCATCGCTTTTATAAATTTTTAATACCGTTGTAATCAGATCTTGAAAAACATAATTCCTTAAATCAATTTTAAAATCCAATATAAGTTTTGACGAATTAATTCGCGATTTAATTTTTTTGATTCAATCTTTATCTTAATACAATAATGAAATTGATTTAAATCAATCTTTTTATAAATCAAAGTAAATAATTCCATTTGAGTAATTAAATTTTTAATCAAAGAAACAATTTTGATTTGATTCGTGAATCAAAAAAATTATTATTTTGGTTTTTGTTTTAAAAATAATATAACTTGATTTGCGAATTAATTTTTTTTTTAACACAAGATGAATTTATATTTGAGTTTGTTAATCATTCTTGGGATTTTTTTTATTGGCATTGAAATTTCTTTAGCATTAGTTTAGTATCCTAATAATGCTAATAAAATTGTACTAATGCCTCAAAAATTAATTTTAATTGTCTACAAAAAGCATTAGCTTGAACAAATTTGCTTTACTTAGGTTGTTGTATAAAATGAATCCCTTGGGATATCTCCCGAATCTGGTGTATATTGATTATCGCAATATATTAATACTCTAGTAGGGCAAAAATTTTGCCCGTCAGTTTTCGAAATATCGGCCATTTTACAAAATGGCAAATATCTCAGAAACTAAGCGATATAGCCACAGGATGATAATTTTTTTAAATTCGCTATGTCTTCCGGACGGCCTATTTTTATCATGGCAGTATATTACTCTATCAGAGAAAAAGTTTTTTCTGTTTTGCCATATCTCGCGTGGTTTTCGAGAAACCGACCATTTCACAAAATGGCGCATATCTAGAAAACTTAGTAAAATAGTGCAAAACAGACAAAATTTTTGCAAGTCAAATTTAATGTTTTTTTTATTTTGTTTTAATTCGCAAATCAAATCAATCTTTTTTTTAAATCGCGAATTAAAAAAAATAATTATGTTTGAAATGATTTGATTCAATTGAAACAAATAAGATTCAAATGAAATTGTTTAATCTATGATAATTTTAAATCTGATTTAATAAATTGATTTATAAAATATTAAATTTACACAAAGAATTATTTTTTTTTCGCGAATTAATTCAATAAAGATTTATCATTTTCAAGGTCTGGTTATAATTACCGAATTTTTTTACAAATCCCGAACTTTGTAATATTTGATTGCTTTTATGTTTTTAGATTATAATATTCTACTGTTAGAAACGCTTTCCACAAATTTTATTTTAAAATGAAAGTTTTTTATGCCGCGAACTGGGCTAGAACCGACGACCGTCTACTTGTCAGACCACTGCTTTACTTCTAGGCTAAAGTGTATTGGATTTTTTATGGTCAAATTTTAAATTTAAATATTTTTCAGGTTTGAAACTTGAATATTTTTGTTTAAAAGTAATATAGCAGCCACTACAGAAAATAAATTGTGTCTTTTAATAAAATAAAAAATATTAAAAAAAAAAAATTTTAAATTCCTAAGGTTTTGGAACTGAGAACCCTAACACTAGTAGGCTGTGTCTCTACCCACTGCACCACAGACACTTACATTAAATTGTTGTTTAATTTTGAATATAATACATTTCAAAATTTTGTTATAATAATAACAATTTCGGTTACTTAATATTTTATTATAATTACAAAAATTGTGGAAATTAATGGTTGATTGCACTAATGTTGATAAAAAAAATTTCGACATTTATACTAAAATGGATTGGAAAAACTAATATTTTAGATAGAGCAATAATTTTTATTAAAACAGAACTAATATTAGATTTTTACTGCAAATTTTTTATTTAAATGATAAAATCTTCGATAAATTGTTGTTTGTTGGTATTAAAACTAATTAGAAAGCCCTATTTCTGGATGATACTGACACTGTTTCCTTTAATTTGATATTTTTTCTGTTTATAATTAAATTTAAGTACATACAATTAAATATTTCGAATAACAATACAATTTTGATAATTGCGATAGAATTTCAAACAATTTATTTTCTGTGTGTATTGTGACTGTGTTTGATCAACTTTATTTTTTTTTATAACTTGTGTTGTAATAATATGAGTTCATAAATCATATAATTAAATAATTTTAATTAAAAATTGTAATGCTTTAATTTTTGAAATTTAACCTATTTTAAAAAAGATATGAATTTGCAAACTCAAGACCCTCAAATAATAAACATTAAAATTTTCATGTAAAAATTTGATAAAGGAAGTGAAGATACTCTTCACAATCGACTCATGTCCAAAAATAGCACATACACTTAAGTCCAAAAATCGGCTTGTAGTGCGCTCTCATGTAGGTTCGATTATTACTGAGGATCGGATAACTCCTTTACCTTAAACACTCGGCATTGTTTCTTTTTCGTATTTTCAATTTTATTAACTTGATATTCCGGATTTTGTTTCGAAAGTTTAAGTTTTTTCATCAAGAGATATTTATGATGAATTTCGTTGAAATAAAAAAAATCGGCCAGCGAGCATAAATTAGCAAGTTTAGCAATGATGGTTGCTGTTGCTTGCCCGCGTGCTACATTTTTTAATTTTGAAGAATAAAATTTGGGAAAAAGACTTGAGAAAAAAAACAGCAAAGTTAGTTTTCAAATAGGAGTATTGTTGATTTATTTGTTGTGTAGAATTCTGTTAAAAGAAATAATTAAAAGCTGTCTAACACACTCAGGCCGAGTTTTTGGGATGTAAATTATCTTTAAACTCAGTTTATGGCAGTTTGTAACTGGCAAACTGCTTGTGAAATTTGGTTTGTGTTGTTTTATTTCAATGAATACCAAACTTCTATGCAAAGCAAAGTTGTTCCGACAAATTTATGTTCATAAATTTGGAAAATTGCTGACACAATTCGTTTTCGGTTTAACTAAATCAAGTTTAACTCACATCCCATAAACTCGGCCTCAGAATAGTATGTATTTTACTACTTGTAGTTAAATAAAATTGTTCCATTCAAAAATAAAGGAACATAGATTATTTTTTTAAAGAAGTATCTATTTTAACTTTTTTATACATTTGTTTGAAATAATTTACTGTCATTTACTAATTTTTTCAGTTTCATTTATTTTTTTCATTTGTTTGAAATTTAACAAAAATTTACCCACAAAACGAAAATTTGTGTTTTTTTTGTGTCCAGTTATTACAAATTTAAATTTTGTCTGCTGTCTGTTTAAAAAAAATAAATATTCAAAAAATTCCAATTTGATTTTTGTTTAAACTTTATACAATATCAAATAAATAATTTAATCATTTATATTCTTAAGGAATTCGTAGGTAAAATTTAACATTTTTTTCAACTAATTAATAATTTGTTTCTTACGAATATGTCAGTTGTTTAAACAACATTTAAAAATAAATAACAAAAGTAGAGTATTCAAAAACCGAAACCGAAAACCGGTCAATCGGTTTCGAATATTTTGTAAATTCGAAGGAAACCGAAAACCGGTCTTTTTTGTTCGGTTAACCGGTTTTTTTAATTACATCACCAACTGGGTTACTTGGTCTTTTTTATTTTTCGAACGCTTTTATATACGTTTGGTTATGAAGATAGTCTGATAGATTCGGATGAAGACTTAACTTTGGATATTCCAAATAAACAGTATTCAAAATACTAAAAAAGAAACTTTACAAAATCATTCATCATTATATGATGATTCCTTATAAATTGATAAATGCGACAAAAGAACTGAAAAGTTGGAAAATTTATATACTTATTATTTGACTGTTTGTCCAACATCTGCTATTAGTGAAAGAGTATTTTCCACTTCTAGCTTTATCAAAAGCAAACAAAAAAATCGTCTTAAAACGAAACATTTAAATTGCATATTATTTCTAAAATATTATTTTAGAAGTGAAAAATAGATTTTCTTTTTACATATTTAAAATGCAATATTAAAAAACTTATTTAATGCCAAACGTTTTAAACGTTCAAATTACATTTATTTTACCCAATTTACAAACTTAATGATCTCTTTTCATTTAATATGAATATAGTTTTAAAATATTAAATTTTAAGATATTATATTAAAAAATATTAAAACCAATAAATAATATATTGAAATGAAATACTATAAAAAAAATTATTTTTTTTTTTCAAAGAATGTATTTTTTTATTTTTATTACTTTATATATTAAATTTTGTTTTTTTTTTAATAATTAACAAATTATATAAGCTTTTTATTCAAATAAAAAAACCGGTTGACCGGTTTTTTCTGCAAAAACCGAAACCGAAACCGGTTTTTTTAAAATTCGATTTTTCGAAGAAAACTGAAACCGGTTTTTCTAAAAGGCCGGTTTTTTGAATACTCTAAACAAAAGCCATTTGATTTAAATAAAAAGTAAGTAGACCGGCTTTAAAATGAAATATTATTTCTTGTAAATCGGATTTTCTGTTATATTAACTAACAAACTATTAAGTGCACCCAATTCATACGATGATATAAAAACCCGTGACTTTTGCATGCAATTATTGCTACCGAGCGGGGTAGAGAAGCACGTTTTTCATTTTCCGTGCATATTTTTGTTATTTCTCTTTCCCACACATATGTATTCTATTTTGTTGATTCGGTTTTAGAGCAATAAAAAAATCACCATATAAATAAACATAACTTTAGAAGCAACTTTGAAAATGGAATTGAGAAAAAATTATGCAATTTCATTGTATAACTTGATTGCATGCAATAATTACATGATTACTGGCGAGTGACAGATAGGACGTTACCGATAAATGTCTAAGAATAATACACTTATTTAAAAATAAAAAAGAAAAATAATTTTTTTTTCTCAAGTGTTATTAAACCAAGTGAAGGTTTTATTTAATTTTCTATGAAGCACAATTAAATCACAGCTGGATTCCTATGTAGTATATAGAATGAATGAATTACAACATACCTACTTGCATAGAGCAAAATTAAATGAGAATATTTTAACTGTATACAAGAGAATTAAATGTAAAGATGTTATAAAATTTTTGTAAGCAAAAATAAATTTTGACATGTACAGATGTCTTTTAAATATGTCAAACTTACTAGTTGATGTTAGAATTCCTAAGACTATGAATGAGAACATATAATTTAATGTTTGTGATTTCTTTACGCTAGGACCGCTATTAAATTGAATGAAGAAATTTTTTAAGCACACAGAATCATATTTTTAAAATCTTAAAAGATAATAATGGCAATATTTATTTTTAGGGACAATATTTACTTATTCTGTCAGTGAAGGGCATTTTTTCAATTCCTATACACGCGTGTATAGGCTGCAAAATGCTCATTGCGCGACGTTGGCACAATAATTGACGCTCGGCTGTTGCTTTGTTGTCATTTCGTCAAAGTAAATCAAATCGGGTGCACTTGTTGAAGCAAGGTTACGCTGCGCATCTTTTTAAAATATACTTAACAAAATGTTTGTTGATAAATATGAAAACAAAAATTTTGTATAGTAATGATTTTTTCTTTTCTATTTTTTTTTTACTGGTAACAAATTAATTACAAAATCTATTAAAATAAATGATATTTCGTTTTTTTTTAATCTCTTAAAAATTAACTACAAAGTCTCTAGAAATATTTTGTTTATTTAAACTATCAGCCCATTAATTATAAAAAATGAAAATAAATTCTTTAAAAAAATCATTTTAAATAAAAATATTAACTGCAACACAAAATCGGTATTTATATGCAATTTATTATTTAAGTAAATGTAAAAAATGATTGAAATATACATTTCTTTGTATTTTAATTTTATTTATTTATTTTATATTAATCATATAATTACAAATCATATCCTAATACCCTAACCGAGTACTAGCAACAAAGGCCATGGGCTCGTTGTAGCGAAAACAGACCAGAGCCTCTGGTGGGAATCGAACCCACGACCCCCGCACTGATAAGCTAATACGCTAAAAACTAGCGGTCTTTGTATTTTAATTATTTAATAATTTAAAAAGAAATGTACGGATAACATTTTAAATAAACTACAGTCAGTTGCTGTAAAAAAATAAGAAAAGAAGATTTTTTTTTCAGTGTAAACCAAGTGATCCTCAAGTTTAACTTCTTATTTTCAAACAAAAAAAATTTAAGCTAGTTTTTGAGTTAAAGATATATAAACGTGCCCTAGCGATGTCCTGTGAAATCTGAAGCATAAATAATAACTTAGTTTAAAAGTAGAGGCTCTAATCTAGTTTTGTCGTTATCCAAAATTTTTTCTTTAAAAAGTTAAATTTTTTTAATTTCTCGGTGGAAACACAAACTTTAAAGGCAAAAAAGTAGTTATTTTAAGTCCATATATTTTTTCGAGGTCTTGTGCAAAATTACACTGATATAATTATCTTTATGGTATAAATAAATATCTGGATAAAAGCAATGAAATTACATTGATATTTGTCCACTGAAACTTTTTATTAAAAAATTTTATGAAAAATATAATTACATTTATTAAGAGTTTCATGCACTTAACGAAGAAGTTTTAGTAAAAAAAGTATTTTTTGCACTACAAATTACCGAAGAATTTGCTTTACCTTGGAATAGATTAATAATTTTTTCTTCTTTTGAGGGTTTTTATATGATTACCAAATTGAATAGTTTTATGTATTCCACAGATCAAGGAAATCAAAAAGTACTAGATTTTTTTCAAGTACATAATTATAAAATTCGTGATTAAATTCATTTTTAAAATTGTAACTCAATTTTAATGAATTTTTATAAAAGAAAATTGACGGGGTTCTAAACTTGTTATAAAGAAAAAAAATTTATAACTTGAGAATTTTTCTGTAGGAGCCCTGTGGTTCTATCACAGCAGCCGTTACTGGATTGGTCCATTGGGACAGGGACAGTGCCTGGGACCGGTTCTTTTTAAAAAAGTTACCGGTCACTTTAACATTTGCTTGTAATAGGAGGAAATTAATTAGGCTTTGTTACATCCCACAGAAACGACACAGAAGAACTGTCATAGGACTTTCACAAAAGAATCTGTCACAAAATTAACGTAAAAAATCCACTCACAAAACTAACACAGGGGTACCCTGATTTTCAATCAATTAAAAAAAATACAATTTAAATAATTGAATGGGCGTAATTAGGGCTTGAGCTTGTAACACTTTGCTTACAAAGCTAACTATCTACCGTCTAAGCTATTGTTGACAAATTGAGTGGCTACCCTGCGGGAAAAGGACCTATCCCGGGACACGTCACGTGACCGATTCATTGTGATAGGGATAGGTCACGGGACCGGTCACTATAACATGGTCTTGTCCTAGGTGACCCCCTCCCTGTGTGACATGTTAAAGGATTGTTCTAAAAAAACATGTCATGACTTTTAAACCGGTCACGTGGTAGGTACTTTAAGAACCGGTCCTCTTTTCACCAATCTCGTGATATGTATTTTCGGAACCAGTCCAGTTTTCACCTACCACGGGACAGGTCCCAATTCTCAAATGACCCCTTTTTTCTCGCAGTGTAGTAACAAAGTACTATTGTTTTAGAATTTGAAAACAAAAGGAAGATTACAAGACAAAAAAAGAAATATAAAAAAAACACTATATCGGTCACGGGATAGGTCTTTTGAGGTCAATTGTCCCATCATTCCATAGAAGTAACTAAAAATTGAGAAAAAAAATGTTAATAAAATTCAAATTATTATAAATTAAAACTATTTTAAAATTAAAAGGAAAGACATTTCAAACAAAAAACTGCAGCAATTTAAAAGCGCTTAAACCAAAAAACTAAAATTGAAAAAAATACTTAAAAATAATATACCAACGGTGGACAAATGTGACCCTTAGGCATTTTGTTTTTACTAGTGCGGCCCATTTGAAATTTGAAATGCGTATTTTTTCTAAAACTTTTTAAAATTTCTCTATTAAAATTTTTGAATCGAAAATTCTTTGGAAATTTCAATTCATTTAAAAAATACTTAAGCATATTTGTGCCACATCACTGATATGAATCTGTCCTTATTTTCACCAGTCACGGGGTAGAGTTTCCGGACCCATATTATTTTCTTCGAGCACGGAACAAATTACGGGGTAGGCACTTTCAAATCGGTTCTATTTCCTCATCACGGGGTAGGTATTTTTCAGACGACCTGTCTATTTTCACTTGTCACATGATAGGTCCTTTGAGACCAGTCTAGATTTCATTGGTCACGGGACAGGTATTCTAGCTTTAACTGATCCTTTTTACCCACAGGGAGAGTTTCGTTCAAGAAAAACTGAATTTAAGATCTATTTCTTATTTAAAATTTTTCTGTTGAATGCTATATGGATTTTTTTGTCGAAAATGGTCACCCTAACTTCTTGATGGTCTAAATAAATCGAAAATGATATGCTCCAAATTTTGTTAATTTCCCTGAATTTGTATTAATACATTCGATTTTTAGTCTTATATTTGCGTACGTAATATTATATTTACGATTATATAATTTTAATTTTGAAATTATTAACAAATTCATAAAGTTCAATATCCTTCTTATTGGAGCAGAAACAATTTACTGGTACTTGTTGCAATACAATATGCAATTTTCAAGTATTCAAATAAGAGATTGGTATTAAAATTGAGGAAAACACTTTACACTTCCCTACACAATCTACCCCACATTTTTTATTTATTTTTTTTTTGTTTATTCCTCTTATGCTATTTTTTCAATGACCACTTATTCACACATATCGTATATTACTTATGATTATTTTTGTTCGCAATGTGGTATAAAATAATATATATTTTTTTTTTTACAAAATCAAGTGGCTTTAACACTTGTAATCACAAAAATAAAAAAAAACATGTATAGAAGAAGAACTTAAACTCTTAAAACAAAATTGAAATTCAGGCACAAAAATCTATACATATGGCGCCCACACCATCCGTTCCAAAAACAAATTACGAAATTTAAAAAAAAACCTCAATAACACCCGCTAAAACCATCCCGCTAAAGCAACCAAAATATTTCATTGAGTAAAAAAAAAAACCCATTGTCAGCCACTTGGGCAACTGTGTTCTGATGTTTTGCAAAAAAAAAACAAAAGTTGTGAAGAAAAAAAATATACAAAAAAAAAAGCTGTTGATGTTGCAAGTGCTGAAGTGGCTGCTGATGTTGTAGCCTAGCTGGATGGGTTTGGATTGGATGATGAAGACGATGGCACAATGCTGCTTCTAACTTAAGCTAGAGAAGGTTATTCAAGTGTTGTTTTAATACACAATTTCCATTTCAATGTGAATGTGTATCCGTCCGATTTAAGTTTTTTCTAATTTAAAAATTATAATTTTTATAATCATGGACGATGTACATCTCACATACTAATTTTTGCAGATTAACAATAAATTTCACTATCAAAATATTTTAACTATAAGAAATATAAATTTAATTTTTAAAACTCTATTGGAAAAGTGAACAAGAAAAATCATTAAAGTCTGTTTTACCGATTTTTTTTTAATTACACTTAAAAAAGTTTGTAAGTTAAAATAACTGAAAATATCATTTAAAAGAAATCATATTTCATTTAAAAACCGGTCTACTTAATTTTCATTTAAATTAAATGCCATTTGTTATATATTTTTAAATGTTGATTAATCAACTGATATAATCAGTTAAAATAAATGTCAAAATTTTACCTACCAATCCTTAAAAAATAAATGTTTTTTTCATTTATTTAAAATTATTTCCGTTTTTGTATTTTTTTTTTTAATATACTCGTACAATACAAAATGTATGTATGCATATGAAGCTATAATCACTTTTTGTGTGAATGTGTTTATATATGTATGTATGTTTATGAAGTTCTTGTAATCTGTATTGAAAAATTTTGTATATATACAACCAATTTAAATAAAAAAACAAATTGAAATTTTTTGAATATTTTTTTTTTTTTGAAACAGACAGCAAACAAAATTTAAATTTGTAATAACTGTAACGGACACAAATAAACCACAAGTTTCCGTTTTGTTGGTAAATTTTTATTTAATTTCAAACAAATGAAAAAAATAAATGAAACTGAAAAAAATGGCAAATGATAGTAAATTATTTCGAATTAATGTATAAAAAAGTTAATATAGATATTTCTTTGAAAAATAAATGTATGTTCCTTTATTTTTCAATGGAACGGAAAACTTTTTTATTAAACTACAAACAGTTAACTACATAATATTCTGAGTGTATAAGAAATATGAATTTAATTTTTAAAACTCTATTCGAAAAGTGAACAAGAAAAATCATTAAAGTCTGTTTTACCGATTTTTTTTATTGAGAAATCTTTATCAAGATGAAAAAAAAAAATTTGAAGTAAAAAACGTCTTTGCACGTGAAAACAATTTTTGTGATGAAAATAAATTGAGGTGAAAAATAATTTCTGAAATGAAAAAAATACGTTGAAAAGTAATTTTTGAGGTGAAAATAATTTGGCGTGAATATAAAATATAATTAACCCCTAAAAGGTTTTATTTACCAGCGGTAAAAATAGAATTGTATTGAAATTCAATAAAACTTATTGTCCTTATGTTTGAGTTGGAAAAATTTGGTATATCCGTAGTCAGCATACCGAAATAAATTAAAAACGAAATAAATTAAAAATACACGATTTTTCGAATCTCGAAAACCCCAATCGCTTACAGCAAATGGGTAGATATTAAGCAAGTTTCAAATTTTTTAGCTTTCCCCGATTTTAAAATGTTTTTCTTAACATTTCCGTAGTGGCTCATCCAGTTCGGCTCTTGACTTTATTTTGACAAGTAATATTATTAATTTACACGTCAAAATTTTCTTGTCGATATCTTGTGAAGATATTGAAAACAGTATTGTCGTAATTGATTTTAACAAATGTGACGTAGATATATCGCTAATCAAAATTGTTTGAGTACACTGGTGGAGTATTAAACCGTTTGGGATCTGGCCGTGAATAATCGCATTCATTGACGTTTATTTTCAATGCAGCAAATAATATCGCGGGAAATGGATATATCGTATGTATCCATCAATGACATTATTAAAAATTATTTATGACTTCAGGCTTTTAAAAGCGTACCGAACACCTGCTTACAGTAGTTTCAAAGCAGAAACGAAAGAAAAAACATAGCTTCGCCAGTACTAGAATTATCCCCACAGACATATTCTGTCTAGTGATGAGAAAATTTTTACGCAACAATGAGAATTACAAAGTTTATTATTAATAGGCTGGCAGAAGCAGAATTGTTGCTAGATCTGGCCGTCCGCGGCGCATTGTACGAACTTTTAGAACTGTAAAAGCCTTAAATAAAATAATTCAACGATAACCTCTTCAAAAGCAAATATTGTCACGGTAAAGGTATATATCGTATCCATATTTCGCAATATTGAAGATGACTTAGAAGCTTGGGCTTAAAAAAGACATACCGGACATAGGAAAACCTAAAAAAAAAACATAGCCAAAAACCTAAAGTACTGCTACGCCAGTACGCGAATAATCCCCATAGACGAATTCATTAAACAGAATGATAACGATCGGGTGATTCATTCTGAATATTTTTCGATATATATTTTAAAAATTATTTGTTATTGAATAATTTAAATGTTTTGAGTAACACAAAGCGATCTATAATAAAAAAAATATAATAATTACACTCAGAAAAAAAGTTAGTAGAAAAATTTGTAAACGGTTTTCAATTCCACTTTACTATTTTTGTACTGATTTTTGGTAAAAAAAAATATTATTTAGTAATTTTTTGTTTGCTATTTACATTTTACAAATTACAGAACTTTTGCAAAATATTTACAAATTTTTTGTGCTAACTTCAGAAATCATTTTACAAATTTTCGAAAACCGATTTGCTAAAATTAGCAAAAAAAAAATTTTACTTATTTTAAAATAGTGGATATTGAAGGAAATGTTATTTCTAATAATTAAAACTTATACATACATCCAAACTAAAATTGCCTTAAAATGTTACATAGGTTGAAAAAAGTGATTGGAAGTGAAGATACGTTTCACAACCGACAATTTCAAAAAAGTGTAACAAGTGTATCTAAAAATAATTGAGTTAATTTGTGCATTTTAATAATGTAAATTTTTTATAAATTAAAAGTTTTCTATATTTTACAATTCATTAAGTTTACAACAATTTACTAACATTTACTAGCGCTTACTATTTTTTATACTAATTTGATTGTACTAATATGTATTAATAATATTAAGTAAGTTTTTTTTTGCTGATTTATGTAAACCGATTTTAAATTCCACTTTACAAAAAGTTTACTAAAATTTAGTAGTGGGTACTAATTTTTTCTATTAGTTTCATTGTGCTATACGTCAGCAGACATGTGTTGCTGAAATTAGCAAAAAACAAAATACCGCTGGGCTTAAATTAGCAAAATTTCCCGTAATAATAGCAAACCTGAACTGTTTTGGGTTGCTTTGGATATTAATCGGAAATCGATTAAATTAGGGCCTATTGTTTATATTTGGTCCAAGTCGATACTGATTAGTAGGTCTCTGACAGCATTCGAACTGGTTCTAAGAGTTTAAAGAGGTTACCATCCGGGCATCTGTAATGTTATGATTGGGATTCGCCTATGACGGTTGCTGGCCCCAAAAAATTTAGACATGGTCTATTAATGTATTTTTTTTTTTGAGAAATTGGCTTCACTCTTAACAGCACATTGCTCGAAAAATAAACCATAGACCTTTCAAAAATATTTTTCCCCAGCCCATAAGGCAAAAACGACTCAAATATGTTTAAAAATAATTTACTAAATTTATTTCGGCCATCTAGTAGTTCAGACCTGATGAGTACTTTGGACTAGAGAGCGTGCACTCAGAAAAATTTACGAACTAAAATTAAGTTTACACCTTACTAAAGTAAAATCTATGAGTTTTTTCTTTGAATTAATAAATATGCTTTAAAATAATTCAAATTTATTTGATTTTAGTTCACGAAAAATTTTTATTAAATAGTGAGGCATTTGCCTTAATTTTTCTTCTTTTTTTTTGATTTGTGTTAATGTTTTTTAAGAATGTCGAGAAATTTATTTCTTGTTTGTAAAAAATTTTGAATATTAAAAATATTTAAACTAAAAAATAAGTAAATTTAAAATTGCAGGTAAAGACAAATCCTAAATATGGAACTTAAATTGAGTTCAAACTTCTTACATTTAAGGGAATGTTTTCTTTAGCATTCCTAAAAAGGTTTAACATATTTTAACCCATACAATTCTCAGTTGGTTTATGGTTTAATTTTATATTGTATAATTTTTTTAGTTTAATCTATCAAATTTTAAGTAATAAATTTAAAATTTAATATATTTGTATGCATTC
This sequence comes from Eustalomyia histrio, assembly GCA_949748255.1. Lineage (NCBI taxonomy): Eukaryota > Metazoa > Arthropoda > Insecta > Diptera > Anthomyiidae > Eustalomyia > Eustalomyia histrio. Next base: position 27,151,335 of record OX456523.1, read on the forward strand.
ACGAAAATAATGTTATAATTATTTTCGTCAATATTTACATAGCAAAAAATTAATGAAACGTAAATTAAAAATTTTTTAAAATTAAAAATTTGTATTTCTTAAATTTCGTTTCATACAAAAACAAAGTTTATGTTACTTAAGCCAATTGTAGGTGAGCCTTTAGATTTTATGAGGCATCATCTTAAAATTAAAAAAAAATCATTGTTTATAAGAAATTTAAGAATAAATTTATACTAAATTTAAATAAAAAATATACTAAATTTTAGTAAACTTCCAAAACATTAACTTACTTTAAATATCTTAAATTTTAAATACTTTAAATAATTAAATTGTTTGTGCCAGTTTTTAAGGAAACAGTTAAAATTTTTGTTGGAGGCCAATCAATTTCCAAATGTCTTTAAATTTGGTTAAATTACTTAATATTTTTGGTAAATATTTTGGAATCTCTAAAAAGCGCATTTACTCGGGTAGTAGACAATTTTCCTGGCTAATCTAACTTTGGTTGAGGGCCGATGACGGCTATTTAAACAAAAAATAAAATTTTTAAATTTTTTTTAAAGTGTCTTGAGTTTTAATTTCAATAGGAAGGAATCGTATACGAGAAACTTAAAAAATACTTGGGGTTTATGAAAAGAATTTTAAAATTTATAATAATAACAAACCCCAAAAATGTTTAAAAAGCAAGTGATATTTTTTGAATTTTAAATAAAACTAAAAAAACAATTGGCACATCAAAATATTCAAATTTCAATTAAAATTGATATATATGGAATAATAGGTAGAAATGGTGTAAAATTTAAAATAAAAAATAACTTCTAAAAGTTTTTCTTTATATTAAACAAGATTTTTTTTTATAACGAGAAGTAGACTGTAAAACATAAAGTTAAAAATAACTAAAAAGGTAAATTAAAATGTGTAAAATATTATTTTAAGGATTTGAATTGATTTGAATTTTAGAATCAATTCAAAAAAAAAAAATAATATCAGCTGTTTCCTTAAATTTTATTCAACGATTTCTGTTTGTTGTTAAAGTAAAAAGCTCACCGCTATTTTAAGTCAGAGGGAGTGAGTTTTTTTGTTGTTGTTGTTATTTTCGTCCTTTTAATATAGCTGTTGTTGTTGTTGTATCTGTTATATACTACTTCCTTGTCTTGTATTTTTTATACTACGTATAAACCATTGATTGTAATCCACCCTGTTTGGTATGTGCCAAAATATACAACACAATTTTATATTTTAAATATTACACAATTAAATAACACAATTTTTTTGATGCTCTTAAAATTTAAACTTTTTAATAAAATTGACTTTATTTTATAAAAATTTGATTCAATTTCTTTTTTAAAATTTACCTTTTTTTTAAAACAATATTATTTATTTTAATTTGTTCAAATTTTTGTTATTTAACACTTTTTATTCTCAATTTTTTTTTTCTTGGAATTTCTTTATTTTTGTTATTAATTTTTTGGATTTTTTTATTCCTTTTAAACACTTACTCGCGCAAAATATTGTAAATTTTATTTATTTATTTATTTATTACCGTTATACCGTTTAACGCACTATGAAAACAACACCCGTTTTAAGTGCAAGTCACCATGCAACTGATTTTTAGCAAGAACCCGTATATTCAATGGATGTTAACAACGAGTTTTCAGTTCGGTGCTGACTTTTTTTCATAAATATTATGGTGAGTTTTTGTATCTCACTTGATTTTGAATTTTTTTGCTCGATTGCCACTTGCTACACACACAAAAATATTTTATTTAAACATACGGTTATGCGCGCCAGAAACACGTTCTATTCCTTTAACGTACGCGTAAAGACTAAAATTTTGTTTCCCTAAGTAATGAAGAGTTTTTCCAGCAAATTTGTGTGTGTGTTTAATGAAAGTGATGTCAATGTTTTGTAGGGAAGAAAACCGACAGTTTGTTATTAAAATTACATATAAGAAATATTTTAGTCATCTTTATGGTGACCAACACATTTGATAGTAATTGACAGATTTTTGCAGTACTTGACCCAAACTTTCTTTTCCAGCGAAAAGTTTCAAAGCGAGTGACATTTTTGGTCGTTCGAAATGTTTTTAGGCTAACAATGAAAAACACGAGTTAGATTTTTAAAATTATGTTTAGTTTTCAATATAAACTTCAATACACTTAGTTCAATAATTTTCTAGCAATTCTAGCACTTTTATTAAAATAATTTTCCTGAAGCTCTGCAAAATAATCGTATATAGCTGCAATTTCATCTTTATTTGAGGTCAAAGGCTTGCCAGTTAGAAATTTTTATAAATATAGGAACAAGTAAAAGTCGCAGGAAGATAAATAAGGAGTATAAGGTGGTTAAGCAATTCGTGGACTTCATACTCCACGAATTGCTTAACCTGTATGCTAGTGCGTTGTCTTGAAAAAATTTTTTTTTTGTTGTAAGTCACCTGGCTTCAGTTCATCCAAAAGTTTACAATAATATTCGGAATTTACTGTGTTACCTTTTTCGAAGATAATCAATCAATAAAATACTTTTTTAATCCCAGAAAACGGCTACCATAATCTTACCAGCCGATTGAATTGTTTTTGCCTTCTTTGGTTCACTTCTACCAACTTCAGTTCATTATTTTGATTGTTCTTTTGTCTCTGGTGTACTGTGATGGATCCACGTTTTGTTAACGGTTTTGACACGATGCTTAAACAATTTTATTTCCCTTAAATCAATTCAAACAAGCTTGAGAGGGATTTTTCATCTGTAATATTTTATCCGAAATAAAATGAACTCGATCATTTTAAATGCCTATGGCGGCGTTATCTATTTCACGCATTTTCCACCGACGATCGTCTTATACCATATCATGTACTTTCACTATGATTTCTGCTGTTGTTGCAGTTTTTGAACGTTCACTTCGCGGTTCATCTTCAATGCTTGTAGCCACACGTTTAAATTCAGCAACGCATTTTTTTTCTTTCGCATACAAAGAAGCACTTTCACCTAACACATTCACCATATCATTATGAATTTTTTGTCCATTATAAAAGAAATCACTGAAGCGTCTTTTTCAACAGCTGTTACTATACAAATAAGTTCCCAAATTGAAAAGAAATTTAACGTGTTTATATTACAGATAGAAGTTTCCAATACACTTAACTTTTTGCTGGCATCTCTGTGTCAGGCTAAGAAAATTTCGTACGACCCTCGTTGAACTTTCAATTTCTGTAACTTATATACGATTTAACAAAACACGACTAAAAAAAGATAAATTCGAACATATCCACCATGGAACAATCTGGTGGAAAATTATTTATTATATATTTTGATGAGAACCAAATTTTATCAAAATTTGTGACCAAAAATACATGGGCGGGCGGGACTAAATTTACTTAAAAACCGATTAATTGTCGATTAGTCCATCATAGTAGTGTATGATTAAAATGATTTATTCCCTATAAAATATATATTTTTAAAAGTGGATTTCTGGTATCGATAAACTTTCAACATTCTCAAAACTTAAAAAAAAAATACTAAAACTATATTTATCCTAACATTTGATGAAATAAATATCATATTTCACAATAATTTGTCTGACATATTAAAAAAAAAAATAAAAATCTTATGAAAATTATCAAAAATTTCCCAGGTGTTAAAGACTTACATTTGTCTTGAAATAGTGATAAGTGATTTAATCACAAAAATACAAAAATACATTTATTTAACGAAGAAATTACATATAAATACGGATTTACTAATACAGTTAAAATTTTTATTTAAAATGATTTGTTAAAAAAATATTTTTTATTTTTTTAATAATTTATTGTCAAATGAAAATAAATGAAATATTTATTATTTAAGACTTTGTATTTAATTTTTAAGATATTGAAAAAAGAAAAACGAAATACCATTTATTTTTACTGATTTTGTAGTTAATTAGTTAACTGAATAAATAAATAATGGAAATATCATTTGTTTCTACGGATTTGTGGTTAGTTACATAAATGACAAATAAATAAAAAATCATTAAGTATTTACAAATGTTGTAAGTTAATTTATTAACATTTAAAAATAATTGGAAAGTTCTTTTGATTTAACTGAGAAATTAGTAGACCGATTTTTAAGTTATTTATCATTTATTTTAATTTACATTTTCAGTTAATTTAAACTACAAACTATTTTGAGTGTGTGAGCTCAGCAATCAAATTTATATTCTTAAGGAAGTATTTCCAGATCAAATTAGATATGGTTCTATCTAGTTAGAAAGGATGCCAGATCTGATTATATATGATAAAATATGGCATAGGTGATATATAATATTATGGCCGAATCCAGTCATCTAGTGCCAAATCTGTTCATATCGAAAAGGGGTCTGGAAAACTGAGTGATTTTTATGACCAGATGAAAACAGATCTGGTGATATAAAATAATATCTGGTTCCTTATCTGTTCATATTTGCAAAGACATGATAAATTTTACAATCTCTTTGGTCAGATCTGGTACCAGCTCTAGTAAAGGATTTCTAGCATTTAAGCCATTTTCAAAGTCACCAAAATTAAAATGTATTTAAAAATAAAGGTGTTTTTATGTCTTATTTTCTTATCGAATCTGATTAGATATTACATTTCCAGATCAAATGTGATTTGATTTTATATTGTGCCTATATTAAATCAGATCTCAAATTTTTCCGCAATTTTGAGAACCAACTAGATCTGGTACAATTAGATCTAATGATATTTGGTATGATCTCATATTTTTTACATGGAATTTCCGACTTTTTCCTAAGAGTTAATATTCCTAATGGACGGCAGCTCTGGATGGAAATCATACACTCACCAAAAAAAGTCTTTAATGGCAAATAAAAATTTTGCTGTTATTACGGGAAATTTTGCTAATTTAAGCCCAGCTGTATTCTTTGCTAATTTTAGCAACACATGTCTGCTGGCATGCAGTACAATAAAATTAGTAGAAAAATTAGTTGTTGCTACTAAATTTTAGTAAACTTTTAGTAAAGCGGAATTAAAAACCGGTTTGCTAAAATCAGCAAACAAATTTACTAAATATTGTGAATATTAGTACAAAATTTTAAATTTATTTTTTTTATCAAGCATCAAATTTTTTTTTATTTTATTTATTTTTTTCAAAAAATATTTTATACAAAATTGAAAACAAAAACAAAGGCTTAAAAATCTTAAAAATTGTTAAAACATAAACGAATTAATCATTTTGTTTTTATTTGGTAATTTCTGTTTAGAAAAATATTTTAGTAATTTTTTGTTTACATCTAAGGTCAAATTTTAATTGTTTTTAGGGCTGATTTTTAGAACTAAAAAAACTTTTTAGTGCTATTTTAAGTGGATGTCCTATTTTCGGACACTAGTCGGTATATTCACTTCCGATCCCTTTTTTAATCTTTGTAACATTTTAAGGCAATTTAAGTTTGTAGGTGTAAGTTTTAATTAGAAATAACATTTCCTACAATGAAATGATTTCTGAAATTAGCAACAAAAATTTGTAAATGTTCTGTAAAAACTCTATAATTTGTAAAATCTAAATAGCAAAAAGATTTGCTAAATAATAATTTTTTTACTAAAAATCAGTACAAAAATAGAAAGTGGGATTGAAAACCATTTACAAATTTTTCTACTAACTTTTTTTCGGATTGTAGTTAATATGGATATCAATTATTTTTTTCTTTTCGGGAGTAAAGTACCTTAAATTTCAGACATGTTCCAACAGAAGTAATATTACTTTTTTTAGCCGTTGCGTTAACTCCTTAGACATGAGATAGGGCCGCTAAAAAATATTTGTTTATTAATTTTGTCTCAGAAAAAAAATCACTTATTTAGCAACATTTTCATCTGCTTTGATTGTGGTTTAATTGACAAGAATTTAACTGCAACGAGTTTTATCACTCGTTTGTTTTTTTATTATTATTATTCTCAAAACTTTCTCTCTTAATCTCTTGCTTGTATTTCTACTCTCTGTTTTTACTCACATTTTATTGCATACCATAAAAGTGTTCCCATTACAATTGTTGCTTTTCAAAAACTATTCCCACAATCATTGGCTATATTATCATACAGAATTTTGTTTATGTTGTTTGTTTGTTTGTTCTGTTTTGCCTTTTTCTAGTTTTGGTAACAATACAAACGTTAGTTTATGTTTCTTATGCTTAACTGGATGTTAATTTATGCACACACACACACACACACTCGTGCACACTTATTTATAAGAAGAGTAATTTTTAAATGGCAACCAATTTGATTTTTGCGCTCTGATATGTTTGTAAAAAGCATCCGTTCCCATTTCCGGTTTCCGCTTTTATGCTACAACTTTATTATACAAAAACATTTAGAAACATTAGGATGTGTTCTTTTATAAATCATAATCAGAATGAAAATGAAAATGAAAACAATGTTTAACATACTTACAATGTTTGTTGTTAAATCGCAATTATTCATGAAATTACGTTTTAATCCTTATAAATAGAAACATAGCATGACATCATTTGATTGCTGCAAAACTGAATATATAATTTCCCCCTTTTTTTCATAGAACGTCTACTGTCTAAAGAAGGCGTTCCTTAAATTTTTGTTTTACAATTTACAAAAATAAATGTTTCTACCTTTATTTGGATGAGTCTGCCGTATTTGTAGAAATCAAATCAGATTTCTATCAATCATTTTAACTTCCTTTAAGCCAGCTAATCAGCATGTTTTTTTACCGCCATGTAAATTTGTGACTCGTGGGGTAGCACAAAAAAAAAAAAGATTGACAAAAAACATCATTTGTCATTTCCTTGTTAATCGTTAATTTTCAAATTGTATTTGGTTTTTTTTTATACACTTTATATTTAAGTGGTTTTTAAATGGAAATTTGAAAGAAATTTATTTTTAAAGTGAGCGTGAAATTATGAATGTAAACAAAGAAAGTGTAAATAATTTAAAAATAGTTTCATCCCTACTTTAACATTGTAGGGATGTAATCTATCTTAACGGGACTAAATTTATATAATTTTCCAGTTCAATTTGAATCAGTAAATGTGATCAATTTAGAAGTACGTCCATAAAAGAAATAAATTTGTATATGGAATTTTAAATAATATTTGCAATTCCGAAACATTATTTCTTTAGTTGCTGAGATAGTAAACGGAAAAGTAGCATGAAATTTTAAGATTTTCTATTGTTAATACTTATGGCAAGGAGGGAGAAATTACCTCCTTATTATGTGACATAGCACGCAAAGAAAAAACATGGTTGGGAGAATCATATTCGAAGAGCATCATATATTTTTGGGTTTATGATTGTGCCAAACATAGTCGTACTATATTATGATTATCATATTATGATAATAAAATATCCATAATTTTACCATAATACTGACCCTACAGTTATATTATGATCCAAAAATTACCATATTATGATTCTAAATAAACATATTATGATGGTGAATTTATCATAATATGATTGCATGTAATCATAGTATGCTCAAAATCTTATTACATTATATGATCCATATAAAATCTTTATATAGAATCTTTTTGACAATGAATTGATTATTGTAAATAATATTACATGTATGAGGAATTTTCGAAAGAAACCCTCAAAAAAAATCTTCCAAAGTTTAAAAAAAAAATAAACTGGATCTTAATAGGACAATTGATGAAATGTTTTAATGCCACATTTTCTACCCATCTGATATTTGTCCAGTTTTAGAAAACAATATATGATTGTTTTTTTAAGACATTTTGGTTTTTATGAAAACAAGACAATGCCCGTATTATGACTGTAAATGTCAAAGTCATGTTTTATTTGATGTATAATTATTCTTTGATTGTTGCCAGCATTTTATGGTTGCATAATTATCATATATTTTTCATAGTCAGAATATTTGTTACCACAGTATGGTTACAGCCAATCATGTTATAAAATAGAAGGTGGCAATCATAAAATAGTGAAATATTTACTATAATAATAATGGTAGCGACCATGTTGATGGTTAGACAACCAATAATATGGTTGTGACAACCATACCCGATTGCAGCAAGTACAATATAGTAGCAGTGATCATGTTGCTCACGCAGAGAAAAAACATGGTAGCAACATAATCACTGGTACTATAGATAGAAAAATTTTTAGATTCTATCAACTTTTGTTTTAAAGTAAAATTCTCAGATTCTGCAAACTATTTCTTAGATAAAAATTTATATATTCTTACAAAACAACTTAGATTCTAAGGTCTTTTTTTTTTTTAATACAAATTTCTTAAATTGAGAGGACTTTTTATCATAAAAACTACTTAGATTCTAACGAATTTTCCTTAGAATCTAAGAATTTTTCTATTACAAAAAGCTTATACAATCTGTGTGTTTTTTTTATTAATAAAAAGTCCTTAGAATTTTAATTTTTTTAAGTATGTTTTCTTTAAAAAAAGTCTATAGAATCAAAAAAGATTTCTTGAAATTTTTTCCTTGGTAAAACCATTTCTTAAAGAATTATTCTTAAATGTAAAGAACTTTTTCAAAGCTTCGAATTATAATATAACTTTATGAACCATATTATAATAAAATTATTTTATTTTATGACCTGGTCGCTCGGGTCACACATTACCAAATAATGGGTTAAATAATGTATAGCCATAGGGACCTATAGATGACTTTACACCTTCCTTTATTGATAAATTTTACAGGCGATGAGCCTCAAAGTAATGTATATACCCATTACTTCAGAGGTGATAATGTAAGCGGTTACTTATATGGTTAAGAGAATGGAAAAAGTAATGTGTCTAAAAATAGATTTTTAAAAAAGAGAAATTTTTATTGAAAAAAATTATACAAATATTTTATTTAAAATATTTGTAATTAAAAATAATGTGGTCAAGATGGGAATCGAACCAGGGAAATCTGGTTGCCAGCCAAGAACTCTACCCACTGAGCTAACGAAGCATAAAGTATTTGATTGCTTTAAAATTCAATGAATTGTTGTGCTTCGTTTTTTTGCTAGTGTTATCAAAACAAACAAACATAACCCTTTTGCTTACAAAAAAACACAAAGTAATGTATCTAAAAATAGATTTTCAAAAATATTTCAATTATTACATTAGATTTATAAATCATATATTACGTAATCAATAATCAGTAACGTATTACTTTATGCTTGCAAATAATGAAAAAGTTAACGAGCTATCATTACAAGGTAACGCATGAGAATATCGCACCCATTACCAAAGTTTTGCTGAGAAATTAAAGTACGACTATGGTTGGAACAATCATAATCTCAAAAATATATGATGCTCTTTGAATATGATTGCACCAACTATGACTTTCGTTTGTACGACATTTCACTAAACTATGTTTTTTAGGACTTTTTCTGTGGCAGTGAGAGCAAAATTTATGTTATTTCTGCCACCACCAAGTACTGGGCAGCAAAATAAAATGGATGTTATTCTTTACGAATCTCTTTTTCAGAACATCCAAAGATGTTAATAGTGGAAATTTTTCGATTTGTTAAAAATAATTTTAAACAACTTTCAAAATGTTGATATTAACCCCTACTTATGTAGTCATAAAAATAAAATTTTTTGTAATTTTTTGGACTTATTCTGTGACAGTGAGAGCAAAATTTATGTTATTTCTGCCACCACCAAGTACTGGGCAGCAAAATAAAATGGATGTTATTCTTTACGAATCTCTTTTTTAGAACATCCAAAGAAGTTAATAGTGCAAATTTTTCGATTTGTTAAAAGTCATTTTCAACAACTTCTAAAATGTTGATATTAACCCCTACTTATGTAGTCATAAAAATAAAATTTTTTGTAACAATTCCATTAAAAATCATATTAGTTTTTTAATTTTAATATTTATTTATAACAATTTATAATTATAGTAAAAAAAAAATAATTATTTAGTTGGTCCATAGTTGGTTAATTCCAGCAGTCATTTAATGCCTTATTGAAAACATATTTTGCATACCAGTGATATCCACTTTGTCCTGGTCGGAATAATAATTCTTGGCGTGTTTAAAATCACATTTTTAACTTTAAAACAAATCCACTCCCTATTTTTATTTTGTAGTCCCTATATTTAACAACTTCCTTAAACTACTGAAAAAGTCCAAACTACTTCCTCCCAATGACACAAAAATGTTAAAATCATTGATTATTCACCGAAATTTTCACAACTTCGGGTTCAGTAGATGTAATGTTTAACTACTTCTTTCTGCAGGCGGTAGAATTATTTGACTGACATTGAGCAATGGAAAATAATAAAGAATACAAGGATGAGTAAACTGAAGGAATGAAAATAAATATATGTTTTTATAAAAACTCTTGATTAACTCCTCAAAAAGAAACCCTATCAACAAATCCCTGCATATCCTAAGAACCACTCTATACCTGGACCATATCTTGTGGAAAATATGTTTTAACAAGAGTTGGAAAAGTATTAAATACTTGTTTATTGGTATTGACTCAATTACCTTAAAGTATTAGGGTGAATCAACAAGTCCGTGACTTTTTAAATGAAACACAGTTTTTTTTTGAAAAAAAAAAAATATTTTTCAAGATAATCACCTTTTAGCTCAATACACTTAGTCCAACGTTTCTACAATTTTTGTATCCCTTTCAAGAAATAGATAATAAGACGAATTAGGGGGTAATTCGTGGTCTACTTCATGGATTTTTGCCATGGAAACTAGGCTGTCACACGATTCCGTTGGTGGTCGATTGTGAGCAAACGCGGAAAGCTTTCTCATACCCAAGTGATCGTTCAAATTTGAAACCACTGAGCCATGTGAGATGCCTGTGTCTTCCACAATCTATCTCATATTCAATCTACGATCGGCCAACACCATATCGTGAATTTTTTGAATTGTTTTGGGTGTAGAAACCTCAACTGGGCGTCCAGAACGTTCGGCACCTTCCGTGCTTGTAAGGCCATAACGAAAGTCAGTAAACCACTCTTTTACCGTTGAAATCAGCATCACCATCATCTTCTGCTGTTTAAGAGGCTTATCGAACAGCTTAGTTGTTCAAGTTTATTCATACAGTCAATCTCGCTGGAATCTGATGGACCTAAACCTTCACATTGGCCTAACGCTATAACCAGGATTATGACCTTGTTTTGAGATGATGAGAACTTAATATATGCTGTTTTGCTGAGGTTCCTCCAAGGACTGTGGAACAATATAATGTGTAGAGTTAAAATCTTCGAGCCACCCAACCAAGTTCAGACGCACGAGTTTACGAAGCTGCAGATGCACAAGCTGTGAAACTTGTAATACGTTGGTTTTAGCATGGGCTATGAAATTTTCAGGATGTTCAGAGTTAAAAGCATAGACCTAGTCATAAGTCAATTACCTTGGTTCCCCCGCTCAGTTAACAGAACAGTAGTCCATAGAAACATTGTAGTAGACAAACAAATAGTTTATCCGTTGTCATTCTTTGTAACCAAATTTAATCGCAAGTCTCTAGGGATATTTTTCACTGGGATTGGTTTAATTTTATAAATACAATTGCAAAAGAATTTTCTGGACTGCAAAGAAATACATTTTATTTGAATTCCTGGTAAAACTTACCGTAATAGAAACGCTTGTTTAAGTGAACCAGACCATTGTTACTAGTTGGTATTTTGGTTCGTCTAGAGTTGCCCTCTTTGAATAATTAATCTGGCTTATCAATAAAGAGCTAAGTCAACTTGAGTTCGAAGACACTCCATTCCACTATCCGACGATAATTTTGGGACACTTAGTTTCTATTAGGAGTGATTTTATTGCTAATGTTTTCTCACACAAGGGCGGATCAATAAGTCCGTGACTTTTCGAGCTTCTCTCGTAGTTATATGGTATACAACGCTGCTCCCATCAAGTACCACCTGTTAATAGACTACTGTCAAATTTTGAGCAAGTTCAGTCATTTACTTTGCGTTTAACAGCAGGTCCATAAAATAGGCATTTGTTTGATCAATAATTTCATCGTTGGAGCTAAATCTCTTTCCACCGAGCCATTTCTTTAGGTTTGGAAAATAGTCACTGGGGCTAAATCCGGAGAATAAGGCGAATGAGGGGGCAATTCCTAGTCTTCTTCATGGATTTTTGCCATGGATACTAAGCTGTCACACGATGCCGATGGTGGTCGATTGTGAGCAAACGCGGCCGCCATCTTGCGAAAAGCTTTCACATACCATAGTAATTGTTCAAAATTGAAACCACTGAGCCATGTGAGATGCCTATGTCGTCCACAATGTATTGCCCACCATATCGCGAATTTTTTTCAATACTTTTGGGTCTAGAGACCTCAACTGGGCGTCCGAATCGTTCGGCATCTTCCGTGCTTGTAATGCCTGGTTTTCATTATGTCATATGAACTGACAACAAAAACTGACTCAAATGAATTCTCGTCATTTTGTGTCTAATGCGTTTTCATTACATCTTAAAAACTGACAATAAGTCAATAAAGCAGAGCGTGTCAAAGACTATGTCAAATTTTGGTGTCAGTTGACTGACGCGCCGTTTTCATTACAAAGTCAAATATGATAAGGCGAGCGAACAGCTGATTAGAAAATATTAATTTGTGTTCAATAAAAAGTGGAAAAAATTTAAAAATGATAAAAAAAAAACAAATGGCTTTAGCTAGTGCTGCGTTTTGTGTTATTACATTACCATTTCTTTTTTTATTTAAAAAATTTCCATTGAAATTAATTTTTACAGCAAAAAAAACAGAAATAAATAACAGCTTTGCGATCGTCAAACAAAAAAAATTTACAACTTGTCAATTTTATTTTAGATAAAAAATGCTGCCATATCTGTTGACAAACTGAAATTTGACGTTTTCACTTGTCTGTCATTTAAGACGGCAGTTCGTGTGCATAACTGACTGCAAACTCAGATGACACCATATGACAACCCGTTTTCATACGATTGCCAATAATTTGGACAAATTGACAATAAAAATGACATAGTGAAAACCGTGCATAAGGCCACAACGAAAGTCAGTAAACCATTTTTTCACCATTGAAATCGATGGTGGAGAGCCCCCATAGTATTTATCAAGCTTTTCCTTGGTTTGATTGAGGGTTTTTTCGCAAAAAATAATGTTTAATGAACACTCGAAATACACTTTTTTCCATTTAAAAAAAATCCACGAGGTTGTATGTTTTGAACAGCTGTTAAACGCAAAGAAAATGATGGAACTTGCTCAAAATTTGACAGTAGTCTATTAACAAGTTTTACTTGATGGGAGCAGTGTTGCATTTCATATAACTACGAGGGAAGTTCGAAAAGTTACGGACTTATTGATCCGCCCTTGTAATCCACCTAAATCTCTGATAAATAGCTGTATATTTCTTTCAATTAATTCGTTGCTTTATTAACTTCAAATTCCAATATAATAACAATAAAATTAATTGAATATGCAAATAAAAATAAAGCAAATGTGTTATTTAATATGAATAATTTTAAAATATAAAATTCATCTAATTGAGGCCATAAAACGTCGTATTCCAGCATTGAAACTGATGATGGGAGCTGCAATAAGAATTAAATAAATTAAACAAGCAAATATTTTAAAAATCTATAAAAAAAAAGTAAAACTAACATTTCATACATATAATACCTTAAAGAAATATGACTCTTCACGATTTAAGAATAAATCTTTAACCTTACGCTGACTACGTTGACACAAATAGGACACCAATATTAACGAATACAACTCTAAAGCAATACTTAAACTATATATAATGAAAGTAGTAAACACATGATGTGTTGTAACATAATAATCTAAAAGAGCATAAATATTACAAAGAATTGTAATAAAATTTACTAATATTACAAGAAATATGCCAAATTGAACAGTTTCAATGACAACACATATAAGATGATGAAGAGCGTTTTGTAGAGAAATTAACTGAGACATTTTTAAATCATTCAAAATATTAACTGAGAGTTTCAGTTGATATTCCAGTTGTAAGGACAACACAAGTAAGAGAAGGATAGACATGAAAACGGATAAGGAAAATATAGCACTTAACTCTTGTATATATTGAGTAAATAAGAAACCCACTATACTTCGGGTGGACAATCTTGAATAAGCGCTGACAATGAAGGGCACAGCCAACACCAAATTATAAATAAAAAATCCCACTTTAAGTAGCAATGCCACAAATATTTTAAATCCTACTAGATCCTTATTTAATTTTTCAAATTTCTTTATGAGTTCGTTAAATTGATTTAATATTTGTACTATATTTTCACGATAATAAATTAGAGTGGCCGTTATTAAAATGGAACATATTAAATCTGTAGTCATAGTAAATTTAGCTATAATCGTAAAAATATCATCTTGACCTTGTCTGGTGTTAGTATACAATTCAGAAGATATTATAATCAAAATAGGTGATGATATTGCATAAGATATACATAAAAATATGGACATTCCTGTAACCAAAGGATGTGTACGGAATTGCCATTTTACTGATATTTCTGGGGCAAAATCATTAGATGATGACACTAACTTTGAGGAATCTTTAAAGTATATAAATGGTGCCATTAGTATGATTTGATTTAAAGCAATCATTACACGTATGATGATAAAAAATATTTTATTCCACCAATGACGCATATTAGACATATGACGTGACCTGTGACAGTTACACAAACTTCTAGACATGATGATAGGGATGATGAGCAAGTGTAATCCTTAATTTTTTTTAGAGTTGTTTCGTTGTTTTCTGAAAATACACAAAATTGTGGCACATGTAACAATCAGTGGTTTTAAAGATTTTGTTGTTGATTTATATTTATAATAATTTTAAAATTTAAAGAATGATATCTAAATAGGAATTTTTATTCAAATTTTACTTAACCCATGTAAAAATCTAAATATTTATGTATGAACACGATCACACATGGGCCGGTATATGATCATACATGGGTATATATGATCATGTAAGTTTATGCATAGTTCAATATATGATGGTGCATGATCTCATATATTTCCACATATTTTCGGATCCGAAATTTTAGAGTATATGATATCACGCATATGAAAATCAAAATATATTTTTATGAACATACATGATCATGAAGGGAGTCCAAGATTGTATGGCAATTTTTTTTTTAAGGAAGTTGAAGAGTTTCAAGGTCCACTTTGTTTCCTTTCTATATAAAACTAATAAATATAAAGTTTGGGGGCAATTGGATAAAGGAAAGTCGAGACGGAATTCGATTGAAAATTTCAAGTGTTTATATGAAAAAAAAAATACTTTTATTCAGTTTTTAGGAAAATTTCTTTCTATATTTTAATTTATTCAACAATTTGTGTTTTTTTAGTGCCCTTAACCTTTGTCCAGCGGAAAAATTTTACAACGTTAAAAGGCGGTATGGGTACAATTGTACCCTTATATACTTAACACGATATGTATGGCTTTTCCTATTTATATAATTAAATTATTCTGTTCTTATTTAATAAACAAATGATAGAACAGGCCCGTGGCTAAAAAGTATATAAAAGTTTAGAGATGTCAAAAAATTTTAGATATCTAGTATTAACAAAAAAAAAGTTATTGCAATTCAAAAACGAAAAAGGTACAATTGTACCTCTTCCGCCGGACAAAGGTTAAAACAATTAAAATTTCACCTTAAAATCCAAAAAAAAAACTTACTAAAAATATTTTTCAAAACAAATATTAGCTTAACTATTTTTTAAACCTTTAATTTTTTTTATCATTTTGGCTAAAATATTTTTTTAAAAAAAATTATTAAAAAAAAATGTTCGATCAAAAAATATAAATTTTTATATTCGTGTATTGTATAGGGTAGTTAAATTTTAAGGGCCGATGTTGATTTTGAATAAAACACAAATTATTTAGGAAATTGTCATTTCTTTTAATTATGATAATATGGTATGGTTCAATTATGAATGGAACAAAATATCGGCCAAATGGCCGCAGCGACCTCGTCGGCAGACCGATGGTCCAAATTTTCGATGACGCTGAGGCATAATTGAGGTTCTATGCCGTTAATGTGCCGAATTATCTCATCCTTTAACTCTTGAATTGTTGCTGGCTTATCGACGTACACCTTTTCTTTCAAATAACCCCAAAGAAAGAAGTCCAACGTTGTCAAATCACATGATCTTGGTGGTCAATTTTCATCGCCACCACGGGAGATAGCACGGCCATTGAATTTGTCGCGCAAAAGAGCCATTGTATCGTTAGCTGTGTGGCAAGTGGCACCGTCCTGTTGAAACCACATATCGTCCAGGGTCATATCCTCAATTCCATCATCATCTCGCGATAGCGAACACCATTCACGGTAGATGCTGGGACGACCTCATGACAACAGCAATGTTTTTCGCAGAAAGAACTGGGCCAGCATGCACAGGTGTTTTCACAGACCCGGTTTGCTGAAATTCGCCCACAATTCGCCCACAAATCACGAAGTGCACGATATGCATTTTGATTTGAACGCTCATTTTCATAATAAGCCTGAATAACTTTAACGCGTTACTCCATTGTGTATCTTTCCATGGTTCAAATTGAGTTAGTCTGAAATTGAGAAATGTCAAATGAAGTGCAGAAAAGACTTGACGTTTATGTGTGGTTCACATTCAACATCGGCCCTTAAAATTTAACCACCCTTTATCTAAATATAATTGATTTAATGTATGCATTTTAATAATTTGTACAGCAAATTACTAAAATTTAGTAATTACTAATTTTGTATACCAATTTTATTGTACTAATATGTAAAAATAATATTTTGTAAATTTTTTTTGCTGATTTTAGCAAACCGATTTTAGACTCCACTTTACAAAACGTTTCTCCAATTTTTGTATCCCTTCCAAAAAATAGGATTTTTCGAGGTCCAAAAAATAGGCATTTGTTTGATCAATAATTTCATCGTTGGAGCTAAATCTCTTTCCACCGAGCCATTTTTTTAGGTTTGGATTCTAAATCCGGCGAATGAGGGGGCAATCTTGCGGAAAGCTTTCTCATACCCAAGTAATCACTCAAAATCTGTCTTCCACAATCTATCGCACATTCAATCTCCGATCGGCCAACACCATATCGTGAATTTTTTCAATTGTTTTGGGTGTAGAGACCTCAACTGGGCATCCAGAACGTTCGGCATCTTCCGTGCCTGTATGGCTACAAGGAAAATCAGTAAACATCTTTTTTACCATTGAAATCGATGGTGCAGAGTTCCTATAGTATTTATCAAGCTTTTCGTTGTTTTTTTTTTCTCAAAAAATAATGTTTAACGAGCACTCGAAATTCACTTTTTTGCATTCTTAAAAAAAAATCCACGAGGTTGTATGTTTTGAACAGCTGTTAAACGCAAAGTAAATGACGGAACTTGCTCAAAATTTGACAGTGGTCTACTAAAAGTTGGTACTTGCATTTTATATAATATATATGCAGTGTTGCATTTTATATAACTACGAGGGAAGTTCGAAAAGTCACGGACTTATTGATCCGCCCTCGTATCAGCTATCTCCTGCAACTTGTCTTTATGGTCTACCAAAACTATTTTGTAAACGTTTTTGATGTTTTCCGGTATCACGACCTCTTTTAGACGACCAGAACGTTCTGCGTCATCACTGTTTGTACGACCACATTTAAAGTCAGCAAACCACTTTTCTACCATGTCTCGATGGAGCAGAATCACTTATCAAGTCAAGCTTTGGCTTGAACGGTGTTTTTTCCCATTAAAAAGCAATGATAAATCAACACAGGAAATTGCTTTCAATCCATTGTTTTCAAAATCGCAAAAGTAGTGTCACTAAAACAGCTGTAACTTGTTCACTAATGAACGAATCGCAATTGCATTATCTAAAGGTTGGTAGTTCCAAAAAATCATATTGATTTTTCATTAATAGCGCCACCTGCTATGTGTAATCCTACGAACTTTTCACACCATGTAATATTAGCAATTTTTCTTTTTATTTATTGTAGCAGTCTGAGCATTAACGAATGTTTCGAAAAATAGCTACCGTATTTATAAGAAAATATTAAATTTCATAATAATTAATTCTAGGAGCATTCAGCAAGAAAAAATGTTTTATAGACTTTTTTCCAAAAAGTGTTTTATGGTTAGATTTTTTTTATATATTTTTAGAGATCGAAGAAGCCTACATTAATTTAATGGAAATGTGTTTATTCTAGCCAAAAAAAGAAAGTATCTTGGAATTTCATTTTGTTTAAAAAAACTTATATTGATTTATGTTGTTTTGTCAAATGTCCCCGGAATTATTACAAGAATTTGTTACCATTGCGATTTTATAATTTTTGTTAACATACATTATTAAATTTATAAATAAGTTAATTCTTTTAAATTCTGTTTACCAATGTGTTCTTTTTTTAAGATTTGTCACTAATTCCTGTATGTTTCTTGTTGTTGGTTTTGTTTTTTATTTATTTTAAAATCGCGTGCTATGTTTCGATTTTAGTTTTTATAATGCGTCATTTTTTTTTTTGTTGTATTCTTCTTCTTGTTAACTTTTTGTACTTTGTATTATTATTATTATTATTTTTTTTATTTGTCTTTATTATAAACGGATATCTGGTCGTGTTCCGTATAGAAACGAAGTGTGTGTTGTGTCCTTTTATCCTGCCACTCACACTGTGTGGTTATGTTGCAGTTGTTGAACAATATTTGCGACACAATTCAGGGATATTTGTCTGTTGCTTGACTGTATTTTAGTAGTCTGTCTGTCGTATGTGTTATGTGTGATTAATAATTGAAAGTATTTAAATGGACACTTGGTTCATATTGAGTCATTATTTATGAGCTTTGGGACTTGAATATTTTTAATTTTATTATTTTTCCGTTTTTTTTTTGCTTTTATATGAATGGATGTGTGTGTGTGTGTATGGCAGACATATTGTTTGTTTGCTGTATTAATGCACTATTTTTTATTTTATTCCGTATAAAACATGTATTTTTTTTGTCGCTAAAAACATGTCGTCTGCAATTGTAAAAAAAGGATTAGTGATGTTTTTTGTCAATTTTTTTTATTATTGTAGTCTTCTAGTTCACATAAAACATGTTGCTACAAGTTGTCATTTCCAAGCAGATTGAAGATATTTTTTTTTGTTATTTTCAAATTGGAATTTATTTTGATTCATGTTTGGTAATGTAGCAAAGAAATTGTCTTTGAATTTTTTCAATATATATTTTTTTTGGGTGTAGAGGGGGGATATTTTTAAAACGTGCAGAATTGGATTATTGTCTGGCAAAGTGGAAAATGTTTATGATCCTTGTGCTATTAAAGAGTTTAATGGTCGTCTTCCTAAGTAAAAGTAATGCACTCGAAATGCACTACGCGCAACGAGTTCAAAACTACATTAACGTGGGGTTTCCACAAAACCTTCGTCGTGAGACGAATAAGTGACTGCATTTGTTTGGTTTTTGTATTGCAAGTAACATATTTTAATATTGTACACTTACCAAATAAGTCTGTAATGGCAACTGAAAATTTTACTGTTACTACGGGAAATTTTGCTAATTTGAGCCCAGCGGTATTTTTTTTTTGCTAATCTTAGCAACACATGTCTGCTGATGTGTAGTTCAATGAAATTTCGAGAAAAAATTAGCTGCCGCTACTAAATTTTAGTAAACTTTTTGTAAAGTGGAATTTAAAATCTGTTTGCTAAAAACAGCAAAAACATTTACTAAATATTATTAATATTACAATAAAAAAAAAAATGAACTAAAATTTAGAAAAATTAACTTATTTAGAGGAAAAATTTAAATGAAAACGGCGCCAGACACTTTTTACCAATATTTAATAAAATTTTTCTTGAAATTAAACAAATGAAACAAATTTTACTTAAAATTTGGTCAAAATTATAGAAAAATTTTACTACTAAGAAGTAAATTTTTATTAGAAAACAGTAAAATTTTCTTCTAATAAGTTCATACATCATCTAAAGTTGTACTGTTAGTTAGGAAATGTTTCCTTGGTTTTAAGAAAAATTTTATTTATTTAAGCTCATTGATACTAAAAACTAGGACTTAAATCCCTAAAAATAAGAAAATATTTTCTAACAACAAGTTAAATAGCACTTCTTTTAACCCTCGAAGTGGCACATGGTTCTGGCCAGACATATTTAATTCTTATGCTTCAATTTAGCATACTTCTATTTTAGGTACATGGCTGTAATTTCAGGTAATCTCCCAAAATATTGTTGGCTTTCGATGTATAAATTAATAATTGAAAAAAAGTCCTTGGAACAGGACAAAAAAGCCAAATAAAAAATCTTCACCTTACTTTTGGTACATGGTGTCTGGCCAGACCCCTATGCATTTTGTATGAACGCATAGGCAAAGCACATGGCACGAATTGGAAATTTGTATTTATTTTATTCTTTTATGCTTCTTTCTTTCTTCTGATTTTGTTTGTGAGTTAGTTATTCATTGAACGTTGAACAGTGAAGAAGTAACCTAATTTTTGTGCGGTAATTTTGAACTTGTGAATAATTTTACGCAGGTAGATTTGTTGCGTTGTTAGTATATTATGTCTGATGAACTGGAATTTATTTATAATACACGCTTGCGTAGCGCGAATTTGCAACCCCAATTGTCAGAGGCATTAGTGCGTGATTTTCAAAGTCAGGTAGAAGCTGATGAAAATTATGATGTTTTTGAAAACGATGGTGACGACACTGCTAATTATGTGCCAGAAGATGATGCATCAGACATAGGAAATGATTTGGAAATTGAACCTAACGAATTTTATGATAGTGATGAAGACGTAGATGAAGAAGAAGAAAGTGGAAATGATGCTGAAGCAGCAAATGAAGTCGACTCAGGCTGTTTTTATGGTAAAGACGGTACTAAATGGAACGAAACTGAACCCCCTGCATCTCGTTTGCGCCAGCATAATATCATGCGTTTTCGATCTGGAGCAAAAACAAGGCTCACCAATCCAGTTGAGGTATTCAAACTATTTTTCTCAACCAATATTACGTTCGTCATCATTAGTGAAACAAATCGGCATGGGCGAGAATCAATTAGAAAATGGAATGAAGAACATCCAGAGTCTACCCAAAGAAAATGGATTGATTTGACAAGCTCTGAGCTAGATGCATTCATTGGGATTTTGTTGGCTTCTGGTTTCAGCCATAATAATATGCAATACTCCAGTATATTGTGGCGTTCTGATTCGCTGCCCATATTCCGTGCGGCTATGTCGCACAAACGATTCATTACTCTGTCCAGATATATTCGTTTCGATAATAGTCGTACGCGGGCATTCCGACAGCAAACAGATAAAGCAGCTCCTATCCGGAACCTTTGGAATTTTCTCAATGAAAATCTGCAAAATTATTATGAACCTTATGAAAATATCACCATCGATGAGCAGTTGTTTCCGTATCGTGGGCGCACAAAGTTCACCGAATATATCCCATCAAAACCTGCAAGGTATGGGATCAAAATTTGGTGGGCATGCGATGCTAAGACTAAATTTCCATTGAAAGGAAAACTATACACTGGAAAGGAAGGAGACAATCGGGAGATAAATCAAGGTGAAAACGTTCTAATGTATTTCGCAAATTGTTACGCAAACAGCGGCAGAACAATTATTTCTGATAATTTTTTCACCTTATTAAACGGCGATAAACGACTGGCTGCTATGGGACTGGCATTTGTTTGCACCATTCGAGCAAACAAAAGATGTCTTCCTAAGGAAGTTATGAAGAGCACCAGACGACCAGTTCTTTCAAGTGTGTTTGGTTTTCATGAAAATCTTGTTGCACTTTGCAGCTACGTGCCCAAAAAAAATAAGGCAGTCAATTTAATTTCAACCGTGCATTACACGAAATATGTTGAAGGCGTAGCCATGAAACCGGAAGCAATTTTATTTTATAATTCAACTAAAGCCGAAATCGATACGATAGATCAAATGCTAACTCATTACACAACAAAACGGTCAACCAGACGCTGGACATACGCGTTTTTCTGCAACATGATTGATGTGATGGCATTGGCAAGTTACATTATATGTAAGCTAAATGATGAAAATACAAGAAAAGAAAGAAGACGCATATTTTTATATAAACTTGCAAAGCAATTGGTACTGGCCAACGTTGAAAATCGTATCAATAGTCCGCACATTGTGGCTCAACCTAAAACTCGTATAGCATTTGAAGCGTACTTTGGGAGACCTCTCAATATAGCAAACCGTAATGTGGCTTCACGCAGTGGTCCAGACACACTAGCTGCCAAAAAAGATTGCAGAATTTGCCTGCAGCAAGGTGACAAAATACGCCGTAAGACACGCTTTTTTTGCTGCAAATGCAACAATCCTGTTTGTCAGCAATATTCAAAAGTAGATTATTTATGTTTTTGTTGCCTTCCGCAAAATTCTGAATAAAAAAATCAATGTATTCTTCATAATAATTTTCTATTTTGTCATAAACATTTATTACTTTACCCATAATAAAGAGAAATATATATAGAACAAAAAAATTGTTGTCCTTTTCATTCCAAAGAATTTTTCAGGTCTATTTTTTCTTCCTCAGGTAGCTAATAACATAGTAAAAAGAAATAGAAACACAAAATATAACAAATATTTTCCTATCTTAGTAAAAAATTTAACGGCAAACAGCCCTTATTTCCATACAAATGCATGTAAATGTATAGGGGTCTGGCCAGACACCATGTGCCAGAACTAAGGGCTCAAAATATGTGCCTGACGAAGAGTTAAGTGAAATTTATCCTTATCCTGCTTCTATGGTAAAGGTACTTTACACTCATTGAGTAAGTATTTTCCCACTGTCGGATGACTTTTTGCTATACAATTTTGTCTTAAATAAATTGAATTATACTAATTTCATGTATTTAAAATATAAATTAAATTTCATTAGCAAAAAGGTAAAAAAAAATAAAAAAATGTACTGCAGGATATGCTGGAACGTAATAAATTGTGACAGTCAGATCCTTTTCGTAGTTAATTAACGGTTCTGCTTAAGAGATTACAAAAAGGGACGCCCTACGTGACACACGGCATCTATGGCTAAAGAATGCTGGGGGTCCTTTATCTTCTTAAATTAACTTATTTAAGGAAATTGTTGCAAAAATACAAAATATCACAGTTACATTTCTTGTTATTATTGGAAAATGGATAGTCATAAGTTTATTTTATGGGATTTTTAGCTAAAACTTTATTTGACATATACAAATTTAAACTCTTTTATTATTAAGTAAATAAAGTTATATAATAAATAAATATAAAGTTTAATAAGCGCTGCGTCAATTATAGGAAAGTCATTATGCCGTAATGCATAAAATGTGCCTGCGATATTTTGTATTGTAGTCAACAAACAAATTTATTACATAAAAGCGCAAATTCGAAATTTTTTACCCTTTGCTAACAAAATTTTAAAATATATTTTAAGCTATTTGAAGTTCAATATTTAAGACTGTTAAGATAAGAGATAGACACTTGAGCCATTTTTGACTCACGTTCACGCACGATCACGAACCAAAAATTACAATCATGCACGATAGTTTTTTTAAATGGTTACTTTAATTTATTTTATTAATTAATTTAATAATTGTTTTTTTGGAATAGAATATTAAAAATAATTTAAACGTTTTCCAACAAAAAAAAAAATCCTATACCAAATTTTATTATTTTTTAAAAATTAAAAAATTTTTACTTGAAAAAAATAATATTTTATTAAAATTTATCTGAACTAAATTGCATGAAAATTTTCCTTAGAAATAGTTAATCAGTTTCTAAAATCAAGTAAATGTGTATTATTACATAGGACAAAATTTATTACTTTTTGTTTTTAATTGTCGGAACTTATTTTTAGAAAACAATTCTTCAAAATTAGAAAGTGGTATACTTAAAAACTGAATTTGGAAATGGCTTTTTAAAATTTAGTTAATTTTACTACTCGCGAACAAAAAATGAACACACATTAAGTTCAAGTACTTTCTCGATTTAAGTTAGACACATTTTTTGAACTAAATGGGAGTAAATTATGTCCTAATTTTTTTTTAGCTAAACTTAATTTGATTGCATTTGAGTATGCAATTTTTTTAAAACTAAGATGTTTTTTTCCTAAAATTAATAAATTTTTATTTAATTGACTTGCTTTTTTCCTAAAATCAAGAAACATTGCTTGGAAACTATTTCGTTTTATCCTCAAACTTAGGAGTTTTTATTCTTTTTAAGAAAATTGTTCTAAATTTTAATTAAATTTTACTTAATTTGAGGACAATTAAAAAACTATTTTGAAGGAAATTTTTGATTACATTTTAGTTCATATCTTTTTTTTTTTTGAGTGTAGTACAAAATATAAAGTTTTTTTCGAGCATTAAAATATTTTTATTTAATTTATTTTTTTTTCAAAAAATATTTTATGCAAAATTAAAAAACATCAAAAGTTTAAAAAATTGTAAAAATAAACGAATTTATCATATTGTTTTAATTTGTTGATTTCTGTTTCAAAGAGTATTTGAGTCAATTTTTATACCCTCCACCATATATGGTGAGGGTATATATCAGTTTGTCATTCCGTTTGTTTTATGTCGAAATATAGGTTTAAGACCCCATAAAGTATATATATTCGTGATCCTTATGCAATTTTAAGTCGATTTAGCGATGTCCGTCTGTCTGTCTGTCTATCTGTCTGTCTGTCTGCCTGTTGAAATCACGATCACGACGCGAAGACGCAAGCGGCGGTGCCTATTTTTACCCAGATTATTGAACATCCTCCCGAGCAGTTTGGTATTTAAAATGAGCAAAATCGGTCAAGCGGTTCAAAAGTTATGAGTGAAAATGTGAAGGTACCTGTAACTTTTCCATACAAATTTGTACAATTTTTCTGTATCTATTTTTTTTTTTCTGTTAAGTAAAAATGTTATTCAGTCTTCTTATTGTTCGATTACATTTATTGTCTTACATACTATGATAACTAAGTTAACGTAAAAATGAACAATGTTAAAGTCGCTAACAGAGCAGACCTCTGTAAATAACATTGCTAAAACTAAATAACAAAAGTTCGTTACATAAATTGACAAAACATATTCATATTAAAGTTCATGCAAAATTTAGTATATACGCATATCATCTTCATCCCCTTTGGTGGAGGGTATTCAAAGATTCGGCACAGCCGAATTTAGCCCTTTTTTACTTGTTTTTTTTTATGTTTATGGTCAAATTTCAATTATTTTTAGGGCTGATTTTTAGTGCATATCCTATTTTTAGACATGAATCGGTATCTTCACTTAGAAATAAAATTTCCTTTAATATCCACTTTTTAAAAATTATTCATTTTTTTTGCCAATTTTAGCAAATCGGTTTTTAAAAATTTGTAAAATGATTTCTGAATTTAGCAACAAAAATTTGTAAATATTCTGTAAACGTTCTGTAATTTGCAAAATTAAAAAAAGCAATAAGATTTGCAAAATAATTTTTTTTTTTACTAAAAATCAGTACAAAAATAGTTAACTGGGATTGAAAACCGTTTTTTTTAGAGGTTAAGAACTTTTATTTAAAGACTTATTTTAAATTTTTAGTTTATAGCATTTAGTATTAAAAAAGAATTTTGGACACATGTGTACCGCAACCACATTTTTTAAAGCGCATTCGGAAGGACCAATTTATTAATCCTTAAAAAGTAAATGGCAGGCATTTGCTATTAGTCTACTAAAAACGTCACAAAAAAATGCTAAATATCCTAAGGTTTTTTTTTTAGTTTTTCCAGTGCAAATAAAAATCTACACATTGAAAACGCATTTAATTGATATAATTTGTTTATAAGATTAATTTATTTGAAAGATTAATCCAATTTAATATTTTACATTTCAATATTCAAAACATTTGAATGTTTTGTATTACAAAATGGGGGATGTTAATTCCCAGTGCATTATAGGTTTAAGAAAAAATCATAGAAATAAACCATATTGGCGGTTGGCAACAGTTGCCAACATACAACAGCAATGACACACACCCAACAGTGTTATTAGAATTTCATTGGACGCCATCTAGGTAGTAGTAGCATTATGGAAATATTACAGTATTGCCAATTAAAAGATATGTTCCTTAGCTACCATTATTGCCAGAAGGATTTTAGCTCATCCCCGCTAAAAGAAATACATATTCCCAAAAACCGGTACTTTAAAAATTAACTTTAATGCTTTCGATATTAATCGGTGTCTTGACAAGCAGTGATGGATAAGAATTGCCAAAGTGCTTGCATCATAAGTGAGACCCACGATTTCAATCATATCTGAGAGTAAAACATTAGCATTTATTTATATGAAACATACTTGGGAATTTTTTCATTACCATTGAAATTTCATTACCATTCGGTGACACTAATGCAAATGAAAAAAGTGTCATTACCATTTAATGGTAATGAATTTTTTTATTAAACTTCATTGCTAATGTTAATGAAATAGCGCAAATGCATAAAAATGCATTAGTCCCATGTATAATATAAAAAATCAATGCCTCGTTTTTTCCCCAAGTAGGATTTTTTATGATATTTTGGCCATCAAATGTCGTGTTCAGTTGTCATTTTAATTTAGCAAAAAAAAAAAAACAATTTTTATTAAATAAAGAAAACATGATATTTCTTTGCAATTGAGATCATTTTTCATTTCTTTGTAATCGATTTGCAAATTTTGTTTGCTATATATATTATTTGGGGCTAGAAGAGAAGCCCGGGTTAGTTGAGTCGCGAGATCTGGCTGGCCAAGGCAAATCACTGAAGCGCAAGATTACACACTCAGAAAAAAAAAGTTTGTAGAAAATGTTGTAAACGGTTTACAATCGCACTTTACCATTTTTGCACAGATTTATAGTAAAAAAAAAATATTATTAAGTATTTTTTTTTTTTTTTTTGCTATTTACATTTTACAAATTACAGCATTTTTACAGAATATTTACAAATTTGTGTTGCTTCAGAAATCAGGAATCATTTTACAAATTAATATGTTATATAGGTTGAAAAAAGATACTTTTCACAGTCGACTCATGTCCAAAAATTTGTTTTTACTATTTTTTAAGCATTTGATTTTTTTTTTAATTTTATCCAAAATATTTTTTGAAAATCAAAAAAAAATTTTGCGCGATTAAAGAAATATTAATTTGTAATATTCAAATTCGTAAGGCAATTTCAAAAGAATTAAGCAGCTTCAAAGTGTAACAAGTGTATCTAAAAATAATGGAGTTAATTTGTGCATTTTAGTAATTTTATTTTTATAAATTTAAATTTTGCTATTTTTACAATTCATTCGAGTTTAGAGCAATTTACTTAAATTTAGTAGCGCTTACTAATTTAGAACACTAATTTGATTGTACTAATGTTCACAATATTTAGTAAATTTCTTTGCTGATTTTAGCAAACCGATTTTAAATTCCACTTTATAAAAAGTTTACTAAAATTTAGTAGCGGCTACTAATTTTTCTACTAATTTCATTGTACTACACGTCAGCAGACATGTGTTGCTAAGATTAGCAAAAAAATACCGCTGGGCTCAAATCAGCAAAATTTCCTATTACAAACATTTTTTGATGAGTGCACGAGCTGGGAAGTCATTCTTCAAAATACGCATTGTGTCGTGTGCAGTATGACAGGTGGCCTCGTCCTGTGTTTCCATGTCTTTCAAATCCAAATTGTCGACTTCCAGTACGAAAAATTCAGTGCTCTATATCGGTCGCCGTTAAACGTAATAGCGTTATCGTCGGCTCCTTCAAAAAAAAAAAATAAGGTGTAATCAACTTTTCCGACGTAACTTCATACCACACGGTGACTTTGTTAGGTTGAAATGGTGCTTCATGCGGGGATTTTTTTTTCTCCAGAACCGAGAATTTTGCTTATTGACGTGGCCGCTGAGATGAAAATGAACCTCATCTCTCATGATAACTTTTAATGGAAAAACATACACTTCATTGTTGAGCTGTAAAATGTTAAAGCTGTATTCTAAACGTGGGCCATAGTCGTTTGGTAACAACTGTTTTACCAAAATATGGTGCAGGAAACGCCGCGGAATGTGCAATTGTTGAGCTTGTAGATGTTTCCGGTTCCTCTAGTCCATTTTCATGCACTGCTTCGATGTTTTTAGCCGAACGACCGTTTCGAGGCCTTTCAGGGTTTCGGCTTTCTTCAAATCGGGTTGCCAGACGTCGATTTATTTACGCTGTGAGTGCTGCACGATTGCGATATTTTCACCAAAATTCACCCCTGCCGATTTATTGACATTGCCACAATTCTCACACATTCTTGAGGCATATACCAGAGAACTGCAAAATCAACTTTTTTCTTGATTTAATCATACACAAAAATTCTTGTTCACTTTTAATAATTCAACAAAATTCACTGTAGAATAAAATTAGCATCATGTTACTGAACGCGTAATTGGAATCAGTGTGAATCATCTGTCGTTTATGTTTTATGCAAATGTAATCACTTAACAAAAAGTCAGCATTGAATATATCAGAAAAAACAACAAACAACGCGTATGAGTTTATTCATAATAAAAACAAAATAGAAACACATTTTATAAGGGGGTTGTTTTGTAGAAAAACATTATATGTATATTAGGGTGGGTCTAAAATCCCCTTTTTTTGAATTTTTATTAGTAATAAAAATATTCTTATTTGTGAAATATAAATATTTTTTTGGAAAAAAATTTAGGTCGATATCTCAGGCTTGCCTAATCCGGAAAAATTTAAATATTGTCGAATTTTTTTTCATCTATTTTATATAAAGAACAATATTTTTGGTATTCCTAATGAAAATTATAAAAAAACATATTTTAGACCCACCCTAATATACATATAACGTTTTTTTACAAAACCACCCCCTTTTTATAGATAAGAAACTATTTTGTTTTAATTATGATTACACTCATACACGTTGTTTGTTATTTTTTGTAATTTATTCTACATCAAAATAATTATTGTTGGCTCGAATGAACAGAATAAAACAATGGTTTAACAACGACTGATGATTATAAACCAGTGACAAAACAATTTGCACATCGTTTGATTGATTTAAAATCATCAACAAATATGTGTGTTGGAGTATATTCAGCGTTTGAACGCAAACACAATTTATTCTTGTGTTGATTGCGTATGAACGTTTTGCAATCAGCAAATGCAGTTCTCTGGCATATACCGATTCATTCTTATTCACGATAAATTTCCCACGAATCTTCGTCAGGAATGCAAAAACCAAACTGGCATACTATGCTATTTGCAAAAATGGCAGCACGTTTCAAAAAGGTGTTATTTATTGCCCCATATAAGGTGTTATTTATTGCCCCTTTTGGTACATAAGCATTCATTGCCCAGGGACGAACCCTATTGAATTAATTTAGCGTCGGTACATATTCAGACCTACCTCTCATAGAAAGGTTCTTTCTGAAAATTCCTTAATGAAATAATGAAGTAAATTCATGATGTACTTGGAATCAATTACCCACTCATTTTAGTACTTAATGTTTCTGTTGTAACTCGGTCAAGAATAATTAACAATTTCACATGTTTAATGTTTAAATAAAAATAAGTACAAACACTAAAATGTAAACATGTCATAAAAAGTATTTCATTAACATTTCTTCATATGAATATTATTTTTTTTTTTATGTCGATGTTGTACCTTTTTCATATAATATGGGTCAACAAACTGAGTTCAACAAACAGGCGATGGATGACAACGACAACTAAAAAATTATGAGCAGACATTTTAAATGAAATAAATATAAAATTTAAAACTTTGTTTACAATTATAATTTCAGTTTTATATTAGGTGAAATTTTAATTTCGTAAACGAAAGTTTTAAAATTAACAAGTGTTGTATATAATTTTGTGGTAATTCAAATAATAACAACACCACAGTCAACAACTGCAACAACACAGCTGCAGCAATTGCAGCAACAAAATTGTTGCATGAACTAAAATTTATGCATTAAAGATAAATGCTCGTTGGTGAAGCAATGAATTGTTGACAGTTTAAAATAAAATGCTATTTTTTTAAAGTATTTTTACACACGCAGGCAGGCAGGCAGACACATTGATGAGGAACAAGAAAATAACACTTGAACTTGAATTTTGTGAAAATGAAAAATAAATATTATTTTTTATATATTTTTCAAAGAGTTACAACTGTGTATGTAAATTGATAATAATTTTAATGGAAATTGTTTATGTTTATGCAATTTACCTATATATTATTGGTAGTTACAAATGTTACAAAATGTAGACATTTCGCTTACATCGTGAAAACTATAAAACATATTATTATTTCATTTTAATTAAAACTTGCTATTTACTTTCAAAGTATTTATTTATGTTTTTATTTTTATTATTTTTTGCAAATAATTATTCAAACATACTGATAATTCCACTGTACAGTGGGCTTGTGGAGGATATATGTTATTGCAAATAAAATTGATTTGTGATTCTCAGTGTCGATATTGGTGATAGTTAAATGACAGCTTCCCAATATTATTCCCTCACATTCAAAATCTCTGAGGTGGCAGGCTGTTTTTTTTTTATTTCTATCGCATATCATACAAATCGAAGGGTGAAATAGGGGGAATAAAATATACCATTTTTTGGTACTTTTTTTTTTGTTCAGAAGCATGTCAAAAGCCTTCTAAACTCGATTTAAAAATAACACAAATAATATAATTCTCAAATGATGAAGTCTGTTATGCACAATGTCTATTTTTTTTTTGCCAAGATGTTGCAAAAAGTATAGAGTTCCTTTGAATTAAATGTTGAAAAACTATAGAGTTCCTTTGGATTAAATGTTAAAAAACTGAAAAATATGACGATTTTCGCTACCCATTTTTAACTCCAAAATCCGCGAGTTGGCCTTAAATCCGAGACAGCTCAATCAATGTGGCCCAAAATATATCATCCTATCAGAAGATGCTATAACTTTTGCAAGTGATGACAACTGCACTCACAATATTATTTCATTAAAAACAACTTAAAATACATATTAAATTAATCGAAAATACAATCAAAAAGAGGACTACTGATTTTCCATAATATTCAACCCATTTTGTTGTTTATTTTTTAACATTGTTTAATAATCGACAAAAGTAAAAACAATAGAAAGTCGTTTAAAATAACCATCAAATTTGTACTGACAAAAAGTTAGAAAAAACTACTTTTGTGGTTTGTTTTTCAAATTGAAAGTTTTTTTTATTTGTGTGTAATTACAAAACAGAACACAACACATGC
Organism: Eustalomyia histrio; assembly: GCA_949748255.1. Taxonomy (NCBI): domain Eukaryota; kingdom Metazoa; phylum Arthropoda; class Insecta; order Diptera; family Anthomyiidae; genus Eustalomyia; species Eustalomyia histrio. The sequence goes on from OX456523.1 coordinate 27,182,535, forward strand.
AGGTGTATATATTTTTATTGGCTTTGTGGGTATGTATATTTGAATAATTTCTTGTAATTTTTATTGAAATAATTTTGTATATATACAAACTATTTTGGTAAAAAAACAAAAAGGAATTATATGAATTTCTATTTTTTGAAACAGAAAACATAAAATTTTACATTTAACTGAAAATATCAACTCCTACTGAATGTCTGTAAATTTTTATAGTTTGTTTTTTGAATGACTGATTCAAATAGTTAAAAAATATATTTCTATGAATTTCAATTGATTCTTTATTTAAAACAAACTTTACGTATTACTTTTTAAATAAACTACAGTCGGTAACGGAAAATATATTGTGAGTGTGTAAGTATTCTTTTAATATTTGTGAAGTTAATAAGTCGACAAGCTATGAAACCCTTTACTCCTCCAGAACGCTCAATACTGGTGACTGATTTCTGTCCAAATTTATTATTGAAGACGTGTCCTATTTTCATCTGAACGAATACGTAAACAAATGAAATTTGTTTAACTCACAAAGAGTGATTACATCCACTTGAAGTCATTGCATGGTGCGCCTTTTACGCCGAAGTTGTCTTTTCGTGCCTTGTGGGTAACACCGTGGGTAACACGGTTATTGTGATCGGTACTAGATCATGCTTATCTACTTTTTATTTGCGTAAATTTATAAATTAGAACTGGAAGATATGTGGTTCCAATCGGACGGCGCATCTGCATATACAGGTCGCTCGACAATACACATTATTTTGAAGGACGGGTTTTTGGGTCGCCTAGTGTCTCATTTTGCCAATTTGCAGTGGCCAGCAAGATCGACTGATTTAATTGCTCCAGACTTTTTGCCTTGAGGTTTTTTGAAGTCATAACAGTGCTAAAAACTTATCGCCCGAAGTACTCTCTAGAACGTTAAAAAATGCGATATAAAGATCCCAAATGATAATCAATGATGACGGCTTCCAACTTGACCGACAGATTAATGGGGAAAAAACTTAAAGGTCCGAATTAACATTAAAAAAATATATATTTTTTTTTCATTTCGTTTAGAAGTTAAATGCTGCACTTTCATTAACGAGAACACCTCTATGACCCAGAACCCATTAATAATAGAAACATTTTCCTTAAGAAATCCCATTAAGTGTTCAATTACATATCAGTTCACAAATTAAAGGGATTCCCTTACAAGTATCAAAAAATCTTCTACCCAGAAATTAATAAAGATTTTTAAACAGAGTGGGGCAAAACTATCATCTGATTTTCTTTCGTCATAACTTTTGTTTCAAGTAAAAACTTATGTGATTTTTACCAGATTATGTTAATTCAGAGTTACAAGTTTTGTTTTAATTAATTGTGGGAAATTATGTGCGACAAATGGCCGCCGTTAGCGTTGATGCAAATTTGTTCTCTTTTGATTAAATTTCACATAACTGCTGTGCGCAGCATTTGTGGTGTCACGTTGTCTCTTTCGGCTAGAATGTTGTTTTTTAACCCCTCCATGGAGCGGGCATTGTTGACGTACACAAACGACTTTAAATATCGCTAAAGGAAGAAGTCCGGTACTGTCAAATTGGGAGATCTGGCTGACCTAACTATATCACCGAAATTATATGTTACAAATGGCCGTCGTTGTCGTTGATGTAAATTTGGGCTCTCATGGTTCTATAGTGGTCGCCGTTCAACAGAATAGCGTTACCAACTGCATACCACCACACGGTGTTTTTTAAATGGTGTACTGATGTTACGAATTGACAAGAGTGCCAACTGACCCCGTCTTGTTGGAACTATATGTCCTCCATGACTCTACAGCGGTCGCAGTTTCTTCTAAAAATTAGGTCAAATCACGTTTACCGACGTAAGTGCACTGTGAATGTAATGGAAAGATTTTCCATACTCCAGAACCTAAAATTTTGAGTCCTCTTTGCTCATGATCATCTAAATTGTCGTTGAGTTCCAACACCTTACAGCTGTATTCTAAACGGGCGACACTGTCGTTTGGTAACAACTGTTGGACGACCTAAATTTGGTATGGGAACATTTTCAAGTCCAATGTCAAAATACTGTCAATCACGTTTTCTTGTGGATGTTTTCGGCTCCTCTAGCACATTTTCATGCACTGCTTCGAAGTTTTCAGCCGAACAGCTCTCTTCAAATCGGGTAGCCAGAGGCCGAATCGTTTGCGCTGTAGGCGCTGCTTGATTAGGATATTTTTACCGAAATTCACGTTGCGTTAATACCCCCAGCAAAACTTTGGTAATGGGTGCGATATTCTCATGCGTTACCTTGTAATAATAGCTCGTTACCTTTTTCATTATTTACAACCATAAAGTAATAAGTTACTCTTTATTGATTACGTAATATATGATTTATAAATGTAAAGTAATAAATGAAATATTTTTGAAAACCTATTTTTAGAAAGATTACTTTGTAGTTTTTGGTAATCAAAAGTGTAATGTATGTTTGTTTTGATAACACTAGCGAAAAAACGAAGCGCAACAATTAATTTAAGTTTAAAGCAATCAAATACTATATGCGTCGATAGCTCAGTGGGTAGAGTTCTTGGCTGGCAACCAGAGGTCCATGGTTTGATTCCCATTTGGAACACATTATTTTTAATTTTTTTTAATAAAAATTCCTCTTTTTTTAAAAATCTATTTTTAGACACATTACTTTTTCCATTCTCGTAACCATATAAGTAACCCCTTACATTATCACCTCTAAAGTAATGGGTATATACATTACTTTGAGGCTCATCGCCTGTAAAATTCATCAATGAAGTAAGGTGTAAAGTAATCCATCGGCCTCTATGGCTATACATTACTTTACCCATTATTTGGTAATGTGTGGTTTTGCTGAGCCACTAGCGAATTATTGACATTATCACAATTATCGCGTGTTCCTGATGCGTATTGAGCTATTCATTGTTATTCACTTTAAATTTCGCACGAGTCTACTTTACGAATGTCGTAACCAAACTAACATACGATGCCATTTTCAAGAATGGCAGCATTTTCTAATGAGGTGATACTTATTGCCCCAGTTTGCATAATCTAGTCAATAGAAACATTAAAGTCTCCAATTTTAAAAATTGACTTTATACAGTGGCATCCTGCTCTTGTTAATGATGTGTAATTTGATATAAAGTTTTAATTGAAATATAAACTATTGTCTTGTAATGAATCATTAAGTAACCTCGTAAGAATCTCATCGTTTACCAAAATTTCTTTTTCGGACAAACTCTGCTCAATTATAAGCAATCATACGCTCAGCTGCCTGCACCTCACTGTGTATCAATCAATTTTTAACATCACTACTTCCAGCGACGAATGCATATTTTTGTTGCATGTTTTTTATGCCTGTTTAGCCATAAAGTATCTTTTATACGTTATCGTTTACTGGTTAGTGCACAAATGCGTCTCACTCTCTAAACTTGTAAACATAATACTATCGATAAACATTTTATTGTTGTTATGTAGTATATATTTTTTATTTTTTACTTATTTAATGCTTTTATTATTCAATTTTTTTTCCAGTTTCTCTTTTTTATATTTTGGCTTTTGTTTTGATTCCATTATTTAATATTCATATTTTTTCCATGTAAAAAAAAAAAAAACATCTTCAAATCAACCTACCTATCTTCTTTTCTATCGTTCTTTAGCTCTGAATGAATACATGAACAAATTCATTGTTGAAAGGTTTTCAATAGTCAAGTTTTACAAAGTCAGTGGATAAAAATGTATCATTTGTATTAATTCAAAGTATCTTTACCGTTAATCGTAGTGTATGAAAAATATTAATTTAATCAAGTTTTTGTATGTGTGTGTTTTTAAATGAGTATTTTTAACACCTTTTTATTGTTGTTGTGTTTTTATTTTTTTTTTAAAGGGAATCTTCAGTTATAGATACATGGAAAATTACAAAATTAAGCCATGGAATTTTATTTAAACATTTTGAGAAAATATTTCTTTAAAATAAAACTACTGGTATTATTTATTATGAGTTTTTTTTAAGATTTTATTATTGCAATACCAAATTTTTTTAGTTTTTATAATCGTACCCATATAAAGGGTGGTTAAATTTTAAGGGCCGATGTTGATTTTGAATAAAACACAAATTATTTAGGAAATTGTCATTTCATTTTATTATGATAATGTGGTATGGTTCAATTATGTATGGAACAAACTATCGGCCAAATGGCCGCCGCGACCTCGGCGGCACACCTCCATCGGATGGTCCAAATTTTCGATGACTCTGAGGCATAATTGAGGTTCTATGCCGTTAATGTGCCGAATTATCTCATCCTTTAGCTTTTGAATTGTTGCTGGCTTTTCGATGTACACCTTTTCTTTCAAATAACCCCAAAGAAAGAAGTCCAACGGTGTCAAATCACATGATCTTGGCGGCCAATTGACATCGCCACCACGTGAGATAACACGGCCATTGAATTTGTCGCGCAAAAGAGCCATTGTTTCGTTAGCTGTGTGGCAAGTGGCACAGTACTGTTGAAACCACATATCTTTCAGGATCATATCCTCAATTCCTGGCCACAATAAGTTCCTTATCATCTCGCGATAGCGAATACCATTCACGGTAAATGCTTGGCCGATCTTATGACACACTATCGCGAAGAATAGCAATGTTTTCCGCAGAACGAACTGGGCGAGCATGCACAGGTGTTTTCACAGACCCGGTTTGCTGAAATTTGCCCACAATTCTCCTGATTGTGGACACATTTGGTCGATTATGTTGACCAAAAAAAATCACGAAGTGCATGAAATGCATTTTGATTTGAACGCTCATTTATATAATAAGCCTGAATAACTTCAACGCGTTACTAGTTTGTGTATCTTTCTATGGTTCAAATTGAGTTAGTCTGAAATTGAGAAATGTCAAATAAAATGCAGAAAAAACTTGACGTTTAGGTATGGTTCACATTCAACATCGGCCCTTGAAATTTGACCACCCTTTAAAAGTAACCACTTTATCATATATAAGGTAATGGGTCTGTACCTTACCTTGGGGCACATCGTCTGCAAAATTTAAAGTATAAACTTCACTTATTATAACTAAAACCCCCGCCATCTAGACTACAGATAAATATCTTAGCAATAAATAAAATATTGCCAAATTAATGTTAAGGGTATGAGAACATGTATTTATATTAACTCATGTCTCAAAAAATTTCATGCCAAAAGTTTTGTTTCTTGTAAATATATTTTTTAAGTTTATAAAATTTTATATTTTTTTATTTTTTTATCTTCTTTTTTTATATATTAATTTAATAATTTTCATTACCTTTTTTCTTTATAACATCATCTTAGCAATAATTGTTAGCAATATTTGTTAACATCGTTTCATCTTAGCAATAATTTTTAAAAAAAGAACTATTGCCGGGAATAAATATCAAGTTGTCCACAAAAGATAATAAAATTTTGACAGTTGCTGGTATATATGACTACGTATTAATCTTTAGTCTAGACGGGGGGGTAAGAGTTTTTCTATTTAAAAAATGATTTTAGAAACTACAGGTTGTTTGAAAAGTTCCTGCGCTCACCAAGAGATGGCACTGCTAGCTCCAAACTTTTTTTCTCAAGTTGGTATAACTGTCCTGAGAACACATGCAAAGTTGCAAGTCATTCCGTCAATTCTTTCTTTGTTTACAAGCCATTTGAAGTTGACGTGTCATTGATTTTTTTTAATATGGAAAAAATTGAATATCGTGCAGTCATTAGATTCTTTATTTTGAAGGGTTTAAAAGCAAAGGAAATTTATGACCAATTGTAAGAAGTGTATAAGAAGTCCTCACATTCAAAACGCACCGTTTAATTTTGGGCTGGTGAATTTAAACGTGGTCGTACCAGCCTTAAAGACGATCCACGCGAAGGACAACCAAAACCTTCAACCACAGCAGAAATCATTGAGCAGGTACATAATATGGTTAGTGAAGATCCAAGTTTGACTAAGCGTGAAATTGCTAATGCCATAGGCATCTCAGACGAACGAGTACTCCATATTTTACATGAAGAATTACGTATGAAAAAACTGTTTGGAAAGTTAGTGCCGCACACATTAACAATTCAACAAAAACTGGATCGAAAACAAATGTCTCAGCGTAATTTGGAGCGTTTTAAGCCGAATAAAACCGACTTCTTGTGTCGATTTATAACTATGGATGAGACTTGGATCTACCACCATGATCCTAAATTGAAACAAGAACGTTTACAGTGGACTGAAGCTGGTTGTTCAGCTCCAAAGCAGGTGAAGTCACAACGATCAGCAAAGAAGGTTATGTCATCAGTTTTTTGGGATGCAAAAGGAATTTTGTTGATTGATTATCTTCAGAAAGGTAAAACAATCTGAATATTATTGCAGCCTTTTGGATCAGCTGGATGAAAAAATTCGTGAGAAAAAACCTGGTTTAAAGAAGAAAAAAATCATTTTTCATCAAGACAATGCACCTGCTCACAAAAGTGTTTTGACATCCACCGTATTCCCCAGATTTGGCTCCCAGTGACTACTATCTCTTCAGAAATCTCAAACAATTCCTTCGTGGAAAGCATTTTTCGTCGAATGAAGAGGCCATAGCAGTCGTAGAGGGTTATTTTGCAGAGCTTCCGGAAAACCATAATAAGGATGGGATAAAATTATTGGAAGATCATTGGAACAAGTGTATTGAGCTTCTAGGAGATTATATTGAATAAAAAAATATATTTCGTAACAAAAACAGTATTCTTTCATTTCGAGCGCAGGATCTTTTCAAGCAACCTGTATAGCTTATTATTGCCAGAATCTGAAGTTTTTTTATAAGAAAATACTTTTAGAATCAGACGCTGTTTGTAGGAGAAATTCTTTGAAATATGAGATTTAATTCAGGGTCAGGAAATAGTCTTTAGAATCTGAGATTTTTTTTTTATAGAGACATGTATTCTAAAATAAAAAGTTTTTAAAATCTTGATATTTTTTTTATAGGAATATATCCAAAGAATGTAAGGCCTTTTCTAAGGGTAATATTTATCAAAATCTTACTTTTTTTCAATAAGAAAAAGTACCACATTCTAAGAAAAAACATAAACTAAATATTAATCCCAAATTTCCTTTAAAATAGTTTTAAAGTTTTCTTCAATTTAAGTAAAATATTTTTAAAACTTAGAAAAATTTTCTTGAAATGAATAATAATTCCTATGATTATAGTTTATATCTTTCCTAAGTAATATTTTTTGATTTTAGGTGAAAAAAACAATTATATTAAATAAAATGTATCAATTTTTAAGAAAAACATCTTAGTTTCAAGAAATTTGCATACTAAAGAACTAAGTTTAGTTAAAAAAAAAATAAAAATAAAAATTTAGAACATAATTTACTCCCATTTAGTTCAAAAAATGTAGAAAGTACTTGAACTTAATGTGTGCTCATTTTTTTCGCAAATAGTAACATTAACTAAATTTTAGAAAGTCATTTCTAAATTCAGTTTTTATGTTTACCACTTTTTAAGAATTGTTTTCAAAAAATTAGTTCAGTCAATTAAAAAAAGTAATCAATTTTTTCTTATGTAATAATAAAATTTAATTGGTTTTAGAAACTGATGTACTATTTCTAGGGAAAATGTTCATGCAACTTAGTTCAGATAAATTTTAAAAATATTATTAAAATATTATTTTTTTCAAGTAAAAGTTTTCTAATTTTTAAGAAATAATAAACTTAGGTATAGGATTTTTTTTTTGTATTTCAATATTTAAAAAAAAAAAATTTAAGTTAAAAACAAATTAGTTCGTTTCCCTCATTTTAAAGATATAATATTATTAATCGACACAAATAAAAGTTACTATTAAAAAAATTATCCTGCATGATTTTTGGTTCTTGATCTTAACAGCCTTAAATATTGAACTTAAAGTAGCTTAAAATATATTTTAAAATTTTGTTAGCAAAAGGTAAAAAATTCGAATTTTTTCTGTAATAATTTGGTTTGCTGACTATAATACAAAATATCGCAAGCACTTTTTACACATTACGGCATAATGGCTTTAAACTTTATATTTATCGAAGGCACTAAAACAATTTTTTTTTTTTCAGTTAAAATTTAGTTCAAAAGTTAAAATTTGTATATGTCAATTAAAGTTAAGCTGAATAAACTTATTTTTTAGTAATAACAAGAAATGTAACTGTGATATTTTCAATTTTCGCAACAATTAAATAAATACATGAGCTTAGTATAATTCAATTTAATTTAAAGACAAAAATGCTTAGTAAAAAGTTTGTTAAAAGCAGTGTCCTCGCAAAGTCCTCCGAAAGTGGGAAAATACATACACAATGAGTGTAAGGAACTTTGCAATATATGGAAAAATATATTACTTTTACTATAGAAACAGTTTCATATTTATTAGAAAATTTTTATTAAATTAATAGATAATTTTCACTGATGTTACAAAATGTTTTCTCATTTTTAGGGAGTTAAGTCTTAGGTTTTAGTAAAAAAAAAATTATGTAATGAACTATAATAAAATAAAATTTTTCTGAAAAGCAATGAAACATTTCCTAGCTACCAGTAAAATTTAAGATGAACTAATAAGAAGTACATTTTACTGTTTTCTAGTCAAACTTTTCTATAATCGAAAATCATATGATGTGATTTGCAAAAATGGCAGCACTTTCCCATAGGGTGATACTTATTTCTCCAACTTGTTTTAGTCGCAAATATGCCTTAATTTTTCTGAGATATAATTTTAATTCTCATATTCAATTGATTATTTCTGAAATTCAATTAGAAATGTTGTAAAATAGATTAATAAAAAATTATGTTCAACAAAAAACTGATTGAAAAACATCGACAAGTATATTTTCAAATAAATTACTACATCTTTTAGGAATTTTAAAAATCCCGGTACTTAAGCTAAACAATTTATAGATTCGGAACTGATATTAAAAAAAAAAATCTCGGGATTTGCATCTCTATTTAGGAACAGATTTGCAAAACTTAGTAATTTGTTTACAAAATATATTTGTTTTTGACAAAATACGGAATTTACCGCAAAAATGCAAAATTTAAAACAATAACAACTAAATGTCGAGTGTCGCTTAATTTGAATTAATTGCGAAACAATTTCTTAGAGTATACAATAGTTTTACATTAAGTTAAGTTTTAACCTTTTTCAAAACCAACTTAAAGAATTTTAAAGAAAATATGCGTACTCTGTACTCATTCATAAGTTTGAAATTAAAAACTATCATTGCATGTGTACAATTTATTCAAAATTATTAAATTTAACTAGTTTAGTGCGTTTTTATATGTTTCAATTTTATAGATCAGGAATATTAAAGTTAAGTAAAAAATACAAGTTGTATTTTCATACATATGTTAAAGTGAAAATTAAATTTTTTCATATTTTGCAAACATGCTATGGGAGTTTTTTTTAGTAGGCATGGCAATATATGCATAGCAACCAAAATTCGGAAGAGAAAGTTCTAAAAACTTTGGATAGAAATGAAGTTAAAACTGAATAATTTAATTAACGTTTCAAGGGAATTGCATTTTATTATTACAAGCATATATGTTTTACAATATTATGTGTAGAGATGAAATACTTAACACCTAACAGAACTACGAGTACTTTATCAGGCCCGCTGCTAGTACCTGTTGACATATACTTTCCTTTTTTCATTACGGATGTAAGAATGTTACAATATTTTTTCACCAGACTTCTCAAATTACATCAGTTTTTACTTTTTTTTTTTTTTTTTTGTATCGTTGCCTTATCACTTCCAAATTAAATTTGATATGTTAAATATTATTATTGCTGCTGCATTTATTTTTGTTTTCACTTGTCACCCATTCAATCAGTTGCACCAACTTTAATATCATGCAAATTTTACTCACAATAACAAAAAAATAAAAAAAATTCTCAAACATATTCAACAGCCAACTTTGTGTCTATTTGAAATGCATCATGATATGAGACATCTCAATTTTTAATGCTATGGAAATGGTATGTTTCCCCGATAGTATGAGCAACAACAGTAGCTGTTAATTTTTTTTTTAGGCAAAAAACTAAAATTAATGCAATTTCCCAGCGAAACTCGTCAGAAATAAAAAATAGAAAACAAGTCTTCTTAAATAAATATATTTCCACACATATCATTATTTTATATGTTGTTTCCAACATAGCACATACCTGTCTTAAAAGGCCCAGTTGGAAAGTTTATGCTAGATGTTTTCAATCACCCGAAGGTTAGAGTGTAAAAATTCATTAAATTGACGAAATCATTTTCGCTAAATTGAATATGAATTAATTGAATAATTAAGCTTCAGGTCATTTAGTTTTTAATATACTTACTAGTTTTAATAATAATGTACTTTTTTAATAAAAGGTACTTTTTTAAGAAAATGTACTTTTTCAAGAAAAGGTACTTTTTTAATAAAAGGTACTTTTTTAATAAAAGGTACTTTTTTAATAAAAGGTACTTTTTTAATAAAAGGTACTTTTTTAATAAAAGGTACTTTTTTAATAAAAGGTACTTTTTTAATAAAAGGTACTTTTTTAATAAAAGGTACTTTTTTAATAAAAGGTACTTTTTTAATAAAAGGTCCTTTTTAATAAAAGGTACTTTTTTAATAAAAGGTACTTTTTTAATAAAAGGTACTTTTTTAATAAAAGGTACTTTTTTAATAAAAGGTACTTTTTTAATAAAAGGTACTTTTTTAATAAAAGGTACTTTTTTAATAAAAGGTACTTTTTTAATAAAAGGTACTTTTTTAATAAAAGGTACTTTTTTAATAAAAGGTACTTTTTTAATAAAAGGTACTTTTTTAATAAAAGGTACTTTTTTAATAAAAGGTACTTTTTTAATAAAAGGTACTTTTTTAATAAAAGGTACTTTTTTAATAAAAGGTACTTTTTTAATAAAAGGTACTTTTTTAATAAAAGGTACTTTTTCAATAAAAGGTACTTTTTTAATAAAAGGTACTTTTTTAATAAAAGGTACTTTTTTAATAAAAGGTACTTTTTTAATAAAAGGTACTTTTTTAATAAAAGGTACTTTTTTAATAAAAGGTACTTTTTTAATAAAAGGTACTTTTTTAATAAAAGGTACTTTTTTAATAAAAAATATTTTTTTTAATATAAAGTACTTTTTTTAATAAAAGGTACTTTTTTAATAAAAGGTACTTTTTTAATAAAGGTACTTTTTTAATAAAATGTACTTTTTTAATATAAGGTACTTTTTTAATAAAAGGTACTTTCTTTATAAAAGGTACTTTTTTAATAAAAGGTACTTTTTTAATAAAAGGTACTTTTTTAATATAAGGTAATTTTTTAATAAAAGGTACTTTTTTAATAAAAGGTACTTTTTTAATAAAAGGTACTTTTTTAATAAAAGGTACTTTTTTAATAAAAGGTCCTTTTTTAATAAAAGGTCCTTTTATAATAAAAAATACTTTTTTTAATAAAAAATACTTTTTTAATAAAAAGTACTTTTTTAATAAAAAGTACTTTTTTTAATAAAAAATACTTTTTTAATTAAATGTACTTTTTTAATATAAGGTACTTTTTTAATAAAATGTACTTTTTTAATAAAAGGTACTTTTTTAATAAAAAATATTTTTTTAATATAAAGTACTTTTTTTAATAAAAGGTACTTTTTTAATAAAAGTTACTTTTTTAATAAAGGTACTTTTTTAATAAAAGGTATTTTTTTAATAAAGGTACTTTTTTAATAAAAGGTACTTTTTTTAATATAAGGTACTTTTATAATAAAAGGTACTTTCTTTATAAAAGGTACTTTTTTAATAAAAGGTACTCTTTCGGACATGCCGCTATATGTTACCTTACACCAAGTATAGCTTGCATAAAATTTCGGGAATTTTTCCAACTTCCGAAAATGATTCAGATTTACCATAGATATCTGATTGAATTTTGGGTTGTGAATGTTATGTGGGACCAGAAATTATGTATTTCATTCAATTAACTTTTTTGATAAATTAGTTCAGATTTATCTAAAAATTTTTAGAGTCACTTATTAAACAAACCTTTTCGGGATTTGCACCGCTTACAAAAAGGTTACTTAGTGTAGGGTATAAAATTAATTTGTGTGACTTACATAAACCCTGACATGAATATACAAAATATTTAATTATCTATCGAGTTCAATTATTTAATAATAATTGTCAATTTATTTTTGTAAAAACGCAAAATTCTGCGTTTCGGCCACCAGCCAGTGTGCGAAGAAGCAGAGGATTAAATCCGCCAAAAACTAATATTCAGCCTGAGCGTATAACTATCATGCAAACTATTAATTTTTTATTTAATTTTTCCACTGGGTTTGTTTGTTTAAAAATGTTAAAGTCTTGTTAGTTTATTTCTATGGTTAATATTTTTTATGGTCTTAACAAGTTCTCTTGTATGTTTGCTATACGATGGAAAAACTAAAGCTAAAGTCAAGCTTGAAACATCTTTGCAACTAAAACCAGCTAATAGTTGATGTTTGAATGCGGTTCGTGTTGCAAGTGTTAAATAAAAATACGGGAAAAATAGAAAGAAAATATAAAAATATATTAAACAGATGTTTTACAAGTGTTAATTAAATAAATAATAATAAAATAAAAAAAAATATATATAAAGCTGGAAAATTAAAAAAAAAAAATAAAAATAATTCAATACAAATTAGTCGTTGATAAGAAGAAAAAAAAACTGTGCTTGAAAAAGGAAAATTTCCTTAAAGAAAAATGTTGTTTACTTTATAGTGTGGGTCAAGTTTATTAACCCACTTTACCTTTTAAGGGATTATTAACCAACAGCAACAACAACACCTGCTGCGGCAACAACAGTTAGCTCAACGACCTTAAAACCATAAACTTGTGGTTTGGCTACATCATCCAGCAACATCCAGCAGCAGCTTTAAAAACAACATCAAAAAAAATGTATTTTCACCTCCTGTTTGTGGATTTAATAAAACCTCAAAATTGTTTATGCTTTTTAAGCATTTTTTTAATTTTGATGGTACAACTTATAAAAGGCAAGTTCAAATTGTTTGGTTTATTTTTAATTGCTATGATTGCAATTTTAAGTGTGCTTGATTGAGCATTGAAGTGCATTTGGACTTAAGTATTGCCTCATCCACTACACACTTTTCCATTTAAATGTTTGAATTTTTTTTTCTTGTTAAATAAAACCAGGCTTGTCCATATCTTTCTTTTTACATTTCTACGAATTTTGTTTAACTCATCATTGTACAACAAACCATTTCTTATAGTTACCATTCATATGTACTCTAAGCTGGCTGGCTGGCTGGATAGTTGGCCAGTTTTGTATATTTGCTAGTTTTATTTTATAATTTAATCCATTTGTATGTTTGCTTACAAACACGTTTGTCGCTTAAGTCTTTTGATTTGATCGCATTGTATGAACATTTTCAAATGATCCGTTAAGTAACCTCATTTTTTTTACTGCCTATACATATATAGTGTGGCAGAGATCTAAGGAATGTTTTTTTTTTGTTTTTTTAACTAAATTAAATCCTTAAAAATTATACATTTTATTGGTTTTCTAAAAGAATGCAATTATGTAATTTGAATTATGCAAGATTTTTAGGCTGTTTTTGGATTACTCTTTGCAAAGATTTTGTGTGTTTTGCTTTACTTCTTTATTTTTAAATTCCGAATATGTCCTGGTCCCCAACAAGGTAAATTTTAAAAAATTTAACTCCAACATTACACTCGAAAAAAAAGCTTCATATAAAATGTTTAAAAGATTTTCGTGCAATACATTTCATAACCCAAAAAGTATTTCATAAAATTTATGAAATTTTTTCAATATTAAATTTAATAAGAGAGAATTTCAAATTTTGGCTGAAAAGTTCGTAAGATGACATATAGATGGCGCTACTAGTATGAAATCCACGTGTATAAATTTGACAGTTGTCGGACTATTAGTTGGTGAGATATACTCCTTTTCCAATTGTATTTCAAAAATGGTCAATTGTATTTCAGAAATGGTCAATTATATTTCAGAATAGTCAGTTGTATTTCAGAAATAGTCAATTGTATTTCAGAATAGTCAGTTGTATTTCAAAAATAGTCAATAGTTTTTCAAAATAGTCAATTGTATTTCAGAAATAGTCAATTGATTTTCAGAATAGTCAATTGTATTTCAGATTAGTCTATTGTATTTCAGAAATAGTCCATTGTATTTCAGATTAGTCGATTGTATTTCAGAAATAGTCAATTGTATTTCAGAATAGTCAATTGTATTTAAGAATAGTGAATTGTATTTCAGAAATAGTCAATTATATTTCAGAATAGTCAATTGTATTTCAGAATAGTCAATTGTCTTTCAGAATAGTCCATTGTATTTCAGAAATATTCCATTGTATTTCAGAATAGTCAATTGTATTTTAGTAATAGTCAATTGTATTTCAGAATAGTCAATTGTATTTCAGAAATAGTGAATTGTATTTTCAAATACAATTGGAAAAGGCGTAGTATTTTGAGTGAGGCAAACTTTTGTTAGTTTGAAAACAATGGATAAAAGGGAATTACGTGTGTTAATAAAGCATTGCTTTTTAGCGAACACTTTTGAAGCCAAGGCTTGGCTTGATATACATTATTCGGACTGATCGGAAAATACTGAACCATTTGGAAAATCAACCGTTGAGAATGGTTTGCTAAGCTTAAACGAGGCGAAATAAGTAGCGAGAACGATAGACGCAGTGGACGCCCCAAAGAGGCTGTTACCGACGAAAACATTAAAAAATTCCACAAAATGATTTTGAATGACAGTAAAGGAAAGTTGATCAAGATATCTGAGGCTCTAAGGATATCAAAGTAACGTGTGGGATATATCGTGAATGAATATTTATCTATGTGAAAGCTCAAAAACAACAACAAATTTATGATTCTAGGCTGTGTTTGAACCCATTTAATCATAATATACCCGACAATGTGACAATGGATGAAATATGGCTCAATCATTTTGCACCGGAGGTCCAACCGACAGTCATCCGAGTGGACTGCACGTGATGAACCAACTCCAAAGCGTGGAAAGTCGCAACAGTCTGCTATCTTGAAAAGGAAAAATCATCAACAGAGACTATTACGAAATAGCGGAAAAATGGCCCCATTTGATGAAGAAGAAAGTGTTGTTTCATCAAGAAAATGTACCGTGTCACAAGTCAATGAAAACGATGGCAAAATTATATGAATTGGGCTTCAAATTGCTTCCGCATATACGGGGGTATTCTCCTGATCTGGCCCTCAGCGACTTTTTCTTGTTCTCAGACCTCAAAAGAATGCTCGCTGGAAAAAAATTATTGTAACACTTTTGAAGGCAACTGTATCAATTTTTATCAAAAATTTTTTTCTATGTTAGCCTACGACCTTTTCATCCAAACTGTTAGAGACAGTTTTATGTTTATAATTATTCGTGTTAATTATGAAATATTTCATAAATATTCATGAAAATGTTACATGGGATGAAAATTGTAAAATATTTTCACTGGGTGAATGATAAATCTTCATCATTTCATAAAAAAAATTACATAAAAACTCTTATAAGCCATTTATTTCGGTTGCAATATAATATTTTTTGTAATTCTCATTATGTTTTTATTTTTTATCTAGTTAAATTATTTAAAAAAAAAAAATAACGTAATGTAATGAAACTTCTTCATAAATATTGAAAAAAATTCATAAATATGAAGAAACTTTTTCATAAATATTAATGAAACTTCTTCATAAAAAGAAAGAAGTATTTCATAATTTCTACTTTAATTTTTTCAATAACTCTTCATGACATTTAAGACTGGTTTCATAAATATAAAGAAACATGCTATCAGTTTGCATTTTTGTAAAACAGCTTCATCATATGAAGTGTTACATTGGATGAAAATCTATGATTTTTTTATATTATATTTGTGGAATTTTTCATAAATATGATGAAGCTTTTTCCTTTCTTATAGTTCTATTTCTTATAGTTTTCGAGATATAAGACATTTTGGCAAAAAAGGGTGAGAAAGAAATATTTTTATTTTTAATCGGATAGTGGAGATATCTACCGATTGATAATAAAGACACAAAAGTATAATATTTTGAAAATAAATTTTAAAGACTAAACTAGGAGACTCTTCCAACCCAGAACGAAAATTGAACTGAAATTAAGATATTCATTAGGGTCGTTCAATATTGCATGAAGAAAAATATTGTGTATTTAGACCACTTGTTGTTTAACTAAATTCCCAAGAAACCAAACGATATCATTTAGATGATAAGTTTGCTTGAGAATGATATCATAAACTATACATAAATAATAATATAATAATAATAATAATAATTTCAGGTAATAAATATTCAAGCTTTCTCAATGGATAGCTTCTTCAGGGATTTTTTGTTTTTTAATTTTTAACAAATTTTTTAACAAAATTATTTATTTGTTATCCAATATTTCGCTTTCTCAAATTTTTTAACAAATTTTTTAAAAAATTTGTTAAAAAATTTGTTAAAAAATTTGTTAAAAATTAAAAAACAAAAAAATCCCTGAAGAAGCTATCCATTGAGAAAGCGAAATATTGGATAACAAATAAATAATTTTGTATAAAATAGACCTTAAGCTTGAATACTTATTACCTGAAATTTGTATTAAAAAGGTCGAAGAAATTAAACTGAATAATAATAATAATAATAATAATAATAATAATAATAATAATAATAATAATAATAATAATAATAATAATAATAATAATAATAATAATAATAATAATAATAATAATAATAATAATAATAATAATAATAATAATAATAATAATAATAATAATAATAATAATAAAATTAATAATAATAATAGCAGTGGAAAAAATTACACATTTATTTTTATTTATTTATTTTATTTGGAATTCTATACACAAGACCAGTCGCGATATTGTTATGATATCGAAAATTCAGTAGCGAAATCTAAAATGTAACATTAAATACATAAAAAGAAAACATACAATAGTTTTAATTGTTTTTCTTTTTAATAACTCTTAAGAAAATATAATGACAATTTAAATAAAACAAATTAAAATAAATATGCATAAATAAGGCATTCTTAAAACACACAAAAAAAAGACACACCTATCAAGAGATTAAATTTTAATCAGTTCGCCTTCAGGTTTGGCTTTAATTAAAAAAATGTTTTGTTGAATTTGTATTTATGCATTTATACTCACTTATTAAAAAATGCATACTTTGATCATTTAATGAAAGGGAAACCACGCAGTCCAATTATTTATTACTTGCTGCTGTAAAACCTGATGCTACCAAAAACTTTAATTATCAAATGCATACTAAATAACACAAAATTATGGCGGTATCTTTAAATTATAAAACTTTCTTTCCATATCGTTTTAATTTTTATTTGAAAAAATTTAAATTTTTTCCAGGCCTTTTTATTTAGAAACTTTATGTTTATTTTTTAAAATTATCATAATTGTAAGCAAAATCAAATATTTTATTAAAAATAATATCGTTTTTTAAGTTAGTAAACTAAATTTGTTGTCAATTTTTGAAAAGTGAAAAGAAATAATTTCTATTAATTTTTTTTGTATCTCAAAATATTTCATAATTGTGTTTGATACAAATTTGCATAAATTTTTGTGGAGAAAAGTGGAAATTTTTAAAATCCTAAATTAGTTGACCAGTCAGGATTTCTAAAATTTAAGATTCTGGTTGATGAAATTCCGCACACTTTAGCCAAAATTTTGTTAAAGCTGTAAGTATGACAGGGTAAGCTTTAATGTAGCCAGTGCAGTGCGCACGCTGCTTAAAATTATTTTTCTATTAAGGCAATAAATGCTTAACCCATTCTATACCACTCATCATTTACCAATAAGCATTTCTTGTTGCTTTTTTTATTAAAATTAAAATTTTCTTTTCTTACTTTTAACATACAAAATACTATAAAACTAATGTACAAAATGTTTCAAAATTTTTGGGAATTTTTTATAAAAATTTTGCTTTTTTTTATACACTTTTTTTAAATTTTAATATGTCAAACTAACTAACACAAAAAAACCTGATTAAATTGATTTTCACCCTATTAAAAAAGTGAAGAATTTAAAAAAGTCGACTAGGCTTCAGTTGTGTTCGATCACACATCCTTCTGCTTACAAGGCAAACGCTCTACCATCTAAGCTATTGTTGCCCGTGTATATTGGCTGGCTAACAGAAAAATTATATTTTTTTGATTTTATGTTCAAGTAAATACCAAAGGAAGATTACACTCACTGGTCACGGGATATGTCCCTTGAGATCAATTGACTCATAGTTCCCTCCAATTATTATATTATGAATAAAAACGCTTTCACAATAAAAAAAGTCTAAAAGCCAAGAAATTTAAAACAGAAAAATGCAAAAATTTAAATAGCTTTTAAAGAAAAAAATTAAAATTGAAAAAATGCATAATTTCATCATTTAATGAAAGGGAAACCACGCAGTCCAATTATTTATTTCTTGCTGCTGTAAAAGCTGATGCTACCAAAAATTATCTACACAAGTTCACCAAAATCGTGAACTATTAAATTTATGCATTTTCCAAAAACTTTAATTATCAAATGCATACTAAATAACACAAAATTATGGCGGTATCTTAAAATTATAAAACTTTCTTTCCATGTTTATGTTTATTTTTAAAAATTATCATAATTGTAAGTGAAATCAAATATTTTATTAAAAATAATATCGTTTTTTAAGTTGTTAAACTAAATTTGTTGTCAATTTTTGAAAAGTGAAAAGAAATAATTTCTATTAATTTTTTTTGTATCTCAAAATATTTCATAATTGTGTTTGGTACAAATTTGCATAAATTTTTGTGGAGAAAAGCGGAAATTTTTAAAATTCTAAATTAGTTGATCATCCAGGATTTTAAAAATTTAAGATTCTGGTTGATAAAATTCCGCACACTTCAGACTAAATTTTTTAAAGTTATAAGTATGACAGGGTAAGCTTTTATGTAGCCAGTGCAGTGCGCACGCAGCTTAAAATTATTTTTCTATTAAGGCAATGAATGCTTAACCCATTCTATAGCACTCATCATTTACCAATAAGCATTTCTTTGTTTTTTGCTTTAATTTTAAATTTAATCTGTGAAGCTTTGTGTGCACTTAACGGGTTGAGATTTTATTAAAATTTAAATTTTCTTTTCTTATAACATACAAATACTATTAAACTAATGTACAAAATGTTTCACAATTTTTGTAAATTTTTTATACATTTTTTTTTAAACTTTAATATTTCAAACTAACTAACACAAAAAAGCCTGATTAAATAGATTTTCACCCAATTAAAAAAGTGAAGAATTTAAAAAAGTCGACTAGGCTTCAGTTGTGTTCGATCACACATCCTTCTGCTTACAAGGCAAACACGCTCTACCATCTAAGCAATTGTTGCCCGTGTATATTGGCTGTCTAACAGAAAAATTATATATTTTTGATTTTATGTTCAAGTAAATACCAAAGGAAGATTACACTCACTGGTCACGGGATACGTCCCTTGAGATCAGTTGACACATAGTTCCCTCCAATTATTTTATTATGAATAAAAACGCATGCACAATAAAAAAAAGTCTACCAAAACAGAAAAATGCAAAAATTGAAATAGCTATTAAAGAAAAAAAGTAAAATTGGAAAAATACTTAAAAATAATATACCAACGGAGGGCTTATGTAAGTTAGAATAAAGTGTTTTTAAATTTTGACATTTTAATTTATCACAAACGTTTTCTTAATATAACACAATGGCTGAAAAGTCTGTAGGGTAATGCAATAATTACCTAAATATATGTACATCCTCCCGAGCAGTTTGGTATTGAAAATAAGCGAAATCAGTATAGCGGTTAAAAAGTTATGAGTGAAAAAATAAAGGTACCTGTAGGGAAAATTATACATCTTCAAAGTAGCAATTGGCAATTAAAATATTTTATTTTGTTATTCTTTAACCCGTCGCTTGGAATTGAATAATATTTTATATTTACCTCAAATATATTTCACCACAAAAAATTTTTTCCTCTCTAAATTTTTTTTCAGCACAAACATTTTTATTTACCTTAAAAAACTTTTTTTCCAGTTACAAAATTTGTTTCACATCCAAAAAAAAATGTTTTTCAGCTCAAAAAAATTTGTTCACCTCCATAATTTCACTTTTTAGTATTATTTGTATCAAAAACAGTAAAAAGATTTTTTTAGGACATTGGTGGAGGGTATTTAAAGATTCGGCACAGCCAAACCCTTTTTTACTTGTTTTTTTAAACCTTTTTTTACTTTATTTTTAATGGAAAAATGTAATCGTTGTCTCAACAATGTCCTAGTGGCGGTGAGACCATTATATACATTTTGTGAAAAGCTTTTTTAATTATTAATTTTAAATTAAAAAAAACAAAAATTTTTAGTATCCTTCAAGAGCGATATTATCACTTCAATGCCATTCTAACATTTCGATACCTTTTTTATAGAATGATTTATCTCGCCTCTGTTTCGGCAATCGCCTCTGTTTTGGCAATCACCTCTAACATACATTGAAACCAAATCTCTTTCCAGCGAGCATTTTTTTGAAGGTCTGAAAATAGGTAAAAATCGCTGGAAGCCAAATCTGGCGAATATGAAGGGTATGGAACAATTGGAAGTGTAATTTCTGCAATTTGGCCATGGTAGCCAACGACTTGTGACACGGCGCATCGTCTTGGTGAAGAGCAAATGCGGCGCCCATTTTGAAACAGCTTTCTCATGGAAACATGTTCATGCAAGGTATCTTTAAGGTATCAGCTATCTCCTGCAACTTCACTTTACGGTGTGCCAAAAACAATATTGTTAATTTTTTTTATGTTTTCCGGCATCACCGCCTTTTTTAGCGATCACACCGTTAAGCGTCATCTGTGTTTGTACGAATACATTTAAAGTTAAGAAACCACTTTTCTACCATTTGTCTCCATGGAGTAGAGTCTGAATAACACTTACCAAGGCAAGCTTTGGCTTGAAAAGCAATGATAAATCATTCGTGTATTGATTTATCATTGCAAAAGTAGCGTTACTAAAACAGCTGTAACTTGTTCACTAATGAACTAATTGTGATTAAATTTTGACAGGTATCAGCTGAAGGTTGGTAGTTACAAAACCTCATATGGATTTTTATTAGTGGCGTCACCTACACTCAGAAAAAAAAGTTATTAGAAAATTTGTAAACGGTTTTCAAACCCACTTTACAATTTTTGTACTGATTTTTAGTAAAAAAAATTATTAATTAGCAAAAAAATTTACTCATTTTAAAAAAGTGGATATTGAAGGAAATGTTATTTCTAACTAAAACTTACACCTACAAATTCTAATTGCCTTAAAATGTTGCATAGATCAAAAAAGGGATCGAAAGTAAAAATACCGACTCATGTCTAAAAATAGGACATCCACTTAAAATAGCACTAAAAAGTTTTTTAAGTTCTAAAAATCAGCCCTAAAAACAATAAAAATTTGACCTTAAAAGTAAAAAGAAATTAACTTAAATATTTTTCAAAACAGAAATTATCAAATTAAAACAAAATAATAAATTCGTTTATGTTTTTGCAATTTTTAAACCTTTGATTTTTTTTTTAATTTTGCCTAAAATATAAAAAAAATAAATAATTTTAAAGCTTGATAAAAAAAAAAATAAATTTGAAATTTTTTACTAATATTAATAATACAGGGTGTCCGCCGGGAAGGTATACTACTTTGTTTTGCCGCCATTTTGGTAAACATTAGTATTGACAGTTCATATTTGGCAGTCCTGAAGTAGATACGTGGCATATTTATTATGGAAAAATATTCGATAAACCAACGTGTTTTAATCGTTAAAACATTTTATCAAAATCAATCATCGATCACTGTGACGATGAGAAAGTTACGTGAAATTTTTGGGAGAAACAACGTGCCAACAAAACGCACTATTTA
This sequence comes from Eustalomyia histrio, assembly GCA_949748255.1. Lineage (NCBI taxonomy): Eukaryota > Metazoa > Arthropoda > Insecta > Diptera > Anthomyiidae > Eustalomyia > Eustalomyia histrio. The sequence goes on from OX456523.1 coordinate 27,204,464, forward strand.
TCGTGTAGTAAATGATTTCGAAGAAAGAGGGTCTGTAAGTGATAGGCCCAAGCATTGACCACAACGTTCTGCAAGATCGGCTGAAAACATTACTGCTGCTCAAGAAAGTGTTCAAAACAATCCATCAACCTCAATTCAACGCCGTGCTCAGGAGCTTGGTCTTTAAAGAACAACTTTGGCCACAATTTTTCACAAGGATTTGCATTTGTTTTCACTTAAGATTCATTTGACACAAGAGCTTCTTCTACAAGAGCATTTACGCCGCCGTACATGTTCCAATAGGATGTTACAGCTCGCCCATTACAACCCCGATTTTCATTAAAAAATTAAAATGATTGACGAGGCACATTTTCATTTGAATGGATATGTGAATAAACAGAATAGTCGGTTCTGGGCAATGGTCCAAACTCAAATTATTCATCAGTCACCTTTGCATCCATTAAAAGTGACAGTCTGGTGTGGAATTTGGTCAGTTGGAATCATTGGAGCTTATTTCTTTGAAAATGAAAACGGCGTAACGGTAACTGTGAATGGGGAGCGATATCGTGATATGATTGAAAAATTTTTAACGCCACAACTGCATGCTTTGGGCTTGATTAATATGTGGTATCAACAAGACGGTGCCACTTCGCATACAGCCAGGATTACAATGGAATTACTGCGAGACCTCTTTCCACAACAAGTTATTTCAAGAAATGGTGATGTTGATTGGCCTCCACGGTCGCCTGATTTGAATGCTCCAGATTTTTTTTTAGTGGGGATATCTGAAATGCAAGGTTTATGCAAACAAACCAGAAACGCTTGAGCAACTCAAACAAAATACCGCGTGAAATGTGTGAGAATGTAATTAAAAATGTGCTCAAAAGGGCTCGCATTTGTGAGGCTAACAGAGGCGGACATTTATCTGATATTGTATTCCAAACATAATTGCCGACATTAAATAAAACATGTATCGATATAAGATCCATTTTCTTTCATTTAATCAAAAATTATAAACAAACAAAATAGTATACCTTCCCGGTGGACACCCTATATTTATTAAATTTTTGCTTTTTTTTAGTAGCGGCAGCTAATTTTTTCTACAAATTTCATTGTACGTCAGCAGACATGTGTTGCTAAGATTAGCAAAAAATACCGCTAAGCTCAAATTAGCAAAATTTCCCGTAATAACAGCAAAATTTTCAGTTGTCATTACAGACTTTTTTTGGTGAGTGTGTGTGTCATCCTACGGATTTTTCAGCCGATATGTTATGTGCTGGATCTATTCTGTTTTAAAAGGTTACAGGACAGGTCACAGGGTAGGCACTTTTAGACCAGTCTTATTTTACCAGTCACAGGGTAGGTAAATACAAACATATTAAATGGGAACCAATAATGGAAATTTATTATTTTCCAAACGTGCTAACTTTTCAACGAGTGATCGTATGGCGAACAAATTGTATCCAAATAAGATTTTTTTCTGTAGCACGCAATCTAGCAAAGATATATTCGACCAAAGTTGAAAGTTTGGACTGGCTGAAATTCTTCAATGGATCCAGAATAAAAAATACGACATTAAGATTTTTAAATCAATATATGGCAACCCGGAATGATAATTTATTTTTTTTTTCATTTGTGGTTGAAGCTAAACTTTTATACTATCTTATGCTTTTTATTGCGCTATTACATCAATTACTGATCTGAATATATCGCTGCTTAAAGAAGTGTTGTAAAGTGACGAAGCTTGAATAATAAGGCTTAGAGTAGGATTGTGGATTGACTGAGTTCAACAAAAATATCGATTTTGTTACATGCTCTACTCTATACTTTTCATTTTTTAAATACCAATTTGTAAATTTACATTGGAAATTTGTTAAAATGAATCAAGTCTTTTATAGCTCAGTATCAACGTATAAATTTGTACGTTATTAAGTGTTTTTCAATTGTTATTTTTTTTTTGTTTTGTTTTTCTTTTCTTTTTTGCAAAAATCCATGATGTTAATTCGGACTGTTGATGATAGTTTTAGCGTGTACGAGTTTTTCAAGTATTAAATCATAAAAATAAACTACACCCAATATTGTTAATTTGTTTCTTGTCTGCCAAAACTTACCTGCCACCAGTTGCTGCAAGTGTTATTATATCAATACACGTTTCTGGCCTTTCATTTCTCTGATGGACAGTTTGTGGGTAGGGAAAAGCTTTCATATACGAGTAATTAATGCCTGTAGTTAAAATTTTCTGTTGTAGAATTTCTTCCTGATTTGTATAATTTCTATACAATCTCTTTTCATAGCTGTAGTTTAGTATGTTATTTTTACAAAATATAACTGGTATCCCTAATTAAAAAAATCTGTCTGTTGATAATATAGATGTTGCATAAAACTTTTTTAATACGCACGTTCACATCGAAACAAGGAAATTCTGTGGTCTTGCTTTAAAAGTTGTTTGATAAATCTTCATTCCTTTCGGTGCATTTACCATAACCTTAATTTGTTCTAACATATGTAGTTAAGTTAAAATTTATATGATCTTCATATATGTTTTAGATTGTGTTTAATAACACTCCATTTGGCGCTACATCATTTCTAATAAATGTTGATATGCTGATTTAAAAAAAAATCAAAACTATTGGTTGGTTTTATTGCTTATATACCTGGACGAGTTTTAATGAAAATTTTTAATAAACTAAAAAAAAAAATTTTAGAAAGTGAATAAAAAGTTTCTTAATTTTATTAAAAATGCTTGATACATTTTGTGAAAAATGCTTTGTGGTCGTGTGGAATTTTAATAAACATTAGAGTATTCAAAAACCGATACCGAAAACCGGTTTCTTTTTTTAAAAAAACCGATCGGTTTCGAATATTTTGTAAATTCGAAGAAAACCGAAAACCGGTCGTTTTTGTTCGGTTAACCGGTTTTTTTTAATTACATCACCAACTGGGTTACTTGGCCTCTTTTATTTTTTCCGAACACTTTTATAATCGTTTGTTTCGTTATGAAGATTTAGATGTAAGTCTGATAGATTCCGATGAATTTAAATTGTTTAATTTCTGATCTAAATAACACAATAAGCAGTATTCAAAATCCTAAAAAAGAGAATGTATAAAATCATTCATCATTATATGTGACCTTCTCCGAGAAAAGGGACCTAGTGTGTGAAAATGAAGTTTTGAGAAAAACGCATTTAAAGTTTCATTACGCATTATCACTATGAACACACCTTCAGTTGGGAGATGCGATTTGGTATGCTTAGTTCTGATTTGGTGACGTCATGCCTTTGTGATGTCGTATTTTTTTTCACTTTTAGAGTGACAATTCAAAAACAATTTAAAACCAAAAAATTAAAAAAAGTTAATTTTTTTTAATTAATTTTTATCAGAAATCTAAATCATTTCATCTTATTCTACACCCAACTAGGTACCAGAACCCACTCTTAAGTCCAAACCCGTTTTTTGACACACTAGGTCCCTTTTCTAGGAGAAGGTCACATATGATGATTTCATATATCTTGATAAATGCGACGAAAGAACTGAAAAGTTGGACAATCTATAAAATTGTCTTTTAACTATTTGTCCAACATCTACTATTAGTGAAAGAGTATTTTCCACTTCTAGCTTTATCAAAAGCAAACAAAAAAATCGTCTGAAAACGAAACATTTAAATTGCATATTATTTCTAAAATATTATTTAAGAAGTGAAAAATAGATTTTCTTTTTACATATTTAAAATTTAATATTAAAAGAACTTATTTAATGCCAAACGTTCAAATTCTAACGTACCTAGTTTTACCCAATTTACCAACTTAATGATCTCTATTAATTTGATATGAATATAGTTTTATAATATTAATTTTAAAAATATTATATTAAAAATTTTAAAACTAATAAATAAAATGTTGAAATGAAATACAATAAAAAAATATTATAAAATATTTTTTTTTTCAAAGAATATATTTTTTTATTTTTATTACTTTATTTATTAAATTTATTTTTTTTTGTTTGCAACTAAAACAACGAATTATATAAGCTTTTTAATCAAATTCAAAAAAAGAAACCGAAAAAACCGGTTGACCGGTTTTTTCTGCAAAAACCGAAACCGAAACCGGTTTTTTTAAAATTCGATTTTTCGAAGAAAACCGAAACCGGTTTTTCCAAAAGGCCGGTTTTTTGAATACTCTAATAAACATAAAGTTTTTTTGTAAAATTTTCTGAAAAACTGCATTTATTTAAAGAAAAGTTTCAGTGGATGAGTTCCAGAGAAAACTTATTATTTTAATGCAAATATTCATTAATGTCATGCAGATCATTCTCTCAGTGTTGCCACATATACAATCTGGGACAATCAGTATTATCCTGTTGGAAAGTGCTGCCATATTTGCAAATATCATCGTATGTAAGTTTGGTTTTGTTCATGAGCGACGAGGCTTATATTTATATTTGCTAAAATTAGCAAAAAAAAATTTGGGAATTTTACACTTTTTTTTTAAAAAATTAGTAAATATTATTGATATTGAAGGAAATTTTATTTTTATTTTAATTTACCTGTTATTCCATTTCACTAATATTTAGTAGAATTTGTTGCTGATTTTAACAGATCGATTTTAAATTGCAGTTAATAGCAATTTACTAAAATTTAGTTGCGCTTACTAACATAATATACCAATTTCATTGTACTAATATTAATAATATTTAGTAATTTTTTTTTGCTTATTTTCGCAAACCGATTTTATATTCCATTTTACGAAAAAGTTACTAAAATTTAGTAGCCGCTACTAATTTCTCTATTTATTTCATTGTACATGTGTTGCTAAGGCTAGCAAAAATAACCGCTGGGTTCAAAATTGCGAAATTTCCTGTATTAAAAACAAAATTTTAAGTTGTCGTTACATACCTTTTTTTGTTGAGTGTAATTGGACCTTATTTTTTCGGAAAAGCCATCTGTAACGGTGAATGGCGACCGCTATAAAATCATTGATGACTGAATTTTTCTTAACGAAAGTTGACGATATAGTTTGCAGGGCATGGAACCATAGAATGGAGCCTCTTGGCATACTGCACGAGACACAATGCCTTCTCAACGATCGATTGCCTTTCTCACATTACGGAGATTTGGCTTAACCAGCCAGATCCCCCGATTTAATTGTCCCGAACTTTTTCTTTTGGGAATATTTGAAGTCGTACCACAAATCTTGTGCACAGTTATACAAATTTAGCGACTTTTTCACCAGTTTGAAAATGAAAATAATTTCTTTACCATTAATATGAACCGAATCCTAATAAAATTATAAATTCATTAGACATCCATAAATTTGGGATTTTTTTAAAAATTTGGGGTAAAAGGTTTCTGTTGTGTTATTTCTATACGCGAAGTAGAATATGCGTGGATTTCCAAATATTCCTTGTACTTTAAAAGTGAAACAGTGGTTTTTATAATTCAGTACAATAACTTTATTACGTAACTTATTAATACAAAGATCAGAATGTTCTAGATCAAAAGAAGTATTTAAAAGGAATGAACAACTACAGTAATATTTTGTTACTCAATTTGACAATTCAAAAACATAGAATTATTACAGAGTTGTATGCATTTGGAATGAATGCAGAATTGTATAATATCAACAATCTCCCCCTCAAGCCAAATGCATTCGAGAAATCAAAACAAAAATATTTATATTCATTCAAAATTACATTTTCAATTTTAAAAGATTGCAACCATATGTATGCTTTTGCTTAGATAACACCTTTGTTAAAATATCAGCAGCATTTTCATCAGAGGGTACGTATTTGACATCGATATCCTTCCCATCGTATTTCTCTCTTATGTAGTGATAGCGTATGTCTATGTGTTTGCTCTTCTTCTGGACTGTTTGATTTTTTACCAAAAACGCAGCACCTTGATTGTCGCATAGAATAGGAGTAGGATCGTCAATATAGTTTTTAAACCCCATCTCACTTAGAAGACCACGATGAAATACCACTTCCTTTGTACCTTGGCATAAAGCAATGTATTCGGCTTCCATCGTACTTAAAGCCACCACAGATTGTTTACGGGACTCCCAAGCAATAGGACCACCTGCCATAAATACAACATGACCAGAGTATGATTTTCTATCATTCGAGTCGCAACCCCAGTCTGAATCTGTGAAACATTCGAAATTTTTAAAATTAGTAGAAAAAGTAATTTTACCTACTGGATTCTTTTTCAGATATCTTAGTACGTATTTAGCTGCTTGAAAATGTTCTTTATGTGGGTGAGAATTAAATTGAGACAATCTCGACACCACATGAATCAGATCAGGTCTTGTTATGACGGCCAGGTACATCAATGCACCAATCAAACTTTGATAATTTTTAATATCAAGATCATCGCATTGATTTTCGCATTTTTGCAAAACTGTTCCACTAGGCCATGGAGTGGCTGCCGGCTTACATTCTGACATATCCCATCGTTCAAGAATTTCTGCAGCATATTTTCTTTGATGAATCGTTATATCGCCTCTTAAACCATCACGATCAATTTCCATACCCAAATAAAATGATATGGAACCACGGTTAATAACTTCCACATATTTGTTTAAGGTTTTTATAATTTTATTCATCTTTTCTTCACTTGAACAGGCTAACAACATGTCATCGACATATATTGCAATAAGGCTTATTTCGCTGCCGTTTCGTTTCATATACACGCAAGTATCAAATTTACACCTCACAAATCCCATTTCCAACAAAATATCATTAACCTTTTTGTTCCATTCACGTCCGGCTTGTTTTAAACCGTATAAGGCCTTGCTTAATTTACAAATTTTGTTTGGATGGTTTTTGTCTTCAAACATTGGAGGTTGAATCATGAAGACGTCATCTTCCAAGTTTCCATTCAAGTAAGCTGCAACTATATCTATATGATTTACAAGTAATTTATGTTTAGCTGATAAAGCTAGTAATAACCGTATGGTCGAATGCCGCACAACAGGTGCAAAAGTTTCTTGGTAGTCTACGTTGTGTTCTTGTGAACACCCATGAGCCACAAGCCTCGCCTTGTATTTTTCTACAGAGCCGTCAGGTTTACGCTTTAATGCAAATACCCATTTGCAACCAATTATATTTTTTCCTTTAGGCTTATCCACCAGCTGCCATGTTTTATTTTTTATTAATGAATTATATTCTGCTTGCATAGCCTCTTTCCATTTTTCAGAATTTTCGGAATTTAATGCCTCTGTTACAGTGTTCGGATTTTCAATAATAGAATTTAACATTTCCGGCCCATCTTCTGAACAATAAACTTTTCGAGGTCTGCCCTTACCACCATTTCTAATCATTTTAGGTCTACCACGTTTTCTTTTTTATCGATAATAATTGTATCTTCTCTTTCAGAATCACTATCAGAAGGACTCACCTCTTTCTCTTTTTCAAAGTCATCATCTTCCATAAGTTGTATAGCATTATCATCTTCCATAAATTGTATAGCATTATTATCTTCTACTTCTTGTAGTTCATTAGCAACGTCTGGTTGTTCATGATAATCATCACCACTTTGTTCAGAATTATTATCATCTTTATTCGTATTTTGTTTAAAAATGTTTACAAAAAAAGATTCTTGTTGTTCGTCTTTAGCATCTTTTTCAAAAGATTGCTCAAAAAATGTAACATCACGAGCAATAACAATTTGTCTTGTATGAATATTATATAAACGATATGCTTTCGTATACTGTTGATAACCAACAAATTTCATTTTGGTACCTTTTGGTAAAAACTTACCACCTTTTGGTTTTGGTCCCTTTTGCAGCACAACTGCATCACAACCAAATGTTTTTAAATGAGATACGGACGGTTGTTTACCACACCACCTCTCATAAGGTGTAACATTATCGAGAACTTTTGTTGGAGCACGATTCCTTATGTACGTAGCAGTATTTATAGCTTCTCCCCATAAACTTTGTGGTAATCCGGATGATTCTAATAAACACCGAGCCATCTCCACAAGGGTTCTATTCGCCCTTTCAGATACACCATTTTGTTGTGGCGAATACCCAACTGTTGTTTGATGAATAATTCCTTTTTTCGCGAACAATTCTTTAAAATTGAAGTTAACATACTCCTTTCCATTATCGCTTCTGACAACTTTTATTTGGCGGCCTGTCTGCGTCTCCGCAATCGCAGCAAAATTAGTAAATGCATCAAATGCATCATTTTTTTTCTTTAAGAAATAAGTTGAAGTATAGCGGGAGAAATCATCAATAAATGTGATAAAATACAATGAGCCACCAATACTTTTTACTCCAAACGGTCCGCATAAATCTGTATGCACTAGTTCCAAAACATTTTTAGTTTGTACATTTCCATAGTTTTTGTACGGTCTAGCAGAAATTTTACCCACAACACAAGTAACACATTCAATTGTTTTTGGCATTTTTACATTGAAACCTTTTACCATATTTTTAGTTGTTAATTTGTTCAGATCATTTACGTTTATATGTCCGAATCTTTGGTGCCACTTTCTTACCGTGCTTTCATCGATAACCGCATTTAAACTTTCATTAGTTTTAATAATTTCCAAATTTACAATAAAAATATCACCTTTTAAATCAGCTGTTAGAATTTTTTCTTTTTGTTTACTTTGCATTATTGCTTTGTTATTGGCACAGTAAACAGAATGACCAGCTTTTATTATTTTGCTTATTGATAAAAAATTTGAGTGAAGTTTTGGCACATACCAAACGTCGTTTAAAATAAGAGTACAAAAATTAGTTTTTAATTTTATTTTGCCAATACCTTCTGCATAAATGCTCTCACCAGATGCTAAAACAATTTTTTGTTTTATTTCTGTCAACGTAACAAAACAGTCTTTTGTTCTACACATGTGTGACGTCGCGCCGCTGTCTAGTACCCACAAATCTTTTAAGTTCATTTTGTTTTCATTTAATGAACACGCATAGTCACTATCCCTTTTGTCATTGTCTTTGCACTGAGAACGTATGTGGCCCTTTTTACCACAGCGAAAACATTTAAAATTATTGTTGTTATTGTATACATTACCATCGTTACTTTTTTTTAAGTTTTGACACACCATGACGATGTCTCTCACGTCGTAAAAAACGTTCTCTTTCTTTTGTATGTGCAGATTTCAAAGGTTCAGCATCTTTTCAAATTGGTTTTTTTTGCGATTCCAATTGAATTTCTTTGCAAATCCAATTAGTTTTAGCAGATTTCCCAATTGGATTTGAAAAAAAAGGTTTAAAAACAGGGAAATTTACTCAAATTTTTGCAGAAATCAGGGAAATTTGCTCAATTTTCCCCTGTTTTCTCCAAGTTTCCGAACCTTTGTATTCTGTATAATATTTTATTTGGCCGCTGACGGCGTTGCATCCTCTATACTATTCTTCCTCTATGCTTATAATCATTTCACGAATTCGCCGCAAATACAGTTTCACTGCGTGTATCATTTTTGTTGCCTTGTCTCATTTCTTCTTCTAAAACTTTGGAAATTAATTTATTATACCGACACCTTTTTGCAAATGTATCGTAAACGCCAATTTTTGCGAAATTGACTTTTTGATGCAAAATTGTTGTAACACCTATAACTCATCACCTGGTAAAATATTATAGCTGTATTCGCTATAGGTATGTCGGAAACTTAGTTTAAATTTTATCGTATGTGACAGCACATATTTTGGTGACAGCAAATATATCGTATGTGACATACGTATGTACATATAACATTGTAATTTATGTGTGGTGACATTTCAACCAATTTAAAAAGAATGTAAGTGGATGAGATCGATGACGATTCACATTCGATATCTCTTCTTTCTTCTTATTTGTTTTACAGTTATTTCTATTCATTATTAATTTTTGTGCTCATAATTTTCTGTGAAAAGAGTTAGTTTTAGCAAGACATTTAACTAGTGGGGATACGAAAGTTTAAAAAGAAAAAAAAAATGTCAACGTCTCCAAAAAATGTAAGATCATTATTATATATTTGTGTTTAGTAATTAATATATTGTGTGAATGTGATGTTATATATATGTGTTAAACAAATAGTTGATTTTATAGTGATAATGTGTTATTTATTATATTTATATATGTATATAGATTGTTAAAGGCCTAGTTCCCTACAGTGATAGCGATGATTGTGAGGAGGAGCGCTGCGTTGGTAAGCGCGGACACAAAAAAAAACGCAAGACCAAGATTAGCACACAAAATATGAGAATGGTACTTGCTAATCCGTGCTTAAAAAATATGTGCAAAAACGATTGCCTAAAAGTAACAGAAATTGAACGTTGTCACATAAATGAACACTACTGGGGAATGCCAGAAGCAAGGCGAAATTTGTGGCTTCTCTCTTGCATCAAACCAGTCCACATACGGAGAAGAAGACCTTGTCAAGAACCCAATAGTGAACATAGACGAGATCGTTCCTACAAATATTATTTAATACACAATGGTGAAGCTATCAAAGTCTGCCAAAAATTTATTTTAAGAACTTTAAATATTTCGCAAATGGTGGTAAGGAATGCATTGTTAAAAGAAAGTGGAGCTAAACAGCGGCGAAAGAGAGTGGCGCATAATAAAACAAATGAAGAACATATAAATTTAGTAAAAAAATACATTGAAAAACTGCCAGCTGTACCGTCGCATTACTGTCGTAGCAAATGCAATAAAGTATATATACCCCTAAGAACAGTATTCCCCCTATATATCATAGTGAGTACCTAAATCTTCCCCATTCCAATAAAATTAAAGATACTTTGCAAGAAACGGACAACGAAGATTGAATTCAGTTTACTATAATAATAATTCACTTCATTTAAATAATTTACTTCATAATATAAGTAAATTTCGTTTTATACTTTTCTTTGCTCTAAAAAATATTTTATTACTGAATAAATGTAACTAAATTAATTTAAATAACTGCTATATTGAAATAAAGGTTTTATTTTGCTATTTTCATCGTTATACAATTTTGTTTTGATTTACTTTGATCGGTAATATTTTTGTCAATTTGTTGTATGTTACACATTTTGTGCCCAAGCTGCCAAAACTTGAAGTGCCAAAAGTATCGTATGTGACAAAAATTTAAATATATCGAAAAATACTGCACATTTTACAAAAATTTTTTTTTTTTTAAATTAAAGAAGTCTAGTAAAGGTATGTATTAAAAATTGGCTGCGACATTACCACCCAAACCGCAGGAAATCAAATAAAACCTTTTCCTGTAAAGTTTAGTTTTGTAACATACGATACATTTGCAAAAAGGTGTCGATACGTTGGTAAAAAATCTCTGCTTTCTATAGCGACCACAAAATTTTCCATTTCATCAGGAAGGCTGCATAATAAAAAGATGGACAACAGATCATCATTTATGGTGATTCCTATTTCCTTTAGCTCATCAATTATATGAGTAAATTCATTTATTTGTGGAGAAAATTTTTCATTTACATGAAATTTAAAACGTACAAGTTTCTTAAACAAATTAACTTTTCTGGATGCTGTGTCAGCTTTGTACAAAGAGCTTAAAGTATTCCAGGCACTTTTTGCCGTAGCACAATTTTTAATATGAATTAACTCACTTGGTTTTACACTCAAAGTTATTGTAGCTAGTGCTTTATTGTCATTTGTAATCCATTTGAGTGCATCTTCTTCAGGACACTCTTCTTCCATGGTATGCCACAAATCCAACGTTATAAGCAAACTTTTTACCTGAATGCACCATGTTGCGTAATTTTCACCATTCAATTTTTCAATACCAGCTATTGCATTTGACATTTTTGTTGTTGTTTTTTAACACCGGATAAAACAATTAAAACCAAAAAACCACACACTGGGTATAACCTCACTTTTTACAAGATTATATTAATTATTGTTCAAACATACAATTTGGAAAACTGGGCCCATAACCTTTGTTGTGTTATTTCTATACGCGAAGTAGAATATGCGTGGATTTCCAAATATTCCTTGTACTTTAAAAGTGAAACAGTGGTTTTTATAATTCAGTACAATAACTTTATTACGTAACTTATTAATACAAAGATCAGAATGTTCTAGATCAAAAGAAGTATTTAAAAGGAATGAACAACTACAGTAATATTTTGTTACTCAATTTGACAATTCAAAAACATAGAATTATTACAGAGTTGTATGCATTTGGAATGAATGCAGAATTGTATAATATCAACAGTTTCTGACTTAACGTCCTACCCAAATCCCTTGGGCTGAAGATAAAAAATTTAAATTATACATATGTTCTTTGCCTCAGGTTCACAAACAGCAATTTTTTTAAATTCTCTTTGGAACTTTCCTTCGTGTCCACACAGCAAAAGTATCTTTTTGTAATTTTAGTTTCTTTTACATATAAAAAAGTACAATAAAAATTGGGAATTGCTTAAAATTGGAACGTAGTAAAAATAGGGCTTCAAAGAGTGAAAAGCATCCCTCTTAACACGCTGCCCAAACCACTGAAATTTATAATATGAGATTTCTGGATTATTGGCTTTGTTATCGGTGACATCATTTTATTCATTTTCGCTTGGAATGTGCTCAAAATGGGGGTTAAGTACACCAAAAAAAAAATATTAACTAGAATTTAGAAAAATTAACTTATTTGGAGAAAAAACTAAAATCGAAAAATTAAATAAAATTTTTCAAACAAATTTTACTTAAAATTTGGTCAAAATTTTTGAATTATAGAAAAATTTTACTTTTTAGAACTAAATTTTTATTAGAAAACATAGCAAAATTTTCACTTAATAAGTTCATATACCATCTTAAATTTTACTTTTAGTTAGGAAATGTTGCCTTGGTTTAAAGAAAAATTTAATTTTATTTAAGTTAAATAAATAATTTTTTTTTTTCCCTAAAAATAAGAAAATATTTTCTAACATCAATTTAAATAGCACTTTTATTAAGTGAAAATTATCCTTAAATTTGATGAAAAATTTTCTAATTAATGTGAAACTGTTTCTATGGTAAAGGTAATATATTTTACCATATATTTTAAGATGTTTTACACTCTTTGTGTAAGTATTTTCCACCGCTATTAATAAGCTTTACGCTATACATTTGTATATTTTAATTAAATTGTATTATACTAAACTCATTTTTTTAAAATATAAATTAAGTTAAATATCCTTAAACGTAATAAATTGTGACAAAGTCAGATAATTTTCGTAGTTAATTATTGGTTCTGCTCAAGAAAACTACAAAAGGACCCTAAGTGACACACGGCATCTGTGGCTAAGGAACACTGGGGGTCCTTTGTCTTCTTAAATTAAGGAAATTTTTGCAAAAATACAAAATATCACAGTTAAATTTCTTTTTATTATTGGAAAATGGAATGTATAAAATGTGCTTGCGATATTTTGTATTTTAGTCAGCAAAAAAAATTATTACATAAAAGTGCAAAATCGAAATTTTTTACCTTTTGCTAACAAATTTTTAAAATATATTTTAAACTACTTTAAGTTCAATATTTAAGGCTGTTAAGTTTAGAGATGGCCACGTGGGCGTTTATTGGCTCACGCACCAACACGAATCAAATATTAAAATCATGCACAATATTTTTTTTAATGGATGCTTTAATTTGTTTCCTAAAATAATATATTTTTCTTTAAAATTAGAAAAATTAACTAGTTTGTTTTTAATATATATATATATATATATATATATATATATATATATATATATATATATATATATATATATATATATATATATTTTTATACCCTCCACCATATATGGTGAGGGTATATATCAGTTTGTCATTCCGTTTGTAATATGTCGAAATATAGGTTTAAGACCCCATAAAGTATATATATTCGTGATCCTAATGCAATCAATTTTAAGTCGATTTAGCGATGTCCGTCTGTCTGTCCGTCTGTCTGTTGAAATGGCAATCAAGCGGGGTTGCCTATTTTTACCCAAATTATTAAACATCCTCCCGAGCAGTTTGGTATTTAAAATGAGCTAAATCGGTCAAGCGGTTCAAAAGTTATGAGTGAAAATGTGAAGATACCTCTAAATTTTCCATACAAATTGGTACAATTTTTCTGTATCATTTTTTTTTCTGTTAAGTAAGTAAATATGTTAAAGTCACTAACAGAGCAGACCTCTGTAAATAACATTACTAAAACTAAATAACAAAAGTTCTGTTACATAAATCAAAGACATTAATTTGTTAAAGAAAGAACATTAGTTGAAACTATTTCCCAATAGGGAAATAGTTTCATCTGAAAAAAATTCTCCCTATTAGGCATATTCTGCTACAATATACAACAGGGTATTATTGATTTTCTATTTCGTTCGTAACATAAAAGAATGTTGCCAAAAGCTATGCAAAATATATGTTTTATGTGTATATTATACTTTAATTTTCTAAATCAATATTCATTTAGATGTTCAAGAGCACAGTATTGCAATTTTTCATATGTGTATTTATTTTTTTGAAAGAAAGAATTAACATAAATATGGATTTACCAATGCCTCAATACTTTAAAATTATACAAATTTAACGAAAAAATACTATTTTGATCGATGAAAATTTGTCTTTTTTTTTTACAGAAAATGTGAAACAAATGCTTTTATCACGTCGAACATTTCAAAAAATGACTTTAGTATTTTGAAATAAGTCTGCTAGTGACAGCTTTATGTACTAGAATTTTAAATATGTATTAAATCTCATATCTGTGGTTACTAAGACAATAGAAAGCCAAATCCAGGGCCATGCGACCTAGGCATGGCGCAGGGTATTGTTATCTATTTACTTAAGCGCCATCTATTGCTAAGTATACACACTAAAGCAATTATGTATTTAGCTCTATCTTTATGTATAAATGTCTTTGGCCCCATGGCCAAAGAAATTTATATATAAAGAAAGAGCAAAATGCATAATTGGTTTAGTGCCGCTACTTTTGAATAGGTGGCGCAAAATCACATTAAAACTATATCCTGCCCCATGGCGATATAGCCTTGGATTAGGCTTTCAATCAATTTATTTACCAAAAATATTAAATTATAATGCATTCAGATGTTGCTAGTAGACTTATTACATAATTTTAAAGTAAATTTTTCAAATGTTTGACGTAATAAAAGCATTTGTTTCACATTTTTATGTCAAAAAAAATTTTCATAGAGGAAAATAGTATTTTTATAATTCCATTTGTATTTTTGAGAATTGAGGGATTGACAAATGTATATTTATGTTAATTTTTTCTTTTATAAAAAAATACACATGAATAAAGTGCGATATTGTGCTCTTAAACATATTAATGAATATTGATTTAAAAAATTAAGGTATAATATGCACATAAAACATATGTTTTTATAGTTTTTGGCAAATATTCATTTATGTTACAAAGAAAATAGAAAATCAATAATATTCTACTGCATATTGTAGCACAATATGTCTAACGGAGACTAGCTCTGCAGCAAAATATGCCTAATGGAGAGAATGCACCTTCTGGTGGGCCATCTATTGACAAATAGTTACAACTCATGTTCTTTTTTAACAAATAAATTTCTTTGCTGTATTCTCTCCATTAGACAAACACACTTTAATTTGCAACTATTTATCAATACGTGGCGCATCAGAAAGTGGAGAGATTAGGCATATTCAGCTAGCTAGTTCGAGTATTTGACAAAAACTATGCTTTAAAATGTGTTTTTTGTGCAGTCTATGTTTAAAAAAACTAGTGAAAATGTAAAGGTGCCTCTAAATTGCCTATACAAATTTAGTACAATTTCATAGTAGCGACTGGTACATAACATATTTTCTCATATTTTTTCACCAGTCGCTTAGCAGTTAATATTTTGTATTCACCTCAAACATTTTTCCACCACTAAAATTGTTTTCACCACAAAAAATTTTTTCACCTTAAATTTTTTTTCCACCAAAAAAGTTCTTTTCACATCTAAAAAAGTTTTTCACCTCAAAAAATTTTTTCACCTACATAAATTTACTTTTAAAGTTTTGTTATATAATTTGTATCAAAAACAGAAGAGAACATCTTTTTAGGATATTGGTGGAGGGTATTCAAAGATTCGGCACAGCCGAATTTAGCCCTTTTTTACTTGTTTTTTTTTTTTTTTGGAAAAAAAATATTTAAAATAAGAAACGTTTTCCCACAAAAACTAAATTTTTTTCTCGATTTAAGAAAAATTTCTTCAGAAAAATTAAAAAAAAAGGAAATTAACTGAAAAAATTTTTAGGAAAAAATCCTATAACTAAGTTTATTATTTTCCCAAAAATTAGAAAATTTAAATCAAAATAATTTTGTTTTAAAATTTATCTAACCTAACTTGCATGAAAATTTTCCCTAGAATTAGTTCATCAGTTTCTAAAATCGAATAAATTTTTATTATAACAAGAAAAAAATTATTACTTTTTGTTTTTAAATGTCTGAACTAATTTTTAGAAAACAATTTTTAAAAATTATAAAGTGGTAGATTTAAAAACTGAATTTAAAAGTGGCTTTCTGAGATTTAGTTAATTTTACAACTCGCCAAAAAAAAACAAAAAATTAACTCATATTAAGTTCAAGTACCTTTCTTATTTTAATAATTATATAACTTTATTATTTTAATATTAATGTCTAATTTATTAAGGTAAAGATCTTTTTTAAAAAAACTTTTATTTTTTTTTTCGATATTTCGCTAACAATTTGTTAGCATCTTCAGTAAAATTTAAAATTTTGTTTTCCTGAAGATGCTAACAAATTGTTAGCGAAATATCGAAAATAAAATAAGAGTTTTTTTAAAAAAAGATCTTTACCTCAATAAATTAGACATTTCTTATTTTAAGTTTAACACAATTTTTAAACTAAATGGGAGTAAATTATGTTCTAATTTTTTTTGGATTAAACTTAGTTTTATTCTTTTTTAAGATGTTATTCTTAAAAATTTATAAAAATTTTTAATATACTTGTTTTTTTTTCTCAAATACAGAAATATTACTTATGATAGATATGAACTATTTCTGAGTATATAAACTATTTCGTTTTTACGCAAACATAGAAATTTTTAAGAAAATTTGACTTAAATTGAAAAAAAAAATATTGAATTATTTTAAAGGAAATTTTGGATTAATTTATCGTTCGCCTTTTTTTGAGTGTAGCTTTAGAGGCTATCCATTAACGGTCTGCACAAACCCTTTTGGCTAGAAATCTGAAATCTATATATATAGAAAATTGTTGTGTGCTGTGACTTTATAACTCACGAACGGTCAAACCGAATTCGATTAAACTTGTATGGTTTGTTCGTATGGCCGTGTAGATGGTTTATCTAAAGATAGGGTACCCAAGCCCTATGCGCTTGATGCTCATTTGTTTTGTAAAAGCGCTTAGCTATAGGCTGTGTGTTTTAATACACATAGAGCACTCAGCAATAGCAATAAGAAAAACAGAAACAACTTTGCCTGTATACACGCAAGTGCAAAGCAACAACACTTTCGTATGCTTTACTGGTAAACATTGACGACAGCGAGCATTAATGTAGATTTGTTTTTGTTTAACGTATGATATGAAATATTTTTTTTTCTTTTTTCTTTGTATGTATTGGTTTTTACAATAAAAAATATTGAATAAAAATTAGATATTCTTTAAATGCATTGGTGTTTACTCTTCCATAAGGAACTTTTGGGCACCTCTGATCTAAAGTTTGCACGAAATCGGTCGTTCGTGAGTTATGACTTTTTATGTCAACATGTGATTTTGTCCATATAAAAAAACAACAACAAATACGTAGGCGCCCATGAGCGTGTGCGGTATGTATACTGTATGTACACACGGTAAATACACGTTGTAGCACATACACGCATACACATTGACAGCTGTCAGTGAGTGATCATTTTAAGGTTCTCTTTTATAGAACTCGCGGATCGAGCAACCAATGAACCAATGAATTTGATTAAATGTTAATATTAATGCGTAGCGAAGCACGCCGGGATCCGCTTGTTGAAAATAAAATATTTCCTGGAATATACTGTGGGAGTTATACTTTCTAATAAAAACATGGTAAAAATAGACTTAAAATGGGATAAAAAAAAGTGTGAGTAATCACATAAACCGTAGGAACTGAGGGGAGGCGAATTCATTAGATTACTGCAGTTTTACGTAAAATTTTCCTTTTATTACAAATTTCATACACTCAATAAAACCAATTTCTCATTCACTTTCTCATTCACTTTGTAAATAAAACTTTTTTGGTTTTCTAAAAAATTTCATTAAACATTATCCAATAAAAAATGCTCGCCCTCAACCACCATACTATAATTAGAAAATAATCATATTTATAATCAGTAGGATTTTACTATAATAGTTACGAAACCCCAATTATATTAAACTTGTATTTTTTATCTGCGTGCTTTAAAAACAGTAATATTCACCCTTAAAGAGGTTAAAGAAGTAAATTTTCCAATTATAATACCTTAATGAAAGTAAATGTCATGTGTTGTAAGACGGAAATAATAATAAATAATAAAAATGTCAAATTTGATAAAACACATATAAATTTTTAAAGCCGTTTTTATTAAAAAAAAATCCATAAAATTTGTTTAATAAACATTAAAATACGTTTTCCTATCATGCAATTTGCTAATTAATAATGCGTTTTATTACAATTTCATTAGGTTTTTATTTTCGTTTAAAAAGCGAAAGAGTTTCTCAAGACGGCCCCCTTTTTTAAGAAGACAAAAAAGTACGTACTATTGTAATGAAGTGAAAACAATGTAAGTTTTAACATACAATTTCACAGATCGTGCGAAAATCTTGCAAATAATCGCATTCGTCGCACAATTTTGCATTTTTGCTTTTAACTTTTTCCTTGCAACAAACATTGAAATAATATTGAGATACCTTTAAAGCGTACGACTGAAAAGACAAAAATAAACAAAAAAAAAAAAACTTTCTACCACCCACAACATTTGTACATATAACGTATGTATGTAGGTATGAATAGATCTTAAAGAAACTTTTCATCTTCTAACCAACAATATTCATTAAACTTGATGAACATTTTATGACGATTGCAACACTTGTTAGTTAAAACTAACAAAAACAGTACTATGAAACAATGCAACATCTGCATTATATATGCAGACATATATATATATTTTTTTTTTGAAAGACATCATCTTCATCTACTAGTTTATTAAGAAAAAATATATCTTTATATATATAATTCTCCTGTACGTGTGTTAGTGACTGCACTCCTCCTTAACGGCTGGGCCGATTTCGATGAAATTTGTTGTGTCTGTTTTATTTGATCCCTGAATGGTTTAGATTCACAATTGACCTATATGGGTACAATGGGCGTGGCACCTCCCATACGAAGTAAAAATGTATTTTTGTATATCTGGAGTACTGTTACAGTGGGAGTCTTCAAACTTTGTGTGAGCTTTTTTTATAATAATACTCATAATCTCCCAAAAAAATGAGTGCCATCCAAGCAATGGGCGTGGCACCTCCCATACGAAGAAAACATTCATTATTGCATATCTGGGGTACTATTAAAGTGGGAGTCTTCAAACTTTGTGTGAGCTTCTTTGATAATAATATTCATAATCTTCCAAAAAATATGGGGGATCCAAGCAATGGGCGTGGCACCTCCCATACGAAGTACAAATTTATTATTGCATATCTGGGGTACTATTATTGTGAGAATATTCAAACTTTGTGCGAGCTACCTAGATAATAATGTAATCCTATTCCTAGGCAGAACAACGTTTGCCGGGTCAGCTAGTATATTTATATATTGTATTTGCTGGAAACAAATTTCCCACCCTCATGACATAATTAACTTTAACGTTTGTTTATATATTTCTTATAGACATTTTTTTAAGTTGCATCCGTTTGTAAATATTGAATTGATACCAATTGCAAAAAACCTTATTAAAATGTACAAATATGTAGTACACTGAGAGAATTATCATAAAAAAATGAATTATCATAAAAAAATGCATAAAAAAAGTTTGTAAGTTAAAATAACTGAAAATATCATTTAAAAGAAATTATATTTCATTTAAAAACCGGTCTACTTAATTTTCATTTAAATTAAATGCCATTTGTTATTTAATTTTAAGGTTGATTAATCAACTGACACGTCCGTAAGAAACAAATGATATAATCAGTTAAAATAAATGTCAAAATTTTACGTACCAATCCTTTAAAAATAAATGTTTTTTCATTTATTTGAAATTGTTTCCGTTTTCGTATTTTTTGTTTTTTTTTTAATACACTCGTACAATACGAAATTTATGTATGCATATGAAGCTATAAACACTTTTTGTGTGAATGTGTTTGTGTGTTTATGAACTTTATGTAATTTGTATTGAAAAATTTTGTATATTACAACCAATTTAGATAAAAAAACAAATTGAAATTTTTTGAAACAGACAGCAAACAATATTTAAAATTTGTAATAACTGTTACGAATACAAATAAACCACAAGTTTCCGTTTTGTGGGTAAATTTTTATTAAATTTCAAACAAATAAAAAAAACAAATGAAACTGAAAAAATCGGTATTTCATAGTAAATCATTTCGAATAAATGTATAAAAAAGTTAATATAGATATTTCTTTGAAAAATAAATGAATGTTGCTTTATTTTTAAATGGAACGGAAAACTTTTTTATTAAACTACAAACAGTTAACTACATAATTATCTGAGTGCATCCATTGAAACTTTTCATTACATTAATCCAAGTAAAATAAATTAATTAGGAGCAATATTTTAACATCCAATTTGATTTTACCTAATGTCTGCTGTAATATCTTGTTAATCTTATTGGATCCAAAAAAAATGGTGGACCAAATTTGACCCAGCAATATGTTTGGAGATTAAGTAAGATCTAAATTAATCCGCAAAATGGCAGATTGAATTAAATCCAGCAATATATTTGGGGACTTAATAGGATCTCAATTGATCCGAAAAATGGCAGATCGAATTGTATCAGATTAGATCCAACAGTATACATATGTTGCTTTCTTTGGAAAGTGGATAGAGGAGAATTAAAAGAGGGGAAATATGAAGGCCTTTAGATTGGTCAACACTGTAATTGTAGTGTTGGCGAAATTGTTGATGATTTTTAGTTCATAACCCTGATATATTATTTTACTTCGGCGGCTTAAGTGCTATGAAAATACCGAGGGAGGACGCTGTATGCATGAGTGATAGGAAACTCATAGATATTATCTTTCAAAAATTGATGTCGTAGCTGGGGGTCGAACCTGGAACCTTTTGCGTAACAATCCAACAAGCTAACCATTACACCATGTGATACATTTTATTGCCAGATCTGATCAGATATAGTGTCAGTTTTTTTTTCATACCTATAGAGATCTGGGAAATTTGGAAATTTTTATTTCCAGATATGAGGAAATCAGATCATATGGAATGATATCTGGTGCTAGATATGTTCATATCTGGAAATATAAGATTAATTTCGAAATGTATATTTCCAGATTTTGTATAAGACCTCAACTATTTGAGCCGTTTAAAAAATTTATTGAAGGAATTACCGACATATGTAGTTACAAGGTGGCGCAAAAGTAATCCTCCTATCAGAAAATGCTATAAATTTTGCGATTGGCCCCTAATGTCAGTTCTGTTTTGACACGTTAATTAACAATGTTACGCTGCACTGCTCCAGAACGCGGAATATTTGTGACTATTTATTTGAGCAATAATGAAGATGATTTTTCTCAAAGTCACTGTATGGTGTGCTGTTTTCGCTGGAGGAGTCATCGGACCTTTTTTCTTCGAAGACGTCGCGGGCCAAACGGTTACTGTGAATGGTGAGCGCTACAGAGCAATGATCAACGAGTTCTTTTTGCCGCAACTTGATGAATTGGGATTGGAAAACATGTGATTTCAACAGGACGGTGCAACGCCACACACTGCACGTGCCACAACCGATATGCAATTTGCACTGGCCAGCAAGATCGTCTGATTTGACCGCTCCAGACTTCTTTTTGTGGGGCTTTTTGAAGTCGCGGGTTTATGTCAACAAGCCTCAGACTCTTGCAGCTCTTAAAGACAATATCCGTCAAGAATGTGAGGACCTATCGCCGGAAGTTTTGGCCAAAGTGATGGAAAATGCCATAAAAAGGGCTCAAATGACAATCAACTGTGGCGGCGGCCATTTACATGACATATTCTCGACTTGATGTAAAAAAAATTAAAAGACCAAATAAAAATAATCCACAAGAAGAATCAAAGTTTTTCATTTTTTTTAAATTACAGCCAAAAAACATCGGAAGGTTATTTTTGCGCCACCCTGTATATATGATGATATATTATTAAAGCCGCAGATTTTTTTTATAAAATTTTATGAAAAAATTCATTTTAGTAGGATTTTAGATCATATAATCATATTCTTTTTATAAAATTATTTTTAATTCAAAGAAACATGAAAGAATATGTTTGTATGACCTAAAATCCTATTAAATATCTTTCAAAATTTATTTTATATATTCAAAGTTTCATGTTTTTAATAAAAAACTTTTATTAAACATTTTTTTCAAACAAATTATGAGGCTTTTCATTAAATTTGCATTCAATCTGTGAAAAAAATTTAATTACAAAAATTTTATTAAAACTCGTACAATAAAATTCTCTGTGTGTATACAAATGTACTCGTATATCTTATATATGTTTATTCGTGTTTTATGAAGTGCGAGGAGATTAATTTTATGTTTTTTCTTCACAGTACCTATTGCTTAGAATTGTTTTAATTTGATGGATTATGCTGATTGTTTTTCACGTCGTCTGTCTGTCCATCCGCCCTTTCGTCCGCCTGTTTGTCTTTTTCTGAAGTGCTGTGTAATTTTTTCATTTGCAATGCTTTTCATTTGTTGTGTTTTTATTAAGAAATTTCAGCACGAATTTTATTAGTATGTCATTTTCATTGCATATTTTAGGAAATTATATTGTTGTTGTTGCTTTTTTTTTTTTTTTTGCTGACAGTGTTATTGTTTATATTTATTTCGGAAGAAATTTTAACAAAATCACAGTAATTATTGGTTAAGTAGGTGAAATTTTTATTAAGTTATTTATAGAGGCAGAAATTAGTAAGAGAAATTTAAAAGATATAATTAGTGGAGTTAAAAAAAAACAAGTAAAAAAGTTTTAGATTCGGCTGTGCTAAATCTTTGAATAACCTCCACCAATATTCTAAAAAAATGTTTGCAACTGTTCTTGATACAAATAATGTAAAAAAAAACTTAGAAATGAAATTATGGAGATGAAAAAAAATGTTTGAGGTGTAAAACTTTTTTGTATGCGAAAACAAATTTTATGGAAACAAAATGTTGAACTGAAAAAAGTTTTTTGTTGTGAAAACAAAATTTTTAGTAGCAAAAAATATTTTTTTTGTAAGTGAAAAATATTTGAGGTGAAAAAAAAATATTATTCAATTCTAAGTGACTGGTGAAAAGAACAAGTAAAATTAAATTCGGCTGTGCCATATCTTTGAATACCTACACCAATATCCTAAAAAAATTTTCTCTAATGGGTTTGATACAAATAATGTAAAAAAATTTTGAAGAAAAATTATGAAGGTACAAAAAATATTTTTAATGTGAAAAAAAATTTTTGTGGTGAACAAACAATTTTGTGGTGGAAACAAATTTTTGAGGTGAATACAAAATATTATTCACCTCTAAGCGACTGGTGAAAAAATATGAGAAAATATATTATGCACCAGTCGCCACTATGAAATTGTTACTTTCTTTGGAAAGTGGATAGAAGAGTATTAAAAGAGAGGGAAATATGAAGGCCTTTTGATTGGTCAACACTGTAATTGGAGTGTTGGCGAAATTGTTGATGATTTTTAGTTCATAACCCTGTTATATTATTTTACTTCGGCGGCTTAAGTGCTATGAAAATACCGAAGAAGGACGCTGTATGTATGAGTGATAGGAAACTCATAGATATTATCTTTCAAAAATTGATGTCGTAGCTGGGGGTCGAACCCGGAAATATTATTCACCTCTAAGCGACTGGTGAAAAAATATGAGAAAATATATTATGCACCAGTCGCCACTATGAAATTGTTCTAAAATACACCAATGTGTAGGAAAATTTAGAGGTACCTTCACATTTTCATTTTGCTCATTTCCAATAGCAAACTGCTCGGGAGGATGTCCAATAATCGGGTTGAAAACTAAAACCCACACGTGCGTCTTCGCGAAAATATATAATTTATGTGGCCTTAGACCTAAATTTCGACATATTACAAACGGAATGACAAACTGATAAAAAACGAGAAAATATTTTACTTGTCAGTCGCTGAAATTGTACCAAAATATACCAATTTGTATGGAAATTATAGAGGTACCTTCATATTTTCACTCATAACTTTTTAACCCCTGGACCGATTTTGCTCATTTTCCACACTAAACTGCCCGGGAGGATGTCCATTAATCTAGTTAAAAATGGGCACCCCCGCTTGAATCTTCCCGCCTTGATCACCATTTCATCAATTTCTATTTGATCCCCTTCAAATTATTCCCCCTTAGATGTATTACACTTGTGCCAGCCATCTTTACAATCCTTGAAGCAGTTATGATATGCACTTTTTGGTATGGTTTTGCGATTCGGTTTTTATCTCCTCCTTTAATGGGTCTCTTCAATTTTGCGAACACTAAAAAGTCGCAGAGGGACATATCTGGTGAATACGGTGGCTGAGGCCAAAAAATTACGAACAAGCAATGACGAGTGAGCAGGTGCATTATCGTGATGCAAAACCCATAAATTGTTTTTCCACAATTTCGGACGTTTTTTCGTATTGCTTCCCGCAAGCGGCGAATAACTTCAAGATAATACTTTTTATTAACCGCACGACCATGTGGCAAGAACTCATGATGCCCTGCGCCATGGTATTCAAAGAAAACAGTGGAAAAAACCTTTACATTTGATCGAACTTGGCGTGCAATTCTTGGTCTTGACTCTTCCATTGGGACGATTAGACTTTGGTTTCGATATACCCAACTGTTATGACCAGCAAATTTGGATCGTTGTTAACGTCATTCGACATTGCCTGAGCGATTCCCATGTGACGGTTTTTTTGTTCAAAATTCAGCAATTTTGGAACCAACTTCGCTGACACACGCTTCATGCCCAAAATTTGTGGAAAAATTGTATGTCGTGAGCCAACCGATATGCGAACATCCTCTGCAACTTCTTTTATAGTGATTCGACGATTCTCCATAACAATTTTCTTTACTTTCTCAAGATTTTTATCGGTGTTTTATGTGATGGAGCTTCGTCGTCATTTACATCTTCCCGACCTTCTTTGAAAAGCTTCTAAAATTCTAAACATTTTTCTCAGAGTACAATCACCACTCTCAACATTTCAAGTTCTTTTGAACACTTAATCCCATTTTTTACACGTCTAACTATTATGTCTCTCACAAAAAAACTCAACTAAGAACATATGTTCGAGACATGTGTGTCAACATAAAAAAATCGCTAATCGAATGCACGTAGCCCGAGAAATTTCAAAATTCATAAAATAAGAAGCCGTTAAAAGTATTTAGTACTATCGAGTACTGAGTTAAAAAGTTTTTGGGTTTTTTTTTCTGGCCGCAAAAAATTCAGCATTTTGAAAAAGCGATGGCAAAATCCCAAAACTGTTACAATCTAATAAGTCATAAGTTTTTTCGAATAACAAAAACCCTAAGTGTATGGATTGTTATTATAATTATTTCATTATTTTTTCTTAACTGTCAAATTAATTAAAAAATTATAATGCCTGATTAAAAAATTTATACATTCGATTTAAAATTCTTTTGATTTTTGAATAATTATTAAATCAACATTCCCTTATGCATATATTTCAGGTCATCAAGGTTGTGCTTTTCACGATGGTGCCTCAGCTGAAAGTGAAGGTGTCCGCTTTATACGACTGCGTGAAGATGCTGAAACAGGGAAAGAAATACTTACCCTTAAAGCCTATCCACGATCAAAGATCTCACTACAGTCATCCGATAATACGGGAGATCATAAATATTTTGCCATACACGAATTGAATACCTCAACAGTGGTGGTAACATTAACAAGATCTCTCGAAGATCTAGTAGATAGAGATGTGCCAAGAAATTTACTAAAATTTCGTATAGTATGTGAGGGTAAAAATGGAAAACTAGAAGAAGCAAGTTATCTATCAGTAACCGTCTACATAGAAGATGTTAATGACAATAAACCAGAGTTTCTCAATACTCCGTATATAGTGGATATAGAAGAGAATACACTACCAGGCACAATTGTATTTGAGGGTATACAAGCATTTGATCGTGATAAACCTAATACACCAAATTCAGAAGTACACTTTAGTATGTCTACAGTGCCGGAACAGTTGTCGGCAGATGGTAGTCCTTTTTTTGCCTTAAAAAGTCCACATAGACCTTTATTGATTTTGAAGAAGGAACTGGATTTTGATAATGGCATACGATTATTTAGTTTGCCACTATTTGCTTGGGATCGTGGTACTCCAGCCAATCAAGTGAATACCACTATCACTATAAATGTTAAAGATGTCGATGATTTGCCACCAAAATTTACTGAAGGTGTTTATCGTACTAAAATTAATGAATTTTATCCAATGACTGGCATGCCCATAAGAATACCTTTATATTTTGATCCTCCTATTATGGCATTTGATCAAGACTCATTAAATGCTTCTTTAATTTATGACATAATATCGGGAAATGAACGTAAATTATTTCGTGTCAATCCTCATAATGGTGTTATGTATTTACAAAAAGAAATTGATTTGGAAGAAGAAAGTTTACCCGGCAATACATTTGTATTGCAAATTGAGGCCAGACAGAAGGACAATCCTATAAAAAAAGCTTTAGCCAGGTAATTTAATCAATAAACTTTAAAATGACAATGTATAACAAATAGTAAATTTAAAATTTCTTTGTTTTCAGAATTGAAATTGAAATATTGGATCTCAATGATAATGTTCCCGAATTTGAGGCTGATTTTTATAATATATCTATTGTTGAGAATTTACCCACCGGATTTAGTGTGCTACAAGTTAATGCCATAGATCGTGATCAGGGAGAAAATGCTGAATTTCTTTATAATCTCAAAGAAGATCGAGAAGTTAGTGGTGCGTTTCGTATAGATTCTAGAACTGGTTGGATTACTGTACGTGATGATCGTTTATTGGATCGTGAAAAACGTAAAGCTGTACATTTGGAAGTGGAGGCTTTAGAGAGAACACCCTCCTATATGGAAGATATAAATTTGAAGAGGCCCGGTCCAAGTTCTGTCAAAGTTGAGATAACATTACTCGATCAAAATGATAATACACCAAAATTTGAACATGGTAATTTATATGAATTTAAAGTTCCCATAACTGCAGATGTGGGTTATAAAATAGGACAAGTAGTAGCATTGGATCCAGATGAAGGACCTAATGGTATGTTGTGGTATGACTTACAAAGGCCTAAAAAAAGTGGCTACATACCATTTCGATTGGATAATAGAAATGGTACGATATATGTGGCGGGTCCCTTAAGAAGAGGAAGAATAGCAGTGTTTGTAGAAGCAAGTGATCAGGTTGGTGTTTGATAGCAAAATTTATTGGTAAAATATTTTAATTAATTCCAAACCTTTAGCCCTTAAATCCTTCTGAACGTAGATTTTCTTTAGCCGTTATAACCATAGAAGTTTACGCTACTATTGATGATCAAGCTATAGATTTTATAGGTGCTCCCTATGAATTTTGGGTGGGATCGAATGCACCTTTAGGTACTTCCGTAGGACAAGTTCGTACTACTCTCATATCCGACGGAGATGATGAAATTATGTATGATCTTTTGCATACCTATTCAGAAGGTGTCCCTTTTGCTATTGAAGAACGATCTGGCATTATAACGGTTATAAGGGAATTGTCAGAATTTAATCGTAAAGTGTATTATTTTGAAGCAGTGGCGAATTATGTAAGTTTATTTATTATGCAACTTCAATTTTTAGTTTAGTTGAAATGTGTTTAAATGTTTCTAGCTTTTTGCCAACTCTACGCAACCGCTTATTATGTCTCGCAGTTCTCAACCCTTTACCACCATGATAGCTCCAGACTTAACCGATGAGGGAGTTTTAATTACCAACGTTACCATACGCATTGTGACTAAACCAGAAAGTCGTGTGCCATTAAGACCTGTTATTGAGTAAGTAGACATTATTATTTTAAAATATCAATAGCAAAACAAAAAAATATATTGAGACCTTGAATTAATAATGAGCGCTTTTTCTTGGAAATTTACGGATTTACAAATATACAATATGTTATTCAAAGGCTAATAACCTCGAAAATTAACGCTCAATCGCAATATGCTTTTTGCTCATGTGAAGTGAACTAGCATCTTGTTAATTACTCGTATTAATAGTACAAATTACTTTTTAACGATCGACAATAAGGCTTTCCTAGGGGTCGTGCTTTGATTAATCTGTTGTCGTTACTTTCGAAATGTTAGAGTCGCTCCATTTACAGATTTGTTGAAAACAAAGTGATTGCTTAGGATATACCTTTGGTTTCTTTTGATTCCTTTGGTTGTAGGCGAAGCCTATTAGATGTTAGGAGCAAGAAGCATGTCGTTAATTAGGCAAACTCCGAGTGGGGGTTTGCACATAGGGTCGATTTTAATTCTCCTAAGACCCAATGTACCGCCAGTTCTTCAACGTCATCTATTCAAGTGGATGGTATTGATATTGAGAAATAGGAAACCCTTGACGTTCTGGCATGAACACTAAGTGTACTGACAGTGTCAGTGTCGTAAGTTTTTTTTAAAGCGGTGCTGGTAGTGTTTTACCTCATTTTATCTTTAAGTACGAGGCTGGATCAATAAGTCCGTGACTTTTCAAACTTCCCTCATAGTTATATAAAATACAACACTGCTCCCATCAAGTACCACCTGTTAATAGACTACTGTCAAATTTGAGCAAGTTCCGTCATTTACTTTGCGTTTAACAGCAGTATTTTTCGAGGTCCATAAAATAGGAATTTGTTTGATCAATAGTTTTATCGTTGGAGCTAAATCTATTTCCACCGAGCTATTTCTTTAGGTTTGGAAGTAGTAAATAGTTACTAGGGACTAAATCCGGAGACTAAGACGAATGAGGGTGCAATTCTTAGTCTTCTTCATGGATTTTTGCCATGGAAACTAAGCTGTCACACGATTCTGATGGTGGTCGATTGTGGGCGAACGCAACCGCCATCTTGCGGAAAGCTTTCACATACCAAAGTAATCGTTCAAAATTGAAACCACTGAGCCATGTGTGATGCACATTTAATCTCCGATCGGCCAACACCATATCGTGAATTTCAATTGTTTTAGGCGTAGAGACCTCAACTGCTCGTTCAGAACGTTCGGCATCTTCCGTGCTTGTAAGGCCACAACGAAAATCAGTAAAACACTTTTTTACCATTGAAATCGATCGTGCAGAGTCCCCATAGTATATATCAAGCTTTTCCTTGGTTTGATTGACGGTTTTTTTTCCTAAAAAATAATGTTTAATGAGCATTCGAAATTCACTTTTTCCATTTTTTTAAAAAGCCACGAGGTTGTATGTTTTGAACAGCTGTTAAACGCAAAGTAAATGACGAAACTTGCTCAAAATTTTACAGTAGTCTATTAAAAGGTGGTACTTGATTTGGAATTTCATATAACTACGAGGGAAGCTCGAAAAGTCACGGACTTATTGATCCGCCCTCGTATATATACCACCTATATCCTGTCGTAAGCTTCAAAGTCTATGTTGGAGCTCTTAAGTCGGGTGCAAAGGAAAGCGTTTGCATTTATCAATGACAGTATGTTACGGACGCACTGAAGCTTTCACCTATCTAGTAGAGCACATCCATTTCTATTCGACTGTACATTGGATCGTGCAACATATTACGGGGAGAATTCGTCTATAAGTTACTTACAATTTACCGAACTTCAGGTCAAATTTCCACAAAAACTACCCCCTTTTTCCTCCTTTCCATAACCCATTTTCCTGAAATCAACGTTGCTGCCCATTTATGCAGTATGAGAGAAAGTATATATATATATATATATATATATATATAAATATATTCTAAAACTATTGTGGCTGCTACTTAAAAAGAACTCTGGGTATACAAATTTACAATAGAACTCAAAGTATGCATTCGTCTCCCCATCCTTCATCCGTTTGCTTTCTGAAACCACTGTTCTGTTCATTGATTTTTTTTTTCTGTTTACTGTTCTATTCACTGATTTTCGACTTTAGAAATACTTGAACTTTTGTTAATAGATCTATAATATAAAAACTAATCAAATGTCATATTAAACTTTCTTAAATTTTATTTACAAATTCTATTTTTTTTACTTACAGAGAAATTAATATGAACATCATAAAATTCCATATCGAAGAAAATATAGCAGGCGGCATAATAGGACAGTTATTGTATAAAAATGGAATAAATATTGTCAACAGTGATATCGAGGCCTATAGAAGTCTACCCACCGAAACGAACGTAACCATGAATTCCCGATTTCGTAGCAGAAATCAAAGACATCAAACGAGAAAACGTTTACCACGGAGGCTGGTACAAGATAATAATATCAAGCTAAGATACATTATAGCGAATCAACAAGAAGTTATTAATAAAATAACCATCACCGAAGATGGCACTCTATTGACTTTGACCAGCTTGGATCGTGAGCAAAAAGATAAATATGATTTAACGGTAATAGTCGAATATACCACGGGTTTGGTAAGTGGTGCTGGTATCTATCAGGTCGAAATTGAAGTAGATGATGTAAATGATAATGCTCCGGAATTTGCTGATCTCAACTATGTAGGTTTGATCAAGGAAAATAGTCCAAAGGGTATGGAGGTGGCATTAAATAAACCAATACTGATCAGTGATAGGGATTTGGGCAAGAATGCTGAGTTTACGGTTGTTTTGCAAGGAGATTATAGTGATTTATTTAAAGTTGAATTGGTGCTTAAAGATAATGCTACCATTTTAAGTAATCCCGAGATATTTGATGTCTACAATTTAACTGAACAATGGAATGAGGATTTCAGATATTTTCATATGCAAACTGATTTGAAACCAATAAATTTAAAAATGAATAATCAACCCTTTTATAAGATAATATATGTGGGTGTTAATGGGTTGGATCGTGAAAAGGATCAAATATATAATTTAAAGATATTAGCTAACGATATCGGTGGATTTGCCTCTTATGCTAATTTAAATATATTAGTGGCCGATGTTAATGATAATGCACCAATATTTGAACGAATTTCAGTGTTTAAAGACTCTAAAGTGGAGATAAGAGAATATAACACTGATATGGAAATATATTTTGTGGAATCTTCTACAAATCTTATGCCTACCATGGCTTCTATGACTTCCAATATAGTCGTGCCGCCTTACTTTATACCCGGCTCACCAAGATTGAATACAGGCGAGGGTTTATTTAATAATACACAAATAGCAGCTAGACCTAGATCGCGATTAAGGATGCGTGCTAGATCTAGAATAACAAGAGCTATGTCACCATTAAATAAATGCCCTTTATTTGCCGTATATGAAGATACTCCTGTATTGACTAAAATTCTACAAGTAACAGCCACCGATGAAGATTATGGTCGCAATTCACAAATACAATATGAATTAACTTTAGAACATGTAGAACGTTCGACTGGTGTCCAATTATCTAACAAACCGGGGAATTTTAAATATTTTGCCGTGGATAAACTTTCAGGAGAAGTTATAATTAATTATCCTTTGATAGCCAACATAGAAATCATACTAAATATAACGGCCTCAGATATAGATAATCTTAAAGATTCGACTTGCTTAAGATTTACGGTCATTGATGTTAATAATCATGCTCCGGTTTTTAAGAAATCCTGGTATAGTTTTGATACCCTGGAGGGAGATTACAAAGAGTCCGTATTGGGCCAGGTAGTGGCGGTGGATTTAGATTTTGGTGAAAATTCTAATGTTTCTTATGCTTTAAGTGAAACCGATTTACCTTTTAAAATTAAACCCATATCGGGTGTAATAAAGATAATGGCTTCTCTAGATCGAGAATTGAAAGATAAATATACCTTTCAGGTCATAGCCTCCGATAATGCCGATGCTATATATCGTCTATCCTCTTCAGTGGAAGTAGAAGTAAATGTTTTAGATTTAAATGATAATCGTCCAGAGTTTATAGGTTATGATGATGTTACCAAAGCCGAATTATATATACCCGATGTGGCGGATCGTACCATGAAAGTACCACTTTATAAAGCATTTCTCGATCGTAGTACCAAACCGGGTATGTTTGTTAAACAAGTAACGGCCATAGATAAAGATTATGTAGGAAATGGTAATGGTTTGGTTTTATACTCACTGCATCATCCCGAACCACAAGGCTCACCTATCTTCCATATAGATTCACGAGAAGGTTCGATTACCACCTTAGCCAACTTTAAAGGCTACAACGATTATGAACATTTAAATGTCACAGTAATAGCCTCAGACTTGGGTAGTCCTTCTCTAAGTTCAACGGCTATAGTCTTAATAAATCTCCAAGGACAGGCTATAATAGAAACTACTACTCCTAAGCCTGAAGAAATTATAAATTTAACCAATACCTCTTTATTTCAACATCAATACTATGAAATACAACTTTTGGAAAATAATGAGGCTCCTACGGAATTAACGAAAATAAATTTTACTAATGATTTTAATATAGAATCATTACGATTTTTCCTATGGGTTGAGGAGGGATTAGATCCACAAGAAGATGCTCATCCTCCTTTCGAATTGGATCCCAAAACTTCTATACTCTATGCCTTAAAATCTTTTGATCGCGAACAAAATGATCATTATCAATTACGCATTAAAGGAGAAAAACCAAATCGGGAAGCTAGAACTTATGCTCATTTAGCTTATCCTGTAAATGATGAACGTCTCGAAGGTCTGCAGAATAATGAATGTCGTATTGTTATTAAAATCTTAGATGAAAATGACAATTCTCCAAAATTCAAAACTTCCGGACGACCTATTATTTCTGTTGTACCACGTTCAGCCACGTTTGGTTATCCCATTACAAGAGTAGAAGCTTTTGATCCAGATATTGGCTTAAATTCTGAAATACGCTATCGTTTGCTTAATGATCATTCACGTTTATTTGGTATTGATGAGTCGACGGGTAAAATACGTCTAATAACCAATGTTGAACATACAAATGATCGGGTTTATGGTTTTGATGTTAAGGCTACAGATCGTGCTGGAGCAGATGATGGTCGCAGCAGTATTGTTAATGTATTTGTTTATATCATTGATGAAAAGAAACAAGTTCGTATTGTGGTGGCTGGTAAACCAGTGGATGTGGAGAAAAAAATTGATGCTTTAATGCTGGCTTTAAGCGAGGCTATTGGCATGGAGGTACGAGTACGTTTATTGGAACCTCATGTAGGCGGTTTGGAAGCAGCGTAAGTATTTTACTATATTTTTCGAACCTTCATCACAAAGTCATCCTTAAAACTTTTGATACTTTACTCTAGCAAAAATCTAATCAAAATTTACAGTTTGGAAACTTTATCTAAAAACAATTCATCGAATATTTTTTTTATTTGGAAAATATGTTTCGTTGTAATTTTCTTCCACAAAATACAAACATCTTGAATACAAAAATAACAATTTTATAAACGTTTATATTTTTTGCTCTCTTTTTCCAGTACTGACGCCTATATTTATGCTGTTGACTATCGTTCAAATTCTGTTGTTGAAATGGAACAGCTGCAAGAGTAAGTTATATATTTTCCCAATTATAATTTAGAATTTTCCATTACTAACCTTTTGTTTGCCTTTTTTTTAGATCTTTAGCTACTATTCAACTAGATACTTTACAACTTCATCAACAGCAACAACTTTTGCAAAATAATCCCGATGGCCCCTGGGATTCCAGTAAATCAATGCCACGCATTATAGAGCTGGCAGAATTTGGCGATTTTCCACATAAATCAACATATAGTGCTACATTTTGGAGTAGTTTAGAAATGATAGCTATAGTGTTGGTAGCATTTTGTGGTATCGGTGCCGCGATGACTGCATTATGTTTTATGTGTATGAAACAAAAACGGTAAAAAATATTTTTAAATTAAAATTTTAAAAAAAGATATAACCACAACATTTCCTAATGTAAAGACTTTATTAGTATAGTTCAGAATTTAGAATTTTAAATTTGATTACTAAAAATTTTACACTCTATTACTATTTTAGAAGTTTTTAGTGATGTATTAATCTCAATGAAATTATAAACTGCAAAGTCTATCAGTTTCTTTTTCAAGAATCAATTTTTATGGACATATTACAATTTGAATTAACTTCAAACTAATACTAAACTAAATTTTCATACCCATATTTGGCGGAAAGTTGAATTTTGAAATTTCACAAGAAACACTGTAATTGCTCGAGATGATAAATCTTACAACAGTTGTTGCCCGCCATCTCATGTCGAGTTGGCGATATTGTTGAAGCTTTTTTAGTTCATAGCCTTGTTATGTTATTTTACTTCAGTGGGGTTAAGTGCTATGGTAACACCGAAGGAGGACGCTGCGATATGTATAGGTGATAAATACCGTCGCTGGGTATTTAACCCACAACATTCTGTGTAACAATCCTTTAACCTTTACACCACAATGCTGACGAATCAAATGTGACGATAACATAGTTACTTGAAATTCCCCAGGGCATTTCTAATTTGGCGTTGTCACCCATGTTTTTTCTTTGAAGTTTTCACTCTCGGAATCAGTTCTAGGGAATCTTTTGAAGAACTGCTACTAGTTCTACGGACCGGTTTTAGAACATAGTCTTTTATCCGTGGTTTTTTATAAAATTGTCACGCTAGGAACTTGTTCAAAAAGTTTTTAGTAATACTGGAACAGTTTTAAGAACTGTAAGTATAGACTTCTAAAATTACTTGCCCTTCCTACCTTTCGTTAACGTTTATTTTCGGGAATAATTCTTAAGCTATTTTTTTATTTTTCGATTTTTTTCCCCGATTTAATTATTAACATATAAGCCAGTATCGAATTTTCAAAACGGACCAAAAATCTTTAAATTCAATCGTAAATTATTAAAAAGTACCAAATTTTCTGTAGGTACCATAAATCATTGAAATTAAGAGTTAATTTACAAAGAAGGGTACCAAAAAATCTTTCAAACAAATATATTTCAGTTTGATTATGGATCTATGAAAAAGTATCAAATTTTCAAAAGATACAAAAAATCTTCAAACACAATCGTGAATTTATAAAAGATACCAAAATTCTTTGAATTTTATCGTGGATTTAAAAAAGTACCAACTACTAAAAAGGTACCAAAAATCTTCATATTCTAAAAAAGTACCAATAAATCTAAAAATGGGGGAAAAAATGTTATATTAATAAAAACCTTACGCTCAAGGGTAGCAAAAATCTTTAAATTTATTCGTGAATTTGTATGATTTACATCTATTACTGATCTTGGATCTATATAAAGTACTAAATTTTCAAAAAGTATCAAATATATTTTGGTAATTTATAAAAAGTACATAATTCGTAAAAGAAGAAATATTTAAAAATTTCAAAACTTTTTAAATAGCTCTTTTGAAATTATTATTAGATTCTGGGAACTAATGTGGACGTTATGTATCACGAGTTCCCAAAACACACTTAAGATGTAATTAAAATTCATCTAAAAGGGCAATATAGACGATATTCTCCATCAGACCAATAGATGTTCAGACTAAGTATGAGGCTGCACTTGCGTCTTATAGATAGATGGTGCTCGGGGAGTGGTCTTTTGGAGACCGGCGTACCCAGTAATAGAGAGTCCTTGAAAATCAGCCAAGCTATCACATTTTGGATATGGAATGTGATAGGGTCTCCGATTTTCTTATTCCGGACAAGGAGCAGTGGAAGGATGAAGTTATTTTGGATGGCTTCAACGGTTTAGGTTTCTTTTTTGCTTTCGGCTTCCGGATCACAACACCGTTTTTAGGCGGAGGTTGTGGCTATTACAGAGTCATTCGGTTTTTAACTGCTCTCCTCTGTGAATGGAGTTTGTGAAATCGAAGATGCTTTTAAACTGCAAGAGGGAGATGGACACTTATTCTGTCAGGTTGATATGGATACCTGGACACTGTGGAGTGGAGGGAAAATGAGAGGTCTGATGAATTGGCCAGGGATGGATCAAACCTGGTTTCTGTAAACCTTCAAAATTCAAAACCTTTTCGTGTAACGAAAACGGAGCTTGGACAATATGCCACCAATATGCAAAAGGAGATATGGAATGGGGAAAAGGGAACTCTACACTACGATCACACTTTTCGAAATTGTGTAGGAGTGACTGTGGTGTGTAGAGCCTGCGGGGAGAACAATGAGACTCTCTGGAATACTTCCATTGTTTTTGCCCAGCTTTCGCAAGGAGTAGGGTAAGGCACAGGGACGTTATACCTTGATTGGGGTGCTTGCGGGGGTTGTTTTAGAAAACTAAAGGAATACTACATTCTTCAGGTAGACTATTTATGTAGTTTTGAAGAGCCGATTCTCTGTCACTGGTGTATATCACCCATTTTTGGGGTGATCATAAGGGCCGTTTTTTCAACCTATCCTAGCTTGTGAAGATTTTATAAAGCCATAAATAATGCCTCCAAAAGTCCCTTTATAACCTCACTTGCGTATTCACATTATGCAATATTTATTGCAACATTAGTTCCCAGAATTAAGTCCGCTTCCCCTACTTTAGTCTAGAGTATCTCATGGAAGTGCTTGACTAACTAACATATATTTTTTTTTACTAGTTTTAGTTTATTTTTGACATCACTTACATGAAAAATGTTTTAACTGATGCACTCCGATGAAATCGACCTCATATTTGCAAAAAAATCGTGATGTATAAAACATGAATGTACTCTTAACCCTCTAACAGATAAGGATGTCTCAGGGCCGCTATCGGTTTTTTTTTCCTATTGTGATGGTTCTGAACATTTTTTTTAGTGTACCTTTGTTACTTTCGATTACTTACGAATATGAGAGATTTTGTTCACACAAATCTCTCCGACAAAAGCCGAAATAGACCGTATGTGGAAAAAAGAAAAACAAATACGTGTCCACTTAAATCTAATAGGGATTGTTATATGTAAAATTTGGTCGGGATAGCTAAAATCAATACATTTTTTATGAAAAACAAAACCAAAATTTTACAAAAACAATACATCGGCAGTTGCATCTTAAAAATAATAACACTTCTTTTGGTAATAATTCCAAAGAATTCACAAAAATTTAAAATTGGGTAATTTTTGGCAGATCAATCTTAAATTTTTTTTCTCTGCAGCATATCCTAAAAAATCGTAATATATTAGTTGGGATACTTACCTCGTTAGTTCGATGAATTGGTCTGAGTTTTAAGAAAAAAAAACTGTAATTTTAGGATTTTTGCTTTTAAACCGCCGAATTGAATGTGCATTATTTGCTAGAAAAAAGAGTTTTCAACAAATTTTTTTAATTAATTTACGAAATTAAGAATTGTAAATTTACAAGATAATTCTAACAGACTGGTCTTTTCAAAAAAAAGGAGTGTAGTTTTAAGTACTTTAGTTTGTATCACATGAAAACTAAACGCAAGAATAATAAAGTACATTGATTTGTAAAATCTAATAATGGTTGTTTTAATTAACTCTTTTTTTCAATTATCAGTAATTCCATAAATCGTTCATAATGTCTTTGAAAATAAAGCTCTGCACATAATGAAAAAATAACGGTACATTTTTTTTATATAGCAACAACTTAACCTAATTTTGTTTGCAACTTCGCGAGTATAACATACTTTTTATATTCTTTAGTTAGATTTCATCTAACTAGTTGAAAATATTCCAATAATTCAAACAATTTTCTAGTTAATTAAGATCGAACATGTTTTAAAACTGCTTGTTCTCTTTTTCTTAAACTCATTCTATAAATTTTAAAAATGATTTGTTTAGCATTGATTTTTCCTATTTTATTATTTTTTGCATCTCTCTTTGTAACAGGGGCCTGTGGTCATCACAACAGGAATTTCCATCATCAGAAACTGGTTTAACTTATACAATAGCACGTGCTGATTTAGATTCATGTCGTAGACGACATCATCAAACACAAACAGTATCATCGCAAGATCACCATCATCAGCAGCAGCAGCAACAACGTCAAAGTCAACGTAAGTGTATTATAGCAAAGTTTAAAGAAATGAAAATAGAACTTTTTAATAATGAACATATAATCTTTTCTTTGCAGAATCTGTATGTTCTTCAGCTAAAACTCAATCTACTGCTGTAGCAACACAAAAATTGTCTAAAGATTGGTCAGCACAAAAGTTGCAACATCAAACACAACCACTTGGTCAAACTTCTTCGCATTATCATCATCAACATTCACATCATCATAATCATCAACAACAACAGCAGCAGCAACATCAAACGCAACCACAGCATCAATATGTACCTCAAATACAACATCAGCATCAACATCATCATCAGCATTTAAATAATGAGTGAGTACTAAAGTTTTTTTTTTGTTATTATTTATATTTTTTGTTCATGGTGTATGTTTGGAGTTCATCATATTATTTACATCTTATTATCAATATCACATTAAATACTTAGATATTTTAATCAAATTTGTTAAAAAACCAATGAAAATTTCTTCCACTAAAAAAAATTAAAAAAAAAAATATATATTTTAACAAACATTTTTGGAGCTTGCTAAATTAATTGTAGACTAAATTTGGGTTTACATGTTTCAATCTACCCTGTAGTCCAAATACAGGTATCTTTTTAAATCACATGTTATTTTGACAGTGATCAACTTTTTTCTGTTCGGAATATTGACTATCAGTTAGTATCATAACTCCGCGAACCATGCATGAACTACTTTGTAAAATATTGCAAAATAGCGCGAAATATTGTTTTGACCGAAATGAAGCTGTACACAACACTCACGGTCCCGGTCGTCGTACAATGCGTACCAATGAGAATGTGACTGCTGTCGCATTCCAAAAATATCGACTCGCCACCGATCTCAATAACTCGGCATTTCACCCATGATGAGAATTTTGCACAAAGATCTCGGATTATTCGCTTATATTGAATTATTCGCTTCAATTGAATCAGCTATTGAAGGCAAACGACCTTCACTTCTTTACGACTTCTCAGTTTGGGCCTTACAGAAGCTCCAATCGGACACCGAATTTGGCATAAAAAAAATATTTTTTGCCGAGGCGCATTTTATATCTCGGCGGCTATGTCAACAAACAAAACTGCCACATCTGGAAAGCGAAAAACGTGCACGTTATTGTCGAGAAGAAAATGCATCCACAGAAAGTGATGGCGTGATTGCTCCATATTTTTCGAAAATCCTGTTAGAAACGTCATTTCTGTCAACGGCGAGCGCTACAAAGCTATGATTACGAACTTTTTGTGGGCTGAAATGGAAGATATGACTTTAAATAATCTTTGGTTTCAGCAGGATGGCGAATCATATAACACAGCTAATCAAACAATCGATCTTTTGGACACTAGGTTTGGTAATCGTATTATCTGCCATCTTGGCGATGTTAAAATCCGCTGAAATTCGGATATGAGGTAAAAACACGTACTTTTTTAGTGGTCTAAACTTATGTCCAAGTGCTAAAATTTTGAAAAAAGAATTTCAATTCAATGAAAGTTTTTTTTAATTCAATGAAAGAATTTATTAAATTCAATGAAAGAATTTATTAATGAAAAAATTTCCTATGAACAAATTTAAAGGATTAAAATTTAGCAAATGAATTTAGCTTTAAGAATTTATTCACTATATAATGCACTCAGATATTGGTCAGGGAATTCTTTCTTTGCTTTCTTTTAAAGGCGATAAGTATATTTTCTTCATAGAAATTTTATATATTTTTGTTTTGTTTCACTACCAAAATTCCTCTGGCGGAATCATTTCATTCGCTTTATGAAAATATAGGATTAATTTCCTGAGTGAATTAAAATTTGAAATATCCGAACTACACTGTGCTTTAACATTGCCTTATTATATCGGTTTTATCAGGCTTGCCGAAACGGAGTCGGATCTGGAGCATAAGCATTCAAAACTTGGCGTGATAATAAAAATAGTAATTCTGAACTGCTACATAAACAGGCGAGAACCAAGTGTTTGAAATCCATTAGACGGACAGCGCCTTCGTGCTAGAGTTTTTTTTTGCTCCTCGGGGGAATAAGAACTTTTCGTCATTCGTAAAAAAGCGTATGGAACAATTGGTAGTTCAGGATAACCTAATATTCACTGCCCCGGTTAATAAGGCAAGAAATTCATGTTTGTAGGAAAGCCATCAATCATTCACATAACTCAGAAAGAGTATCCTGTTATGTGCCTAAGATATTTTTTGAGCTTGTGCATCTAAAAGGGTTCTTACGGATCTTAACGAAAATAAGTAACTGGGGCGCCCCTATTTTCGCCGCCCTTTTTACCCTCATATTTCCCCTCACATATCCAAATTTTAGTGAAATTGGAGTTTTTACCAGGAAGAAATCCCTTATACATACTTTGTATGAATTTTCTTATGAACAATCCTACATTAGAGGCTTAACAAAGTTAATCTTTAAAACTAATAACTGCCTCTTAATTGTCATCTTGTGCAGAGTTGATTTGTCTGTAACATTGGCAAAGTTATAAAAGATTTAGCATAGCGGAGTTAAAACCTTCTTACATTCTAAGATACTTGGTGTTGGTATACATATAAAATTAATTATTTTATTATAATTTTGGTGTTTGGTGAATAATAAAGTGAATTATTAATCAACAATAAGTATAAAAAGAAAATAAAAAAAATTACATTTTAGCCAAAGACAACGTGAATATATAGATGTTCCTTTACCAAAATCTGTTGCAAAATCAGCAGCCTTAAGAAATGCAACAACAAAAGATGAAGATGTCACCTCAACACCAT